>VZRU01012142.1:168417-180576 GCA_013398155.1 Pedionomus torquatus
AGGTGGGGGTTTGGGGGGGGAGGGGGGTGTCATCGTTTTTTTGGTTTGGGTTTGTTGTTTTTTTTCCCCTTCCCTTCAATGATGCTGCCTCATCATCCTACTTAGAGAACTAACCCAACAAGTTCCCAGGAGCTCTCTTGACCACTGTTTTTAATTACCCACCTACAGACATTCCAGCCTTTAGCAATCTTGGTTCCTCAGGGGGGAGGAGGGGGGAGAAACCACAACACAAAGCAAGCAGGTAAAAGGAAAAACAATACACAAGATACCTGTCTAGAAGAGCTTTCAAGCTGAGAAGAAATACTACCAACACAGGAGAAGGACACAAACTGCAGACATTGTAAAATAAAGACTGCAAAAGGTATTGAATGTGGTTATGTAAGATCAAAGATTTAGGTGCACAAAATTGATCAGGCATAAAATTTTGATTAATAAAATACAGAATTGTAGGGGTTGGAAGGGACCTAAGGTGATCTTTGGAGATCACCTAGTCCAACCACCCCTTCCAAAACAGGTTCACCACAGAATCTAGAGCAGGCTGGACAGGAACACATCCAGGCAGGTTTTAAATATCTCCAGAGAAAGCGACTCCACGACGTCTCTGGGCAGTCTGCTCCAGTGCTCCATCACCCTCAAAGTAAGGAAGTTTTTCCTCACGTTCAGAAGGAACTTCCTGTGTTGCAGTTTGTGTCTGTTGCTCCTTGTCCCTTCAACAGGCACCACTGGGAAGAGCCTGATGCCGTCTGCTTGACACTCACCCTTTAGACATTTTTAAACTGATGAGGTCCCCTTTCAAGTCTTCTCTTCTCTGAGCTGAATAGACCCACGTCTCTCAGTCTTTCCTTGTAAGACAGGTGCTCCAGTCCCTCCTTCATCTTTGTAGCCTCCACCGCACTCTTCCCAGTAATTGTCCATCCTTCTTCTTGAACTCGGGGGCCCAGAACTGGACACAATACTCAAATGTGGCTTCACCAGGGTAGAGTAGAAGGGGAGAATGACCTCTCTCAACCTGCTGGACATGCTCTTTTTAATGCACCCCAGGATACCATTGGTCTTCTTGGCCACAAGGGCCATTGCCGGCTCATGGTTAATTTCTTGTCCACCAGGACTCCAAGGTCTCTCTCTGCAGAGCTGATCTCCAACAGGTCACCCCCTCACCTGTGCCAGTGCATGCATGGGGTTGTTCCTCCCCAGGTGCAGGACCCTATACTTGCCCTTGTTGAATTTCAACAGGCTCCTTGCTGCTCAACTTTCTAACCTGCCCAGGTCTTGTTGAACAGTAGCACAACCACATCAGCCACACTCTGCACCATAACTCCCTGAGTGCTGCTACTCAGCCAGTTCTCAATCCACCTCTCTGTGCCCTCGTCTAATCCACACTTCCTAAACTTACTTCTGAAGATGTTATGGGAGACAGCGTCAAAAGCCTTGCTGAAGTCAAGTCAGACAACGTCCACTACTGTCCCCTCATCGACCCAGACAGCCTTCTATGATAGGAAGTCTATCAGATTGGTCAAGCATGATTCCCGCTTTTTCAGGGATACTTTACCTACCATTTCCAACTTCACTCTCTTTAACAAAACACCAGTTACTGAGAGAAAAATACAAGGGGGTCAAACAAAACAGGTTTATTTTAAAAGCACACATATAGTAAAAGATTACTCTGAGGTGCTTCTTGTGTAAAACACTCCAAGATGCATTCAAAGGAGAGACCATTTATGTACCAGTGGTGCCTTTTTTCAGATGAAAAATAAAAGTTCACAGACTGAAGGGCATGCTTCAGTAAAAACCCCAAAACCAGATCCATGTATACTGAATTCCAGTCCCATACCTAGCTACCGTGAAACTTTCCTCCTTCAAATTATGTATCAAGATCTAACATCAGGACTTGAAGTCTACATAAAATGCAGTAGGGGTTTTTTTCAGAAACAGAAGGTTATTCAATAACATAACTATTAGAATGAAAGGGGAAAAAACTGAGCAGGAGAAACTGGTTAACCAAGTGTTTAAGCACATAAGAACATACATACACATTATATGTATAGTCACACATACGCATATGTGGAATACCCCCCCCTCCCCACCCATCTCATATCCTTCCACATGTACATACTTAAACATAAACTAGCCAGGACTTTGTAAGAGACTCCTTCTGCCTAGGTCAGCATTTCTGTGAACTACGAGCAAATCTGTCTCTGCTCCAGGGAACCAAGTGGTCTGGTAGCCCATTTAAACTCCTGATAACTACCAGTCACTAAGTAAAATCCAGACATTTTCTAGTTCTCTGGCTCATGCAAAATGGCTTCACTTTCTACAGATGCCTTGAAGGCTCTCTAAAACACTAAAAATTTGCAAATAGCAGAATGACCTCAACTTTAGCAGGCATCTAACACAGCGATTTTGTCACAACCGTCTCAGATTCCTTCAAGTAGAAGAATTACCAGCCCCCGATACTGACAAGCATCATGTTTGCTGCTGCTTTGATAGAGGAAGGCAAGTTCAAACGTAGCCAGTAGAACTCCATGGCCAACTCTCTGCCCTTGAAATTCAAACTGACAATCTTCCCAGCCGAGCATTCCAGTTTTCAGTTGCAGTCAGACGTGGTAATAACAACGAGCGGAATGACTGCAGCCATGAAAATATTTCCGAGAGAAAATTAATCAAAACCCGTATCACATTTTTGGCCACAAACTGGCTGTGAACAGACAGCAATTCCTCTGCAAATATTCACCATCTGTAGAACTTGTTTGTCAAAGTTTATTAGGCAAATAAGACCTAGCAGCAGACTATTAATACCCTTCCTAAGTGTCGAGCGCGCCATTCAGAGCTCAAACGGTACGGGCTAGTTCTGCACACAAGCTACAGAGTTATTTGCCTGCAACTCTTACAGAACACCTGTAGATAGTGATTTATGGCAAACAGCACCCAATAGGCGCTTAAATTTTTGCTGGGGTGTGTGCATTTCTCCCAATTTTACTTTCAGCTACAATGCTCGCAGAACCTAAGTTATCATAGAATCATAGGATGGTTAGAGTTGGAAGGCACCTTGAAGATCATCGTGTTCCACCCCCCCTGCCATGGGCAGGGACACCTCCCACTAGACCACGTTGCTCAAAGCCCCATCCAGCCTGGCCTTAAACACCTCCAGGGATGGGGCATCCACAACCTCCCTGGGCAGCCTGTTCCAGTGCCTCACCACCCTCACAGGAAAGAATTTCTTCCTAATATCCAATCTAAATCTCCCCTCTTACAGTTTAAAACCATTGCCCCTTTTCCTATCACTACGCTTCCTGACAAAGAGTCCCTCTCCTGCTCTCCTGTAGCTCCCTTCAGATACTGGAAGGCTGCTATAAGGTCTCCCTGGAGCCTTCTCTTTTCCAGGCTGAACAGCCCCAAGTTCTGAGCTCCCTTAAGAGTTAATTTACTCCGTTCGAAAAAAAAGTCTCCATGAATATTCCCCAACTCCTTACAGAGTCCACAGCTCCTTCTAGTAGTCACCAGATCTAACTTCTTGCAATTGAAAAATGCAGAGATGCCAAAGCCACAGCTGGCATCGAGCGCAGAGGGGTTTTGCGGCTCAGAGTGGGGCAGGTGTTGAAGAAAGACTGGATGAGATTAAAATTCATGTTCCTACAGGTTTTAGGGGCAAGTAAAAGTGAAAGACTGGTGAATGATTCAAGTTCAATTTATTGAGGGTTCACTATAGTTTTCCCTGCATTAGCCACACCCTGCGTAACTCTCACAATGCAGCTTGTCTAAGTAAGTCCAGATGTGTAATGCTTTCTGTGTATACACTTTCCAGCACTTGAACACCTGCAAACTTCAGTTTTAGAACACAAGTAAGCAATAGTCAACTTTATCCAGACAGTAAAAAACATGCTGTTATAACCTAGACAGAGAGAAATTCTCCATAACTAAAAACTTTTCTTGCTCTGCTATAGAACACACAGATAATGTATAGTTTGTTGTGTTTTTTTTTAAATCACCCACAGCTGGGCAGAACCTTTAAGTGGAATTTTCATCCTCTTGCTCTGACTTGAGAGCGTGAATACTAACACAGCAGTTTAATTCCCTTTCACATCTTTTGCAAAAGATCCACCCAGGTAAGTCACCAACACAGACTTCCGATGCTAAAGCATTTTTTCCTCAAAAAAAGATGAATCGTATCATACTTCAACCAGCCAACTCTCAAGCAGGGGAAGCAATCAGAGAAAAGTCTGAAGAAAGAGAAAGACTCTATAATTTATGTAATATTCTATATAAAAATTCATTCTTATAGGCCAGGCAACTTTACTCTGAGCTTTCCAATTGTTCTGGAAGTAGAAAATTTTCAATGACTGGAATGAAAACAAAGTGTGACAAAGAAAAGAGGAAACTTGGTGGCCATGAGCGACCTTCCTTAAATGGGATCAAATTCATAAGTAAGACACACTATATTTGAAGTAATTAGTTACGCAAATTAAAGCCTCCCAAACTCCTTTAAACTATATGCACACTTACTGATCAGTATCGATCTAAGACTGGTTTAATTTACGACTCAGTGGTCAAAGGTGACACCTTCTACAAACCAAAGAATTAGGTTTTCAGTTTTTTAATTCTGCTGCTTTGAGAATTTCAAGAAACAGCATTCTGTTTTTTGCATCAAGCTATAAGTGCTAAGAAAGAACACTAAGTACATTATACAGACATCCCTTATAGTTACACGTCAGAGAATAAATCTCATAACCTTTCATTCCTTCTCCTCCTTGAATTATTCACTGTCAGCAGCAGAGACAGCTTGTTATCCAAAAGCCAAACTCCTGCTTTTTCTCTTTATCTATAATGACATTTCAAACAAATACAAATACACTTCTAATGCAGAATGTATTTTCATGGCATCACCAAGACACTGGTCTAAGCAACTAAACTAAAACCAGCATTTGTAGACAAATGTGAAGCAGCAACATTTCCTAAGTTCCTCCAAACGCTAGAGCTTTGTGATTGCCCTTTTAAAGCAATCATTCTTTGCCCCCAAAAACTTACATCTGCATAAAAATTTGTAGAAAATGTCCCTTACCAATTATTTGGAAATAATCCTTGAATAACAACAATAATAAAAGACACATGTCCTTTCACATCAACTCAAATATCAAGTATGCACCACTTCTAAAACTAAAGCTAGAGAAATCAGCTTAGAAAACTTTCTAAAATTCAACACACTGAGATTTCAACCCTCAACAGTCTCTTCAAAGTCTGGTTACACAGGAATATGCCACGGCTTACATAGCATCCTAGAAATGATGGGCTGATGGAAAAGGACAAGACAAAATGCTTGAGCACTCCACAGGGTACAAGAAAGAACAAAACCCCATCTATATATATGCTACTATGAAGTTTTGCACTAAAAAAGCCCACTGCATTTATTTATATTTCTGGTCATCTAAACACTCCTTTTTCCTTCCAAAGTACAGCTAAGACAGTTTTAATTTGGAAGAACAGAAAAGAACGTGTTCATGCAAAATGAATGAGGAAAAAAAAAAGTACAAGGACCAGACAAAACCTTCATGAATCCAGAATGCAAGTGAAACTGAAATTTTCACAGAAGCTCTGCTGAAGTCATTGACAACAATTTAAGGGCATTACTGCTGGTAGGCATAGCCTGTGCCCGATTCAAAACCTAGAGTATGTGGCTCAAGTCCTAAGTACATACAGTATTCCATAAAAGTTCTTAAATGGCATATCAATAACCCATGTATTATAGCAGCACTGTAAACTTCTATCGCATTTTCTCACATCCTCCACTCCTTCTCCTTTTGATTTAATTAAAAACAGCACGGAACAGCAAAAAAGAAAAACATCTACAAAATTCACATTGTAATTAACATGATTTGATTCCCAAACCCAAAAGCCAAGAAATTCAATAGGGAGACCCACTCAATCCACAGTTCCTCCTCTTCCACCAAGAGGTTTAGAAACACAAAGCAGACAACACTTGCTCACACTTGCTGGCTATTTTTGACTCTTAAATAGCAGAGAAAGAACAGGTCAAGCTTCTGTCTTCACTTACTGCCAGCTCCTACCTCCAAGTTAATTCTTGCAGGCTGAGGATCGAGTCCCCCAGGGCTAAATTATCATCTTTACTATCAGGTGTAATAAGCCATTTCCAAAGGTACTATTAATAAATGTTTAATGAATTGTATTTAATGCAACACACAGCCAAGACAATCTAAAGAAAAGGCAACAGAGGACCTCTAGAATCACCATCACCAAATGCTGTCAAGTGCTGAGCCAAATGAAGAGATGTCAAAGTAAGGAACTCAATCATTCATCTCCCTCAGACAAAACTGAAGCCAACAGGGGTCCTGTAAGAAGGACAGAGCCACCAAATTAAGAGCATTGCAGTTTCATAGGACACTACAAGCCCTTTAACAAGAATCCATGAGAGAAAAAAAAAAAAAAAAAAAAAAAAATGCANAAAAAAAAATCAAGCCCTTTGTGTGACTACACCAAAGACAGAATTATAATTTCCATCTTTCTGCTTTTCACAGTATAGGTGAGAGTTATAACCACCTAACACACCCACAACTTCATTTCTTCCGTTGCAGAATTTTCTACCACAGCTCAGAAACAGCATGCTTCATAGTTTCATGGAACAATTACCTGGTTACCTCTGTAGACTCAACAGGAAGACCAGAATTCAAAAAACTTAATTCTGCCTGCCACAAAGACAACAACTTTTATTACTGTTTAAAGGAAGCCAACTTAAACTGGGGAAGCTCAATTTCCTTCTGTATAAAAGATAAGTAATAGATGCTATGTTAGCAGAATATTCAGAATTAGCTAATACTCACTTCAGAAAGCCAAAGTGCCAAACAGTATTCAACAACTATTATATAATTAAGGAGGAACATTTTTAAATTCAGATGCCAACATTTGAGGTTCTCAGACCACTGACAATCACACCACGAATGTACTATTGCATCTGGTGTCAGTGCTGTTTACTGCAATAGCAATAGCCCTTCGTCCTGTGAAATTAAGACAGTTCTGTAGCCTATTCACAGCTGAGAAATTCCTTCTCCCAGCAGCCTGTCCCCATTAAGCTAATCTAACACAAAACACTCATATAAAGTACTTACTGGTTTAAAAGTGGTTTCAATTGCTTTAACTCTTTTATCATCCAGAACAACCAACCCAATTTAAATCAAACATGTCAATTTATTTAAGTCCTTGCAAAAGTCACCCATGGATTTAACATCAATACGAAATGACATCTCACATGTCCCTATGCTGGTCCGCAATGTGTGAGTCAAGCAAGAGTAAACAACAGCTGAATTAAAAATCCTGCTTCTTGCATGGACCCTCAACAACCTTACCGACCCACCACTCATTCTTTGCACTCTGGAGCTTCTCAGTAGAATATTGTGGCTTAATGGGTATTTTCAACCTTTAGCAAATGGAAACCACAAAGACAAAACGCTGGTGAGCTCCACATTTTGATTTTTCCAAGAGACAAGGAACGAAAAGAATTGTTGGCCCATAAACTCCTAACAAACTGTACTGAACAGTACTTTGTGGGACATACTTCCCATTTTCTCTCATCCTCTCACAGCTGTTTAATCACTCAATATCTCAAAAACTGCTCAAAATATCCTTTGGCTCTATCATGAGATTTTCCATGGCCTATTATAAAGGGGGTTGGATTGTCCACAAGTACTTTTTCAAGTTCAGAATTCCCAGCTGTAGGCTGTCAGGAGATGGCACATCTTCGACTTCTTCAGAAAGTCCCAAGCATCCAAACAGCACGTGGCTTTGGCCAGCCAGTGTCCCCAGCCAACAGACTAATTATCTGCTTCTGCACTAAGTGAACTTGCAGTGTTGTTGGACACATCCTGTTAGAAAGCAATATAGAAAAAAAAGGAAAACAATCCACATGCCTCAAAATCTCTACACAAAACGCTGACTCCATTGTGCATTGCAGAATTGCATCGCTCGCCTCTGCCATAAACTGGGGGGATACTTATTCTACTGTCACTCTTCCCTGGAGGCTCAGGTTGATAACTATTTAAATCCTTCACAAAAGTCTTGAGCAGAAAATAATAACTATTTTCTTCCACTCTTCTCAGTACTGTGTTTTTCAGCCACATCAACTCCCATGGGAAATTCTGAACTTATAAAAGCCAAACATTTTGAATGTTTAATAGCTCCTGGGTTAAAGACGTACAGAAGAAAAATTAAGATGATTTAGAATCAAGAGCAATAAAGTTACCAACAATAGCCTCTCTCTAACAAAGAATTTAAACTTAGTTATTGTTCTCCTCCTCAAGATGGCAGGTTGCTTTCATACAATACAGTACATTCACAAAAAAAATTCATCTAACATGAAACAAAACCTTGTCATTAAAGCTATTTATGAGCATCATTAAGAATGAAATTTCTTTATTTCCACTTTGAAAATAAAGAGAGACAACTATCTTTAAGTCTGCTTTGCTGGCTAAATTTTAGCTAGAAGGAAAATTACATTAGACAGTCTCTATAAGACATGTGCATCTATATTCTAGGAGAATTTTTGTAACCTTCATTCGCTGTTATGCTCCCAGACCTTACCATAACTAAGGATAACGAGTTCCCAGAAACAGTCTCTCTGTTTGCTAAAATGTTACCTTGGCATGCCTTACTCAAGAAACATGCACGACTGAGAAAATCTGCAGCTGGAACAAAACCTGTGGCCTATTTTACTGACAACTACATTATAAAGAAATATACTAATTCTTAAGATAAAAGTTAAAGTTGCTATTTTTGAACCTATTTTTTAAATCTCAGCTATAGGTGATGGTAGAATTTACACCAGACTATTGATGAAACACCTGCACACTTTGATTTCGTATGTGATGCTGACTTATGCATTACAGATGCATAGACTGGTTTAGGTTGGAAGGGACCTTAGAGATTACCAAGTTCCAACCTCCCTGCCAAGGCCAGGGACACCTCCCACTAGACCAGGTTGCTCAAAGCTCCATCCAGCCTGGCCTTGAACATTTCCAGGGATGTGGCATCCACAACTTCCCTCAGCAGCCTGCGCCAGGGTCTCACCACCCTCAAAGTGAAAAATGTCTTCCCAATATGTAATAAAAATCTATCCTCTTGCAGTTTGAAGCCATCACTCCCTGTCTTATTACTACATGACCTTGTAAAAAGTCCCTTTCCAGCTTTCTTGTACGCCCTCTTTAAGGGACTGGGAGGATGCTGTAAAGTCTCCCAGAGCCTTCTCTTCTTAAGGCTGAACAACCCAAACTCTCTCAGCCTGTTTTCATAGGAGAGATGCTCCAGCCCTCATCCTTGTGACCCTTCTCTGGACCCTCTCCAACAAGTCCATGTCCTTCCTATACCGAGGGCCCATGAGCTGGATGCAGTACTCCAGGTGGGGTCTCGTGAGAGCCGAGTAGAGGGGGAGAATCACCTTCCTTGACCTGCTGGACATGCTTCTTTTAAAATATCCCAGGATATGTTGGCCTTCAGGGCTGCAAGCACACATTGCCAGCTCCTGTTGAGCTTCTCATCCACCAACACCTCCAAGTCCTTCTCCTCAGGGCTGTTCTCAATCCATTCTCTGCCCAGCCTGTATTTGTGCTTGGGATTGCCATGACCCAGGTGCAGGACCTTGCACTTGGCCTGGCTGAACTTCATGGGGTTTGCACGGCCCCATCTCTCAAGCCTGTCAGTTCCCTCCATCACGTCAACCGCACCACATCTACAGTATGAGTAATTTTAAAGCACTTCCAGATGCCTTAAAGTGAACTTAAAATTAAATTAATTTCAAATTAAATAGGAACAAATTAATTCATACACCATACCTAAAAGACAATGAAAGCCATCATCCTTTGTCTGGGGAGAGAAGGTTCAGTGCTTTGAAAGTATCAGCTTGAACTTTAGAGTTAGCTTGAACTTTCAATATTTCCTCACTATATCAAGAGAATTTATGACCACAATCTGTGACAGACCCTCACATCATGCTAGTGGTAGTTACTAGGAAAACAGCTCCTTAAATCAATGACAGACTGACTGAAACAGCACTCATATGCAGTAGAGGACTCCTACATAGCACATTTCCCTGTCATAAAATTAGCAAGTGTTCTTTCCTGCTACATTCTACATTTAAACATAGAGATAACCTAAAGCTAGTGAAGCCTATCTCAGGAAAACCAGTATGAATTAAAAATCCCTTTAAGTCAGGCACCTGCTTACAGAGCAGGGGTTCTCAGGAATGGAACTAAAATCATGGAGAGCCTCTCACAATACATTCATGCTCCTTCTAAAAGGACAGACGAGCTGCCCTTAAAAGTACAGCCCTGAAAAACCTAACAAAAGAACTACATATCTTCCTACTAAGTAGGCAGAACAAAAGCAACGTCATTTAGGTTTATAACCAAGACTCTTTAGCTAATTACTAAAAAATGTACATTTGTAGAAAAGTCTTTCCATGCATGTTAAGGCAGGTGACTATTGATACAGAACATGCACTATATCAAAAGAATCACAGTCTCTAAAGTGAGGTAAATGAAAACCTAAGAAGTAAGTTATAACTTGGATTTTGTTTTATTGTAAACTCTTATTTTCCTTAAAGTTCCAAATGCAAAGTGTTACGGTTTGAAGAACCCACAACAATTTACTGTGGTTCAGACAATTATTCTATCACCCAATGATCCCACCCCACCTGGGAAGGGGAATCGGAACAAACAAGGAAACAGGAGGGTTGAAATGTAAACAGATTTAATTAAATAAGACTAATTAACTAATATTAATAATAGTAAAGAGCCAATATCGATCACAGTATCAATATAAAACATACAAGGATTATACTCAGCTCATTCTATCAGCAGGAAGCTTTGCATTCCCAGCAAATGTCAGGCTCTGTGAGCACTACAGCTTCAGGAGGAAGGGAAGGCCTCAAGGGTCCAGCACCAGGGCAAGAAGTTCTCAGGATCACAGCCATCATAGAAGAGAGAAAAATCCTCAACAAACTTTCTAACTGATATTGAATGTGACGTTCATGGCACGAAATAATCCTGTTGGCCAGCTTGGGTCAAGTGCCTGGGTCTTGCTCCTCCTCATCCTGCACCTGGCAAGGCTTGAAAACACTGGGACCTTGAAGCCCACATGCCATAGCCAGCTATAAAAGTAAATATTTTCACAAATTCAAACTCTAAAGTCTTGCGAAAATGCAGTTTTCCAAAGCATTAGAAGAGACCCTACTAAAAGTAAAATTACTGAAAGAGAAATTAATCCTGCATCACTCAAACCAGAACACAAAGTTACCTTCTTTTTAAAGGATTCCTTTCTATTCAAGTCTGTTAACTAAATGCAAGGAAACCCTCAAGGAACACTATCATCCTGTTCTCTCTTCCATTTAAGACTCCTGCAAATTGATTTTTCAACCCCCCCTAAAGGTACATGGCTACAGTCAAGTAGGAACGTGAACATCTTTACACAAACTTGAGTGTTCAGAAAAGAACAAGCTTCCCTTCAGGTTTTCTGAAACGTTTTGAAAAGGTCAAGGCAATGTGTACCGAGAAGGGGCATCCTGAGATGCAAAAGGGCGTCTTTTTCAGGTAATCCTGACAGAATAAGCAATATAAAATACACACCTAGAGAGAGCTCCAGCTGAAAATACAAGACGATGACACCAGCAGAAAATGATCAGTTCTCTTGCTCTAAATGACAGTTCTGATAATTACAGACAGTTTGAAAAGGTGGGTGGCCTAATAAAAGAGGCCCTGAGGTGATGTTCTGACAGCCTTGGTCGTACTGCCGAGTCTTCTAAACTACCTAGGAAATTGCAGCAACCGGGCTTCGGTTTGCTCAAGCACCGGGGCGATGCACTCAGGCAGATCAGATGCAGGAGCGACAAACCGCAAGTCCTACACACGCAGCCCAAATTCCTCATCTTCGCTGCCAAACTCGGGACCGAAGCAGCGCGCAGAGGGAAAGACGGGGAAGGAGACCCCAGCTCTGCCCCCACGCTCCAGGCAGAACACAGCCTCCGTTTATTTGGGCTTTTAAGTGACTTTTAAAGGATTACCAGCGGTGTTGCGGAGGGGAGGCTCCCAGTCCGGGACAGACGGCGAGTCAGCGAGGGGCCCAGCGCTCCGGGGCTCCGGCAGAACCCCCGGGGCTGGACCCGAA
>VZRU01012142.1:189458-250648 GCA_013398155.1 Pedionomus torquatus
CATTTTCCTACAAGATTTATGTATTACTAGGCATCAATGCACAAACAAATTTATTATATTTAAAAATCTCTTGAATAGCATCTGTCCAGCCCTTTGTAATATAAAAGAATATATAAATATGCCTGTGAGTTTGCTAGTGACAAGTCAGATGACTGAAAAACTCTACCTGCACAGGCAAATTAAGTTCTTTTTCTGGTGGTGCCACCGCGTGAATTGGACTTTAAGGTCCGAAACAGAGAATAACCACCTGTAGATGGCAGCATTGGTGAACGTCACTAGTGAAACAGCAACTTCGTGTGTCCGAGCGAACACTTTGGATTTCATAGGAAGTTTTTGTAGTACCTTTCATTCTGGAAAGCAGGTTTTCTCACCACTAATTTTTTTTTCACGATTTATGCTTTTTAAATAATCAGTATTTTCTCTTCACATCCCTGTTGGACAAAGCACGTTGGCCTGGCAGCAATAGGTCTCTGAGCAAAATCAGAACTCTTTCAGCAGCTCATGGAAACTCTGGGCGGTGATAAGGGACTCACTGCAATGGGCACTTTCTACCTGTCAGAAGGATCACTGCTATTCCTGGAAGAAGAATAATTTTCTATAAGCTAGGAGTCTAGTGAAGGCAAAAGCGGGGGTCCTATTGGTCTGGCAACACTATTTAAAGAGCGTATATTGTCTTTTGCAGGGAGTCCAAGATTAATTATAAAATGAACAAGCTTTTGGCCATACAGAACTACAGAACCTGTTCTCACTTCCAAGTCAATTTCAGTTTCAACCTCCCCTGTGTCAGCAAGATGGCTGTTGAATTTGTGACTTGATCAGGTTGAACTGTATCCACAGGGATAAACGAACATGACAACACTACTTCTGCTGGAAAAGTAGCACAGCGAGCCATAAACAATCCAGGAGACTCCTGGAGTGCATCAAAGATAAATTCTTACGTTGGGTAATCAACAGCTCTACCAGAGGGGATGTGACACTGGACCTGTTGGTCACTAACACAAGTGAGCTAACTGGCAGCATCAAGATTGCAGGCAGACTGAGCTGCAGCGATCATGCACTGGTGGAGTTCATAGTCCTAGGGGATATGGGTCAGGGGAAGAGTAAAGTCAGGACTCTGAATTTTAGGAAAGCAAACTTCCAACTCGTCAAGGAGTTGGTCAACAGAACCCCATAGGAATCTGCCCTCAGGGACAAGGGAGTAGAACAGAGCTATCTAGTCTTTAAGGATGCTTTCCTTAGCACACAAGAGCTCTCAATCCCAAGGTGTAAGAAATCAGGAAAGGAGGGAAAGAGACAAACACGGCTGAGTTGAGACCTGCTGATCAAACTAAGGGCAAGAAGGAAATGCTCAGGAAGTGGAAGCAGGGACAGGTATCCTGGGAAGAGTGTAGGGATGCTGCCTGGTTGTGTGGGGATGTGGTCAGAAAGGCCAAGGCGCAGCTGGAGCTGAACTTGGCAAGGGATGCAAAGAATAAGGGCTTCTACAGGAATGTCAGCCAGAAAAGGAAGATCAGAGAAAGTGTACCCCATGATGAACACAACTGTCAAACTGGTAACAACGGATGAGAAGGCTGAGGTTCTCAACAACATTTTTGCCTCAGTCTTCGCTGGCAACCTCACACATCTCAAGTGGGTGGACCACAAGGCAAGGACTGGGGGAGCAGTCCTCCCACTGTAAGAGAAGATCAGGTTTGTGATCACCTGAGCAACCTGAACATATAGAAGTCTTTGGAACCTGATGAGATGCATCCCAGAGTTCTGAGGGAATCGGCTGATGTAATTGCCAAGATTCCTCCATGATATTTGCAAAGCCATGGCAGTCAGGTGAGGTCCCTGGTGAGAGGAAAAAGGGAACATTGCACCTATTTTTAAAAACGGTAGAAAGGAGCACCCTGGGAACTACTGACCTTACCTCAGTGCCTGGGAAGATCATGGAACACGTAGAAGCTATAATAAGGCACATGGAAGACAGGAAGGTGAGCAAGTCTTGCCTGATGAACCTAGTAGCCTTCTAGGATGGGGTGACTACATTAGTGAACAAAGGAAGATCTATGTATGTCATCTCTCTGAAATTCTGTAAGGTGTTTAACATAGTCCCCCAAAACATCCTTCTCTCTAAATTGCAGAGATATGGATTTGACAGATGAACTGTTTGATGGATAAGAAATTGATTGGATGGTCCCATCCAGAGGGTAGGGGTCAATGGCTCAATGTTCACATGGAGATCAGTGATGAGTGGTGTCCCTCAGGGGTCCGTATTAGGACCAGCACTGTTTAATATGTCTTCATCAATGACATAGAGAGTGGGATTGAGTGCACTCTCAACAAGTTGGCAGATGACACCAAGTGGAATAGTAAGGTTGACACTCCTGAGGAACAGGATGCCATCCATATGGTGCTGGACAAGCTCAAGAATTGGTCTTATGTAAACCTCATGAGGCTGCATAAAGAGAAGCATGGCCAGCAGGTTAAGGGAGATGGTTCTGCCCCTCTATTCTGCTCTGCAGTATTGTGTCCAGCTCTGGAGCCCTCAGCACAGGAAAGGCATGGACTTGCTGGAGCAGACTCAAGTAGGGCCACAAAAATGAGGGAAGGAACACCCCTCCTATGAGGACAGGTTGCGAGAGTTAGAGTTGTTCAGCCTGGAGAAGAGAAGGCTCTGAGGAGACCTTATTGCAGCCTTTCAATACTTGAAGGGGCTTATAAGAAAGGTGGGGACAGACTTTTTCATAGGGCCTGTAGCAACAGAAAAAGGGGTAGTGGTTTTAAACTAAAAGATGGTAGGATCCATATGAAATATAAGAAAGAAAATGTTTATGGTTAAAGTGGTAAAACACTGGAAGAGAGTGCCCAAAGAGGTGGCAAATGCCCCATCCCCGGAAACTTTCAAGGCCAGGCTGGATAGGGCTCTGAGCCACCTAATCTAGTTGAAGGTGTCCCTATTCATTGCAGGGGAGTTGGACTAGATGACCTTTAAAGATCCCTTCTGACCTAAACAATTCTGTAATTCTATGATCAGATACATGGCACATTCTGGACTCTACAGTTTCCCTCACCCATCTTTTTCTGATATCAAATGTATTTATCAAACATACAGTATTTGCATGACACAAATACGTAATAGATGTGAATTTTGACAGCAGGCACACACAGAGGCACAGCAGTGTGGTACTGAAGCACCGTTCAGGAGTTCAGAACTTACAAGAATTTACGTAAGGCTAATAACTGTACTGACAAAATACCAGCCTGGCATCAGTCCAATTAAAATAGGGAACACATGATGTTCTGCTTTCATTAGGTTTCATTAGTTCTCAGACTTCCTTGAGATGAGAACATTTGTTTCAGCCCAGGCAGCAGAGCACTCTGCTGAAGAGGACATGCCTGAGTCTTGGTCCTCTTCACTCCAGACGAAAACGGGGTCTTTACAATAAACTTCTATCAGATGTATCTTCCGTTTACTGACTTCACTTCAGAAACAGGCCAGCCTTGAACTTAGCTTTGGTATACCAATTTCCACCATCATCTGCCACACACACATTCAGCTTTCTGGAGCTTTCCTTGCTGTTATCTTTTGTAAAACAAGCATTTAAACCTCCTCAGTGTGGCTGGTAAATTGGAATAAGATCTGACAGTGAGTGCAGAAATTGGCAAATTGGTAAATTCAGGCCATAAGAAAACAGCTTAGAAACCAAATTACAAAACTTTAGCCAAACTGAAACACGACAACAGTTACCTGTAATTGCCAGGGGAAGTAAGGGACTACAGAGACAGGAGTGCTACACAACACAGGTTGCTCAGCCATATGCAAGGAGAAATGCTGCAGATACAAAATTCTGCAAAATCACACAGAGGAGGAAAGTTCTCCCTATTTGATGGTGAAAGCTTTGAAAGGCACTGAAACAGCGAAACAGAAAGGGAAGCTGGTTGGGAAGGAGCAAACAAAAAGGTCTCAGTGTCTTTGGAGAGGAAAGAGTGAGAACAGCAAAATAAACCATTGTAAAGAACATGGAATTAAACAAACAGCTCCTCAGCTGCTCTTTAAACCCTACTCACCCAGCAGCATGGCCTCAGGTGAACAGGATCAAATGCTGCCCTGGAATCACACACATGTCTAATCATGGATTTGTTCCCGGCTTGGACAGGAGGCAAGTTTGGGCTAATGCCTAAACCAATGAGACCTCCTAGGGGGTCTCCTTGCAGGAGGGCCGTTCTGGGAAACACCAGGGAGGTCCTGCCAGGCCACATAATGTTTGTGTGATGGGAGACCTGACACCAGCAGGCAGATTTCAATAGAATTGGAATGAAAATAGAGGCAATGGAGGCAGCATCACCTTATGATTAGGGCATGGTGTAAGAAGCTAGCGACTTGTGTTCTGGTGATAGTCTCAGTTCAGCAGCTAATCTGCTGAGTAACTTTTCCATAGGCTTTGGTTTTCCCACCTACAAATGGCAGAAACTGATCTTGCCTTCTTCCAAAAAGCTTTCAAGTCCAGCATTAAAGCACGCGAAATAACAGCTGCATGCTAGTTCCATCAGTTCATCAGTGAGGTGGGCAAAAGCTTCTTCACACTAAAATCACAGTCTATCTTTACCTTCTCTTATGGGCTAGAGGGCTTTCAGGATGCACTGCCAGCTCGTGTGAATGGGCACAGTGGACAATTCATATTAATGGGGCACAGTGGGCAATACTGTTTTGCAGTCTATGACATGAGAGAAGCTGTGATGACATCTGTTATTATTGTGAGAAGACACCATAACTCAGGAACTACCCAAAACCAAATGGAAAACAAAGGGAAAGCAACAGGAATGAAGGATTCTTAGCAATTGGGCAATAACAAGCCAAAGTGGAAAGTTTAAATTGGCTACTTGCATACAGAGCTTGCACTTTATCTGCCAACACTTAAGCCATGCCAGGGGAAAAAAAAAATCTCTAAAGAGGCAATAGTTCTGTGTCTGAGAACATTAGTAGGCAGAGACTGTAACAGGTTATTAAGCAGCTTCATTTTGAGAAAAAACATATTTGTTTCCAAGCTTCTAAAAACTGCAGGCTGAAATATGACCATAAGTCTACTTACTTGATATAAAATATCAGGAATCCTCATTTTTGAACTTAAAATATGTCTTAGTCTGTGAATAATTTGAAGTTAAAAGAAGGCAAGTGATAGCTAAATTTATGGTAATTAACTTTAGCAAGAAGCTGTGGAAAGGGCTCGGTGTACTGCTGCTTGGTCAAAGAGAGACAATGCAAGTCACTTGGGTCAGAGAGGCGGCTGTGGGGAAATTTGCCCAAGCCTCCTCTCTGAAGTGGCTGTATGTGGAATATGAAGGTCTTGTCCCTGGAGGACTAGAGAGGAAAAACAGAGAAGCCACATCCTGTGGCATTTCAGCTGACTGGGAAGCAGAAGCCAGACCTGCCCTTGTTCTCAAGTATTGCAACCTGTTTGGGGAGCTGAAGGGAAGAGAGATCTAGAGAAACAACAGCCAGGCTCAAGCTATTTTCCTGCAATTCAGCAATACCTGATCGCCACCTTCTCCTTTGGCAACATCACTGGCACATTCCCTATGCACTGTCTTTTCCAGGAACGAGGACACAAAGATCACTGCCTACTTTCTACTCCAGCCCAAACTGTCTGGATGTAAGAAGCAAAGTACTTGTTACCATCTCTCCCCTTTATTTTTAGTCCTTGTAAGTGATTAATAAAGGTGATTTGGGACCTAGGAGAAAAAATAGTTGGAAGAGGAGGGATAGGGGAAAAGAGGGAGGGACGAAGGGGATCATCTGAGCAGTTGACTTTGTTGTTATGGCAGAAACAAAAAACCATCAGGTTCTTAGTGCTCAAATTTCCAAGAAACCCATGATGTTAAAGAGGCAATCTGTGCTCATCAGCCTTTGCTTAAACAGCTGCTTTGGCTCTGTGATTGTTCCTGGCCCAGGCTCTTGGCACCATGATGTCACCATAAAAAGCCAACACCAGATCCCTGGTAGGAGCAGGAGTCATCAGGTTGGCTTCTGGCACTGCCATGGGTTAGTCACTAGCTACCTAGCTTCCCATTATCACACCACTGAATCCAGAGGAAACAGGAAAGCTTTTGGCTCTAACCTTCTTATTTCTCTGCTGCCTGCACTAGGAACTCTCCTTTATTTGCTCTGTACCTGTAAGAATGCATCCAAAAGGATTTTGAAAGAGTTTACAAATTGTAGGCACAATCCACGCTGGAAGAGATGAGAACAAATAGCTTTGAATCCAAAGACCAAACTCGCTGGTAGCTTGGAATTCCTGGATGGTGCAATAGTGTCAGTGCTAACCAAGCGTTTTAGAGAAGAAACAACAGGAGAGCAATTAGTGAGTAAAGTGAAACATCCTGATATCTTATACACACAGTCCGAGGAGCATCATGGCCCTCTTAAATAGCCATAAGCGGTCAGAAACAGAACTGTATTTTCAGTTTATGTGACAATACTCTACCTGTGCCTGTCTCCTAGTCATCATTTTCCCTTTCGTCCTGAAATCTTTTAAATCTCCTTGTCAGTCTTGATAGAGTAGGGCTCAAAGATACAAAATTTGCACAAGTTTCATAAGGATAGATGGCTCATTGAGGAGAGAAACCTTACTAGTGTTTCCATAAAAAGGAAGGGAGAGGCAGGACCTGCACTTTTCTTAGGTGCCACAGAATCTGTACAGGACCAGATCCAGTCTGGGAGTCCCACATCAATGTAATTTTTCAAAATAGAGCTTTCATCTTATAAGACACTGAAGATTCCACTTGTACAAGATAGATCCATAAGAGAATAGTGTTGCTCTCACCTCTGCCCAAGCAACTATGGGCTAGATCTCTTATAAACCACAGTCTGACAGCCACACTAAAGCAGCAATCCAAGAGTGACTTGTTGAAAGAGAAACTTTCAAAAATGCTTCAGCATTTACTTCTTGAGATCAGGTATTTAAATCAGACTGGCAGTCAGATAAGCATCAAAATAAAGGGCTGGGTTTCTTAAACATCTCCGTGCACTAAGCAGGGAAAGACTGGTCCTGAGGGTCATATTTGAGACACAAGCCCAGCTGCTGGTTATTCACAGCGTTAGGGTAGCTGGCCCCATTTCACTAATGTGAACTATCTGGAAATGTCCCATTTTCCCTTGGGGAAGGTCTTTCCAACAGCCCAATCCTTCTGAGGTGAGGATGGCCCACAGTCAGGTCACAGATTGAACTCCAGTGAAGCAGCTGCACAGGAGGTAGCAAAGAGGCACCCTGTCCAGGGGACACTGTACAGCACAGCGCACTGTTACGGAGTGTCCCGGTGTGAGCCCTGCTGGACAGCTTTGTTCCAGTACTAGGACAATGCACTGAGAGTTTGTTTCAAAGTTGAGGCCAGAACACCCTTTGACTGCAGTTTCTGGTGCCACAGGTTCTCCCTTCACCAAACACATTGCTGGTGGCATTACCAGCATCAAACTTTCTCAGTAGCCTGGTTGGGAAGAAAAGGGTGAAAGTGTACTTCTCTCCTGTTTTCATTCCGCATAGCATTCAGTTGACATGGACACATCCTGCAGAAAAAGCAGCTGATGCTCCACGTGGATGGCTAGGACAGCTTAGCCAGAGAAGTCCAGAGTCCAACAAGAGGGACTGAGACGTGGTTGTGCTGCTTGTGCTTTGACAGCAGCCTGTTGTGTAGCCCTGGACATGTTACTGCATCTTTCTGCCTCCTGTGTACAGCAGGTGATGGTGCATACCTGCATGCCAGCAAGTTGGGTACTACATACAGGGCTACAGCTTGGTATATCCTTGCTAGATGAAGTGGGGTCGGGGGGGGGGAGCTTTCTGGCTTGGACCTGCAGAGCTGTTCTGCACATCCCTCAACTCTTTCTACCCTCTACTCCCTCTGGCAGAAATCTTTGCAGAAACTCAGCAGAGCAGCCATAAATACTATCACTTCTTCCACATGACAAGTTCAAGCTGGCCTGAGAGCAAAATTTAAAATATAACTCAAAAAGCAAGCAACACATTCTTAAATACAGCCCATAAAGAGACAAGGGCCTGGCCTGTGGCACAGCTGGCAACTGCACTGCAATTACTGCCAGGTGAGGTCAGCAATTTGTTGTTTCATTGGAGATGGGGAGAAAAGGGCAATCCTATACCAAATTCATTTAGGTACCACCTGGACTGTTTAAATGATTTCCAGAGTCCTCCAGGCTCTATCCCCTCTCTCTCCACACTAATCCATGACTGCCTTTCTGCATCTTTTACACCAGCTCTGCCAGAGTATACAAGGGTTCCTTGTCACCAAGTCCTCCTCCTTGCTCTCTGGTAATGAAAAACAGCTGTGGCAGACATGTCCCAAACAAAGCCTTACACATTCCTGGTGGAATTGCCTCCTCACCGCCACAACCCCCAGACTTTATATTTACTACAGAAAATTCAAAACATGGCCACTTTTCCTCCTCCAAGCTGTAATTTCCTCCCTGACAGGCCCATCAAATTTAAGATTTCACATACTATTCTTATCTCAAGTCCCTACTTCCCCCCTGCCCCACCACTTTGCAAAGCTGACAGCCCTCCAGCACCGTGAACATTGCTATAAGTAGCTTCTGTGGAGCAGAGTAGCACATTCTTCCTTCTCCAAAAAAGACCGCAGAGGGTGGTTTGAAGTAAAGATAGGAAAATCACTGTAGTGCAATGAGAATCTGCATGAACTGTAATAGACCTTCTTACCAGGTGGCCCCCTGTTTAAAAACAGGCAGGTGGTGAACACCTCTCCTCTCTCATTTGTATTTTACTTTACATCCTATTTTCTGATGGTTTTTCCCAGAAACTACTATGGCAAAGTTCAGAGGGAAAGTCTGGGCTTGGGGTATTTCAGGTCCAGTTCTGCAAACTGAAGAAGTCTGGGTGATTCAGTTTATGTTTCAGTAAAAAAAAAAAAAAAAAAAGGTACATGCACAGTGTGAACAAAAAGCCAATGAGCACTGTGAGAGCCAAATCTTGAACTGTGTCTGTGCTAGCAAAAGAGCAATTAAATTGATTTTTGTAGATTGCACTCTGAGATACTTGGGGCAACACACATTGATCTGAACCACTCCATGAACCCCAGTGAGTTATCATCTGTAAGTTTTGCTACTCGCTAGACGAAAAACTAACCATATGCAAGCCACTGACGTAGCCAAGACGTAACAGGATGAATTCAGGCACCAGCAGTACGTATCAGCGCATTTTGTTGCAATGTGGTGACTTTTAAGTACTAGAGTAATCTCTGAATGAACTGGCTTGAGTCTCATGAAGACCCTAGCTGCCATACAAGGGCTTCAGATAGGTTTTAGCGTGGTCAACAGGTTGCTTTGCACCTCCTTTCTTCTCATAGCCGATAACTGTCACCCACCACTGCCATGCTGCTCCTCTTCCTCACCCCCAGCAGCGATTGGAACCAGCAGAGTCACTGCTGAGAATGAAGTAGGTGATGGAGCTCAGCAGAAGCTTTCCATGGGCACGATTCAACTCCACCAGCCACAGACTGCAGTCTGGAAATGGTAAGGGGAGCACAGGGCTGTATATTTGGCAAGATTTGTGCAGCTTTTTGCAGAGAGGGTTTCTCATGCAGGCCATGCTCACCCCCCTAGTCTAGACCAAGCCTTAAAACATGCTCCTGTGAAGCTGAGGTGAGGTCTTTTTTGATTTTTCGCTGCTCAATTCTTCTCCTGCCCAGCAATCTTTGTTACAAGAACAAGGGCCACCTGAGCTACCAAGAGCCTCAGTAATGGGGAGAAGGAGCCATGGGCAAGCAGCAGCACTGTACTTTCTTTCCTGACCATTTTTCCCCAGTTGTCTGAGCTTCAGGTCAGCAATTTAAGTTATCAAAATTTGTTCTAATATTATACAAACAAGTGAAAGAGACTCTGAAAGCAAAGCTCAGCAAAAGAAGGTCAAAACCCATCCTCTTCTCCCACAAGACCCTTATTGAGGATATTACTTCTTCAACGGCCAGGACGTATTTAGACTACCTCAAGGCCTGCTCTCTTGCAAACTATCTTCAGGCACTAATTTCCGTAGTACTGAGGCTTAGAAAGGCAAGTCTTCTGTCAGCCTGACAGCCAAAGAACAAGCTTTCCTGCCTTTTAACTCCTGCCTGGATCTCTTTCTCAGCCCAGCAGCTTTGCTAGGTAGACAGCACACTAGATCATGCATCACAGAGAGGTCATTCCCCTGCCACATCCCTACTCCAGACAATCAGCAAATCACTCATCACAAGAAGGTCAGTCTCAGAGTACCTAGAGGCCATAGGTAGCAAACACGAGCCTCCATGAGACTCACTGGAGCTTGTACCTACAGCTGTATTTTTCTTAAGGCAATCCCAGCCCCATCCACAAGTATCTCAAAGTTCAATTCCCACCGGGGTTCTTGGTCAATTTACTGCAGTGAGTCAATGATGCTGTTAGAAGTCCCCAGAGGGATGGTTTGGAAATATTTCCTCCTACCCACCCTCCCAAAAGATTTTCACAAACTACTGTCAAACCCTGATATTCGCACTCTTCCAGTAGAAGGGGGTATATAAATATATATGATGTTTTAGCAGCACAGTTCACAAAGCTTCCCTAATTTCTTACCCAATATAAACCTACCAATAAGACAGGATCAGGACAGTCCGTTCTGCGTTGGCAGAGGTGCTCACTTGACCTCTGGCTAGAGCATTGCTGTGGCCACAAGCAGTCTGCCTACTCCAGTGCCTCTGAGCCACCAGGTGGGTGGCCTTAGGGAATGACTGAGTCAGAGAGAGTTTCTGGCCACCAGCTGGCAATCAAAGCCAACGTCAGCAAAATCTACATAGGATGCAGTGGTCATTTGTCCTATGGTTTCCTGTGTTACACACAACTGTATTACTCTTTAATAATAGAGGCAGGGCTGCTGTATGCTTTTTAAGCTTCCCTGCACATCTCATCTCCAGCACCCAGCTGTGCTCTCTGGAAGGTTCCTGATAATTTTCCTGAGATCAGGAATGTTACAGAGAATAAGTAGGAAGAGGAGCAAAACCTCTTCATGGTATTTATAGAAACATGTGTACTGAACCAGATCCAGAACACTACTGAAAGAGAACGATCAGGGAACATAAACAGTTCAGAATAAAGGTTTAATAGAGCAGCATCTTCAGTGACATGACTGAGGTGAAAGAAGCAATGTGTGAACAGGCCTGCGGAAGGATGATGTGAACACACAGAGGCTGCAGAATGTAGGTGCAGCCCCAGCCCTCCTGAGTTCCCAGCACCAGGCAGGTTTCTACTATACACAACAGAGGAGGCAAAGTCCTTTTTCAAATTACATGCCATCCCTTTCCACAGGCAATTACTTCAGCAGCTGAAACGTCTGCAATTAATTTGTGCAGGAAACTGCCGCATCTCACCTCTTATTTCAGCAAGAGATTTGTGGGGTTGAAGAAAGGCAGAAGCAGCTGCTGCTCTATTTTGGGAAGTAGGCATGCCGTACACTTCTCTGTGGGAAAGGAGTTTTAGAATGGGTCAAGGAATAGTCAAGACAAAAAAATAAATTACAAAGGTTTTGTGACTTCAGACTGTAATCATAGTAGGCTTTTTGATCTTTGAACCTCTCGCAACTAACCAGCGTGCAACCTCTTCCCCAAAATCTCATAAAATCTCATGAAACATACCTATTATGCTCTTCCAACAACCATCTACAAAGCAGGGTTTGTCCTGGCGCAGAATACTAGCACTTCAGTCCTTTGGAGTAGCATTAGACCTGTAGGTCACTTCAGTCCAGCCCCAACCCTGCAGAGCCATCCCTGCTGACATTTGGGCCAGATTCTGGAGTTCTGCTCTTTTTGAAAAATATATGTATTAGAGATGTGCACATAAGGGTGAATGATAAAACACACAGAAGAAATAGGAAAGACCCACCATTTCCAGGAGGGAATGGGGAAAAAGAGAAGAAGCTGTTAAGTTTCTCTGAGTGACTATGCCACTTTGTTGAGCCACAAGAACTCCCTTCTACAAAGTGCTAGAGATTATTTGGTCACAACCAATGCCATTAAATCAGGTCACGTTTGGAAGAAATGTAAAGAGATCATGATAACCTCTGTTGGGGATCTCTTGCAGCTGTAATAGTTTTAGGTGATCTAGTTTTAGAACTTAATGTATACAGGTACAAACACATGGAATACCTGCAGCAGAACCTGTCCATTCCATGGGGGAGCACACAGGGGCAGTCCTCAATGTAGAGCAGCGCCCTGGAAATCTTACAGAGAAGCTGGAGAACCCAAACCAAGTCCACTGAGAAGTTTGCCTTCCATCTTCCTCCAATGGCACGGCACAGCACAGCATGGGGGCACCAAGGCTAAGGTTGGTTCCAGAAGGCAGATTATCAGACTGTCCAAACCTCACAGCCAACTGCTGATACCTAACAGCTCAAGTGCCAAGGTTGCAGTCACTGGCTCCTAGTAGCAAGTCCTTGCAAATAAGGATTTAAGTTATTTACATGAAATTTACTCAAATTAAATTTCTGCATTACCTTCTCCCTAGACTTTCAAGAAATCATTAATTTCTATGGATTTCTTTTTTGATAATTGTCATTCGGGGTCACATTTCTCAGCACATCTACTGATCCTTAAACTTCCAGATAAAAGCTTTGGTCCTTAAGTGATCACCTTATTTGTTTAGGTGAATGGAACTGCTAAGGCGAAATGGAAGACTTAGCAGACTAATTTGACCAGGGCCTAGCATTTAATATTTACCTTCTCTTGAGGAAGCAGCAATCAAAGTGTATGAAAGAGGTTCTTGATCTAGTCATTGAGCTAATAATCCTGAATTGTCAAAAGTGCACGGCCCATGTGCCACGTAACCTGCAGTAACTGTCCATAAGCAGGCTCTTATTCCCTGGCACAGACCAAATGATATAAATACATTTTAGAAGTAAACAACTCCAAAGCAGATGTTGGTTGCACATATCTTGTGAGACTTGAGTTTTGGTGCTGGGGCACACGGCTCTGCCTTTGATGAAGACACACAATGCTGCTTCCAGTGGTCTCTGCCTGCAGGACAAATGTCCACACTGTGAAAAGCAAAGTTCAGTGAAGAAAAGCATGAGGGGCTACCCTAAAGAGAGAGAGGGAAAATAATAAATCACATGAGTCTATTCAAAAAGGGGAGTAACTGACTAGGCAAGACATTGAAGAAAAGGGTCAGAGCTTGAACTAAACCACAAACTAAGCAAGATCCAGGAGAGCAGACCAGTTGCCATAATTTGACTAGAGAAGGCTGATCATTATTCGAGGACTTCAGGAGTTACACAAATTTGGTAGTAGAAAAAAAGCCAAACATGCTGCCACTGGTCTGTGTAAACATGAATGGTATGGAAAGCACTTGCTATTTCTCACAATGCAAAAGCTGATGAGGGCTAAGTGGGGGTGGGAGCAGTGGTTAAATTGCCAGGGAAACACATCTGAGACAAGCTGTGGGAAATATGTTTTTTGTGTGGATAGCACGTAAATTGAGGAACTCAGTGTCACCAGATGCTTTGAAGATTAACCATAAGATTTGTCGAACCTTTTTTTCAGCCAATTGAATTAATCTATCAGGGTCTATTAAATATGATGATATAGATGTAACCTCCAGTGCAGGAAGTTTTTAAACCGCTGATTACTGAAAGCTGAGAACGCCTCATGGAGTAAGCATTCCCCAATTTTTATATTTTCCCTATTCATTACTGGCCATGAGAGACACCTGCCACTGCGCTGAACTATTTCGTATGAGTTGGTATTAAAGTGCGTTTCTAACAATTACAGATCTCTACTTCCAATTCTCTTTAACCCAAAATGTGATCTAGTTAAAGGAAAATGGATAATATTAGTAGTTTAGGAATCATAATCAAGAAAAGAGTTAGAACATGCTTTGCCTCCCAGTAACAAGGTTAGGAAGATATGGCAACACACCTTAAATATGTAACCTTTTTAAACTAAAGAACATTGTTCAAAGTGATACCCACCTGGAAAAGGATATAAAATATTAAATTTATAGTAAGCAAGATTTCAGTTAATCATTGCAATAACACTTCATAATTATCAAGCACTACAGTAGCCAACTGAGATTGTAGAATATTCTTCATGTAGGATTTCAGGAACAGATATAGACAAATCATTGTCAAGGTGTCTAGGTACGGCCTATGGGATGGTCTAGGTATGCTTGATGCTACCTCTGTTCATAGAAAGATGTTCATGATTTTATCCAGTCTTTTCCAGACTGCACGTCTTCGTCTCCCATGGATTCAAGATGCCAAGAACAAAATCAGTGAAGACTAAAGAAAACAAAGTGCAGACCAGGCAATAGATAGGGGGAATCAGAGTTGCCCCTAAAGAATGATTAATTTGACCAAGTTGATATTTCTAAAACCCTGTGAGAATATTCAAAACAATTATTATAGCCTGTTCTAGAAAGACTCGGCAGCAAGAGAGGAAGGAAAGCTGCATTTGATGATAATAAGTTGCTATGGGTAAAACACAACTGATACAACTCTATCCAGCAATGTATGTCCCATGTTCACTGTGAGACCTCCACAGTTAAAAACCTTACAGCTCCTACATGTCGTGCCCACTAGGCAAAAAAAAAAAACAAACAACCATGCTTTGCTGCTAGTCAAGAGCTAAGCGTAGGCTGATCAGCTGCCTAGCACATGGAGCTGGCTGGCCTACATCGTGCTGGTTTGGCAAAACAGATACTGGGACAGTGTCACAGCTGAATTCCGCTGGTCTTTTCCCCAGTTAGGGCACCAACTGGGATGGATGATTTCACAAGATTTTAGATGCACCTACATTTCAAAACAGAGGGCTTTCCATTACCATTGACAAAGATATAATAAGCTCAAATGGTCACATCCTGAAATCTTGACTAGCAATCAGTACACGGTTTTACCCCTATCCCAGGACACCTTAGGTTGTTTCTGCCCTTGCTCTCACTGCAAATCACCTTCAAAGAAGGGTGCCCTGGACTCAGCTGGGCGTTCTCCCTGTCCTGCAGCAGCCTCCAGTTCCCCAGCATCTGGCTCATTTCTGGCACAGCTTTCTTCCCCATGTTGGCAACCACGGTGCTTAAAGCTGATGATCTATTAGCTCTAATTAAACAGGAGGTGTTGCCTTGGAAATCAGCCGCTAAAATCTGTTGTAGTAAAATGATGAAAGCATCATTTGAGTCAGGTGGTAGAAAGAACCATGGGTTACAGGACAATAGATTAAATTATGGAATGATCTTCAGTAGGTGCAATAACCTAGCTGGATTACATTTCAGGGCTTGATCCAGAGTGCAAAACATTGAATTAAGTCCAAATTACCTTCAGCAGCACTGGGCCAGACCAGTAGCATTTGCTATCATAGAGTATGGGTGCCCTCACTAAAATCAGTGCATGGCACTGCTTGAGGCCAATGCAACTGATAGTCCTGCAAAACTGTGGGCATGACAGGAAAAGTACAGGACCAAAACAGACAAGCAAGCAAGCAAGAAAACTTAAGCCAGTCTTGTCGCATCCCCTCTCTCTTCAAAGTTTGTCTGCTCCACTTGAGACTGAGCTCCGTATGGATTTCTACTCATTCAGAAAGGAATATCTCAAAAATTGCCAGCATGCACCCTGGGCAGTAATGCTTTAACCTCTTACAACCAAGTGAAACGATGGGCATCTGTAGTCACCAACGGCTGCAAACACGGCCCCTCTCACTACTGCTGCGCTTGCTTCAAAACTGTATCATCCTCTGCCTCCTCACTGAGCGCGGGAAGGATGTGGTTCACCAAGAATCATTTTCCAAATTCATCCCAATTGCTCAATTAATTATCCTTTAGCTTCCACATGAGGAACCAGTTTCTACCTTGTGCAGCAGCTCTATTTTTAGTGAAGTATCAATTTTCTCTGTTTTGTTATCCCTTACTCACTGTTAGTCCTGCCCACACAACAAATCTGGCATTGATCGCTTGTGGTAGACAAGTATTTTTGGCTTACGCTATGAAACAGGCAAGAGGAAGGGTGCAGAGAAAAGGAGTCTTAATAACCAGAAGGAGCATTGTTGTAAAACAGAGTTCACATGGAGAAAGCAAACTTAAATGAAACAATAATAATAATAAAAAAAATTCGTATGTAAAAGTGAATGTGTTGGCAAATATAAATTTACATAAGTGAGGAGCATCTCTCAGGTTCTGCCAGTGCAAATTTGGATCAGGAAATTCAAGTCCATATAAAGGGTTCAGCTTTAGCTAGCGTTCCTGGTATCCAAAGATGGCTCTGCCTGCTGCGCAAGGCTATCCTTTCCTACCAAATCATGAACCTAGATCAACAAGGGAGATAGGACTGACAGATCATTTCACAGGCAGTTTATATCCTCATACCAATTTCTGTCTGTGAACAGCTGTCAGACAAGGGACCGATCCTATTTGAGATCTCACCTCTGCGTTCACTGCTTTTCTGCCTGGCTGAAATGAAAACAGGTACTAGGGGTACTAATGTGACCCAGATACAGTGTGCTCAAGAAAATACTTCTCTGAGTGATAGTCCTGTTACTTGAATGGGAAAAGGAGAGAAGTAAAAAGGAAACATCCTCCTTGTTTACATTAATCCACATGTAATGTTGCTAATGTAAACTGAGTGGCTTTAAGGCACAGTCCAGCTCTGTGTGTTACATGCAAGCTCACATGGCTCCAGCTGCAGCCACCCCTCAACAAAAAAATTTCAAACTATTATGTATAGTCTCAGCCTCTAATTCCAGGTCTTGTTCAGCACCCAGGTCACCTGAGCACACCTGCTTTCCTTAAAGAAGGTCTGAAAGTGAATCCAGAGCTGGACTAGATGCAAGTGATGAAGCAGCATGAACATCACAGTGCCTCTGCTTCATCATCACAATTTAATCTTCATAACTCACAACCTAGATCTTCATTGAGACTGCCTGAGCTGGGCAAAGTAACGCAAAGCAGCATGACCAGCCCTCTTTGACCTGCTCTACAGTGCTAAAGAGCAAAAGATACTGAAAAGGATAAAATTACTAGCTGGAAACTTGGTGTGAAGCCCTGTGTTTCTGAGCTCCAGCGTGCTTTATATAAGCCCATCCACATCACTAGCTCTTTTTTAAGAGTTTAAGAGCCTTTGAGCACCTTGAGCTTACTGCCATCCTTAAATCCCAGCCTGTGAGAAGCAAGGGACATCTCAAACTTATGCAAGGCAAAGGAAGACTGAAACTTGATAATAGCAGTTTATTGTACTCAGGCCAGCAAGGAGCAGACTCGCCTTTGGCTGAAAAGGTCATTAATGCTATAGGTCCTGTTATAGATGAGGAACTCATAGCTGAATAGGAAGCAAAGGCCCCAGGAAAGGCTGAAGGGACAAAACAGGAGTGCAAACTATTCATAAACAGCTTAACACTGTATTTACACATGCATACGACTTTCATCCCTCAGTCATGGTTTCAATCCATGCTAGCCCTGGATGTGATCTCCAGTCACAGTGTGTGTATGAAAGGAAAGCAATCCTCATTTGATCTGGAAATCTCATATTCCTGACCCGACTGCTGCTCTGGGACTGCTGAAAGAAACAATTCCTTCCAGGCAGGCCAGGTATTTAAGTAGCTCAAACTGGAATTCACTGCCCTGAGCCACAGTTGCTAAACTTGGACATCAGCCAGTGCCCCAGACTATTAACCGTTCCAATAACTTCATCAGCATTTTTGTCATCTTCTGGGAAACAGATGAGCATGAACCAAACAGATAAACAATAGAAACTAAATATGAGAGATGCCTACGATCATTCCAAATACACAAGCTGTCTACAGCTATAAGTGCATCCATCCCTTCCAATATAAAGGAGAGAGGGAAGGTAAACCCTGTGGCAAGACATTTATCTTAGTGATAGGCTCCGAAGGGGTTTTCAGGAAAGGAGCACAGTTTGGGAGGCAAATTAACAACCCAGCAGAGCTTCCAGGACTGCTGTGAGTACCTAGGAGGAGCAGGAACAGAAGGTTGTTAGTCTCCACCTAGAAGTCTGCCCCAGAGCCCCAGGCCAAATGCTTCTACCTACCATCCACTCCCCTAGGTGTGGCCAAACCCACCGGTATCGCCGTGCCCTTGCCAGCTCTGTGCAAGGTTCATAGGCACTGGTGGAGCCCTCTCCCATCATCCTTCTCTCTGCATCATCAAACAGTAAAAACCAAGGTAAGGTAATACTGGAATATTTTTCTTCTCGATTCCCATGTTCCCAAGTAAATATCAATTCAGCAGGGTTTTTTTGGTTGCTGTTCTCTTTAAGTGAAGAAAAACTGATCTGTTAGGGATTCTGCAAAGAAGAGCTGAAGCTAATGGAAAGTAAAAGCAGAAAACCGTTTTGAGGAGCCCCAAGTGTCCCATGTAGAGGACAACCCAGTCTTCACAGTACAGAGGGAGGATACTGTTTAAGGGAAGTCACTCAGAAGCCTTCAATAGAGTTTTCAATTATGGTCTCCTCAGGTCTTCTTAGGAATGTCACCAGTTCCTCTTAGCTCCTATTTTTCCTGATCTGTTAAACAGGGGTAGTAAAGCATCTCACTTCTCCATATCCTTTTTGTCTGGTCACATTTTTTGCCTGCAGTTCAGGTCTGGTTGCAGTCTTAGTTAAGACCTGAAGGGGCCATGGGTTCACAGTAGAGCTGAGTTTAACCCAAGCTGCTTAAGACACCAAGCAAGGCAAACAGAGATCTCTTCCTATGTTCAGATTTGCATTTCTCTTATTCCCAAGGAGCAGCACCTATGCAGAGCTCCTGCTGCAGTACCACCCATTCCCACTGTGCAATCATACCCAAGAGAAGGGAGCTAGCTTTCTGCAAAAGCTATCCCTCTACCTCAGCAGGGCAGAGGCTTTAGTCTTTGCTTCCTCCACAGACACCACACCTAAAATTTAAATTATATTCCAGAAGGTGGGGAATTTTAGGGTTTCCCCCCCCCCTCTATTTTAACCTTTTGCTAGGGTGTGGAAAGTGAATAATCCCAACTGAGCATTCCTTACCTAACAACTTACAGTTGGCTGCTTAATTAGGTATTTAATAAATGTGACTTAATTATCTCTTAACAAGATTGCTTTATTAATGCCCACGGCCATAGCCCTTTAGGGTTCTTGATCTTGTCAGATGTCAAACACTAGGCTGAGTCAACACTTGAATAAACAGCTGCCAATAAAATACCTGGTGCTGCCAGAGGTGGCATTTGAATTTTACTAGATGGTTGCCTTCCCAGGTTAGGCTCTGTACCTTCACACAGAGAGCTAGCTTTGCTCTTACAGGTTCTTTTTGTGCATGGGACAGAGTGGAGAACTGATCACTTCTGACACAGCTCAGCAGGCAAAGTTTTAGAAGTCTTACAAACCCAGGACAAACTCCAGCTGGAGTAATTACAGTCCCCTTCAGTTTTCACCAGTTCTCCGCTTCTGAAGAGCTGTTGTGCAATGCTGCCATATACTGTTAAGACCTGTCAACATGAGACAATTTTGGCATCTTCTTCGGTACCTGAAGTACCTATAAAACACTCCTTGGCCATCTAGCATTCTTATTACTATTAACATTAGAAGAGAAGCACATATGGACAACTCTCATTCCAATTCTCAAATTACTTTCTTCAGTTGTAAGCAATTTCATTAAACTTTAACCTTTTCAAGTGGAATTTTGCCCTTCTGATTTCTGCCTAATATTTTGGAAAGTTTGGTTCAGCCGTTTTTTAGTTTTAAGGCAGTGAGTAGGCAGGGAAAAATATAACTGTTGCTATGATTTAAAAGTTAAAATAAATACTCTGTCACCTTGTCTTGAGCAATCCTGCATTTCACCAAGAAAAGAGATTTTTTTAAAGTTGGCTCGGACATGAACTTGTTAGTTTTCCAGTAAAAACACATCTCAAATTAGCTGAATCACATTAATGCCTACTAAGCTAACCTACCCAGAATCTGCTACTTGAAACCCAGGAGCAGATCCAGAGATGAGTCTCTTAGGCAATAACCACTCCATTGCAGCAATGGTGATAGAGGTCATGGCCCTTGAATGCCAGAAAAGACTTTTTGCAGAGCCTGTTCTTCAGGTCAAAGGAAGGTGGTTTAAAGGAAACGTCGCATCCAACATCTGAAGAGACTAAGACGGTGCCGGGGAACAGCCTGCTCCTCATTCTGATTTTGTTGAGAAAGTAAAAAAGCAAGCAACACCCTCCCACCCCCAACAAGTCATGCTGTTAATTTAGTACGGAGCAAGAAGTGGAAATAGCTGAACCAGTTCCACAGAAGATGCAGCAACCCCTGGGGATCAAAGGCCTGATAAAGTGACACCTCAGACAGGGTCTGGGGCTGGCAGAACAGCAGCACGAAGCCTCTTACCAAGCTAGCAGAAGGAGAGTAGATATTAGACAACAAAAAGTGTATTATTTTTTTTCCTCACGGCTACACACATCCCAGACAAGGATAGAAACAGGTATTTATGAGAATCCATGTATTTTAGGACCTTGTACTCAGCAGACCATCTCTGGTCCTTTCAAGGCATGCCGTACCTTGGTATTGTGTTCTCTCTCCTGTGATTTCTTTCAGATACCCAGCGCTCCTTAAATGCAAAACAACTGCAGCCCTGTACACATTTTCTCCTGGTCTGCCACAAAATGAAGGCGTGTTTCCTGGCATGCAGTTTGTTGCTCTTCCAAACCGCCCAGAGCGGTCTGCTCAGCGTTCCAGCCAGTGCAGACTGCTGCGGCACAGCGTGCTGAGGAAATGTCCTGGAACAGTTTTATTTGGAGCTGACATCTCTGATGGGGAGCCGATGCCTCATGGAAAGCTTCAAAGCAGAACTGACACTACCTCTAAAGCAGGACAGCTTCTGTTTCCTTCCCCCCTTACCACGGATCCTTCTTCTGGTGTAAAACCAGCAGAAGCAGTCTTGTCAGGGATGGGGCGGAAAGCAGCAAACTGTAAACCGGAGACCCGGCCACTTCTCTTTACTTCACCACTCTTCTCCTCTGCCTCTCTAAGTTAATTGCCACTTCTCTGCATTCACTCACTTTTCTGCCCCAAAGATGTCTAGTCTGTACAGGTCACAAGCTCTTTACGCCATGGGCAGCACCTCAATATATGTATCTACCAGCCTAATGCAATGGGGACCACGACTAAAATGTTTTAAATAATTAAATATCAACTAATAAAAGCTGTATCGTGTAGGAGGGGCTCATCATCTCTTCTTTTTATGTGCTTGAACAGTAAATGATTTGTAGCACATTACCACATCAACTACTCTGCAGAGTGCAACATTAAGGAAACATCTCGTGCTCTTCTAAAAGTACCTCTGACCAGGCACCACAGCCTGGCAAATGTGCCATCAGGAAGCGAGGGTCACCTGCACATTTGGTTACACCGTGCTGTATTTGGGACGAACAAGGTGTAGTCATTCTTCTCTCTGTGCTCTCACTCACCCCCCCCACTGCTGCTTTGCCAGCTGTCCTGGTTCATGCCTCCAGCCAGTCTTACAAGCAAGAAGAGAAACCGGTGCTCTTCATGAGCCTGCCCACGCCAGGCTTCCTGAGCAGGTAAGCCAAAGTTCAACAGACACATTGCTCGATAACAAACTTCAAGGACCTGTCTCCTCTTCTTCCTGCTCCCTGCTTTTACTGTAGCTTGCTGAACACTCACATTTTTTGCCTTTCCCCGTCTCTGGTGAATACAGCTGTGATAGCCACAGAGCAAGAACAGCTGGCCCAAAAGCAAGCAGCAGCAGCCCCTAAAGCTCCCTTTCAATTCTCCTGTCCCCCTCTCTTCTGAGCCAAAGGAGAAACCCTGCCCTGACACCAGAGCTGGAAAATCAGCATTTTGCCCTCCCTTACGCTGCCTGCACACAGAGATCATCACCTGGAGAGCAGCATCATGGGCAAGAATCAGCTGTGGCCCCACAAGCACTACGCCACCAGCACACACACAGGGAAGAGGAAGTTGTTATCGTGCCCCAGTAACACAAACCATCTGCTGCTGGGCTCAGGCAGCCACAGCTCACCCCTGCTTGGGGCTGAGCAGCAGCTGTGCTCAGGAAACCTTCTTGCTTTTGCTTGTGAGGATGAGGAGGCACCTCAGGAGGTCCCAGTGAAATCAGCACCTGAAGTCTTCGTTTGCCCAAGCTGTTTCAGCAAAGCAGCACGGAGATTTCACGGGCATAGCCATTCTCTTAAGACACCCTTTTTCTCTAGGTTTTGCTGGCTCAAATAGGTGATACTGTAGCATATGTCCAAAATAAGACAGCTGTAGCTGAAACGTGTTGGCTATGTACTTTGGAAACCTTGGAGATTAAAGAAAAAAAAAAAAAAAAAAAAAAAAAAAAAAAAAAAAGGCAGTCTCAGCCTTCCAGTGACCTGCCTTGGCACCTCAGCCCCAACTCAACTTGTAGCACAGGTTGCTCTGTCTGTGGCACACCCTTGCCCAGTTCCACCAGTGCAGTGCAAAGCCACCTGTGAGAGGCAGGGGTCTTTAAGGCAAGGGTCTCCTCTGAAGCCTAGACAAGCACAAAATGAGGTAGATAGATCTGTGCTCAAAAAAAAAAAGTCTTCAGCAAGACTGCTATAGATACGGGATGAACAAAAGATAAGGTGAGGTGATTTAATACCCACCTTCCCTGGAGCTATGCCTGTCTCTGGCCCTGTGTTCAGCTCTCAGGAGCACAAGAACCTCATGAAAAGACAGATGCCAGCTCTCTGCAACCTCCTCTCTCCCATTTCACATCAGCAGCTTAAGACAAAAGCTTTCACAGAGAGTAAGTTTCCTGCTGTCAGAGGCAAAAATAACCTGTGTAAATATTCTAGTGCTAAGTTAACAGCACAGGCTATATCCACACTCGACCCATACAGTATCACAAGGCAGGGAGGTCAGCTCCAGCCCAGGTTTTAAGTAAAAAGCACTTAACTTGGGGTTAAAACTGCCCCTGCCCGCTTCTCTTTTGGGTTTAAAGCTCCTCCACAATCCAGCTGCTTTTAGTGCAGGTTTGTTATTAGTCTCATCTACATTACAACCTCCTCAGCTTACTGGAATGACCAAGAAACCCACAGAAAGAGAACAAACAGCACATGGCAGCCCCGCAAAAGGTGCATGGTCATTTGATAAGTGGAGTTTAGTTTTAATTAGATGTGGAAAAGGGGGTGTTGGGGTGTAATGAATCTCAGAATAAGGATTAGCCTCCCTGTGCCACCTTGCTGGTCATTGTTAGGAGGAAATGGCAAAATACGAGGGAATATTAAACCTCACATTTCAGGGCTGGAGCCAAACAGATTTAGAGATGTGGAAGAGACATCTTACATATGCCTTATTTTACAGGAGAGGTCTTGCATTTTCCTTTCAAAAGAGCAGTGTTGGCAATAGGTGAAGTATATATAGTTCAAAGCTGTTGTGGGACAACCGTTCCTAGCCCAACACGTGCACACATGTTGCAGGGTGGGAAGGAGCAGCCACAGTGGGTGTCCACACACCAGGGAGATGAAGCAGTGTCACCGTGCCGCTGCAGTGCTCTCTCCCTAGCAAGAAGCAATTGGAAACAGCTTTAAAGCTGAGCTGGGAAAAGGACAAGGTAATGAAACAAACCTTTGCACTGTCTTGTGGCCAGAAACTGGCTCCGTGACCCTGCTACATGGATCAGCAAAGCCCAGTACTTTCAGCTAGTAACTCAGGTCAACTGGGTAGCAACATCACTTCAGCACTAACATCAGGTATCTGTTCCAGCTTTTTCTGTACAAATAACATGTAGAGGTGTATGAAATATACCTTTCATCATTCCAATAATCACGTACACCCAGAAGCATAAAGACCAGTAGTCCAGTCCAGTTAAGAAAGGATTGTTCTTCATCAGAATGCCTAATCTTTCTTTTCATTTAGCATGCACACTGTTCTCTCTAACTCAGGTGATTTCTTCCATCATTCATTACCTCTTCACCCCTAGAGTTCTCAGGTTGTCCCATTCATCCCTAGGATTTTTGCTGTGCTACATTAGCCTGCCAGGTTTTGAACTCTTGTGGGGCTGCTACGGGAGATCATTGCACAGTCTGACAGCTCTCACTAACATTTTCCAGAATTCTCTGCTGGCTAACGAAACTGCAAACATTCAAAGAAAAGGACAGTCTGCCAAATGCCCTGTGCACACTGATGGCAGAACCAAGGTTTGCAGCTGGAAAAAAACCAACCCACATGGTTTGTCCCAGTGTAAGCCATATGCATCTGCTGCCCATGTGGAACCCTCCATCCCTTTCAGCCACTGCTCCCCTTCCTGCTTTGGTTCACATGCATGTGGTTTTCAACTGGTGAGATCATCTTTTGAAAAAGCTTTATGTTTGGCTACAAACAGACTCCAGGGCTGCATGTGATCCAGGAGAGGCACGGAGACCGTGTTAACGAGGCTCACCATTTCCTTCAAAACAGGATACTCACTACATGTCCCACACTGCTGGGGGACCAGATTGCTCTCCGCTGCAGAAGAGCATCTCTATTTCTCCTTGCAGACTGAAGTAGAAAAGGAAGTGCAAAACTTTCCTCAGAAATTCCCAAGGCAGCTCTGGACCACAGGCACCTCCCTGACCCTCTGTGAGATGCCGAGGACTTCAACTTTCAACCCCAGCTATAGACCAGGCCTTGAGGAAAGGTTCAGTGAAAACTGACTCAACTCCAGATTACCCTTTCCAGGGAAGCTCACTTTTTCCAAAGATCTTCAGGTAAATACTAAGCACAGTCTAAATACTGAAGATATGTAGGAATATGTAAACCAATAAATCAGCAAAAGAGGAAAAAAATGTCTGCAGCTCTTATCCTCACAATACACTTAGACCCAGAAAAATAGACAGTGAGGTAAAAGACCTGGCTTTTATCCTATAGGTCTACAGCCTTTCTGCCCGGAACCCATAAATATTGGCTTATAGCACACAGTGCTACTACTGGTCTCTCACTGTTAGGAATATTCACCAGGATGCATGCAAGGAATAACTTTAGATCCATCTTCTGCCAGCAACAGGCCCCAATAACTGAGCTGGTCAGAAGTACACAGCACGTTCATCCAGAGCACACGTCTCTTCCATTTACCCCGTACACCCTGAGCAGTCATATTAGCATGTTCCTGTCACGGTTTCAGCTGGGATGGAGTTGAATTTCCTGCTGGCAGCTGGTATAGTGCTGTGGTTTGGATTTGGGATGATAATACTGTTGATAGCGCACTGGTGGTTTTAGTTGTTGCTAAGCTCTGAAGGCCTCTTCTGCTGCTCATACAGCCCCACCAGCAAGTAGGCTAGGGGGGCACAAGAAGCTGGGAGGAGACACAGCCGAGATAGCTGACATGAACTGACAAAATGAATATTCCATACCATATGATGTCACGCTCAGCATATAAAGCTGGGGAAAGAAGGAGGAAGGGGAATAATGTTTGGAGTGATGGCGTTTGTCTTCCCAAGCAACCGTTGCATGTGATGGAGCCCTGCTTTCCTGGAGATGGCTGAACACCTGCCCCCTCGTGGAAAGCGGTGAATGCATTCCTTATTCTGCTTTGCTTGTGTGTGCAGCTTTAACTCTACTTAAACTGTCTTTATCTCAACCTATGAGTTTTCCTAATTTTTCTGATTCTTCTCCCCATCCCACTCTCAACCCACAACACGGGGTGCCACAGAAGACTGTTGTGGTTTAACCCCAGTTGGTAGCTAGAACCATGCAGCTACTCGCTCATTTCTCCCCCCTGCCCCCACCCCTGAAGGGCAGGGAGGAGAGAGAAAAGGAGGGAAGAGGAAAAAAGAATGCTCTTGGGTTTGGACAAAAATGGTTTAATAGAACAATACCAGAAAAATAAAATAACAATGGCAAAATTACCTATAAAATAAAGTAATACAACAGAAGTCACAAGAAGCTATCACCAGTATCACCAGATTGGTGGGACCACTGAGCTCAATCCAGTGATTGGCTGCTCGTCCCATACTGAGCAGTGATTGCAGATCCCTGTCTGCCCAGCCAGCCTCATTTCATATACTGAGCAGGATGTCTATGGTATGGAATATTTCATTGTCCAGCTTGTTCTGTCTCTGCTCCCTCTCAGCTTCTATGGGAAGCTAAAAAAAGTCCTTGACTAATATAAACATCACCTAGCAACAACTAAAACAATATGCATTATCAACACCCCTTTAATACCAAATCTGAAACACAGCAGCTACTAGAAAGAGTTAATTCTATCCCAGCTGAAACCAAGACACCTACATAACAGGCTTTTTGTAGTTCTGATTAAAGTCATCACCAAGGATTTCAGCTGCTCCCCAACAGCACTGCTCATTGCACTGACATCAGCAGAGCTTTCTCTCTGAGTAAACTCTTTTCTGGCACTTTACAGGCTTATCTGCTTGCTGGCAACACCTGGATCTCACAAGGTACCCCACCATACTAAGGATATTCTTGTTATTGCCTGATGCCATGAGGGTGCAGGACCAGCTGGCAGGTAAAACATGTTTCAGTTGCATAAGAGCATGAGGAACTTCTGCTCCACGGTACAGCTTTTGTTAATCATTGTTCAACTGCTGACTTCAGCTTTGCTGCACCAACCAAGGATGAGCAAAGTTGCTCAGAAACATGCCTACATCAGGGTGTGTAGGTGGTGTTTACACGTGAGAAATGCAGCATAACTCTGGGATTTTATGTTCCTGCTTAGATACTTGGAAAATTCTAACCTTCTAATCTGCAGCAGCAGATGAAATCTCGGATCCCTAGAGCAGACTTTATGATTAATTTAACTGTAGAATTTGGTTAAATCTCGACTTTGTTTTTTACCTTTAAAGAAAACAAAAACAAAAACAACCAAAAAAAAAACCACCCCGGCCATAAATAATCACTTCCAAATGTGAGCATTTTCAAGCTGAATAAATCCCTCCTCCTTTCTTCTCCATTCTTTAGTATTATAATAGTTACACAGGAAGATTTAACAGTGTTTACACTCACGCTTCTCTACAATACAATCTGCATACAGTGAAGAACAGGAACCACTCAGGTAAGTCTATGACCCTCAAACCAGTGTAATTGGTTTCACCTGTCCCAGCTTGGAGGGGTTATATATACAGGCACTTTTCACAAAGACAAGTTACTTGTTTGCTTTTTCAAACAGATTGTACAATCCCATCTAAACAGCTTTAGTCTTTTTAATTGGGACCGGCAGGATGTTGGGCAAATTCTGCATGCTAGCAAAGGACCTCTCCTTCAAACATTCTTCATAATTCAAATGTAACTCTAGCCAAGGCACAAGTTGAGCATCACCCAGGGCTAACAAGGAAGCCCCAGATCAGGCAGAGACACTTTTTTTCCTCAGGCCCTTTGGGATTTCCCTGCCAGAGGGAGGCTGAACAGGCAAGCTCCAGAAGAGCTGCCTCGCAGCACAACCTGCTGGCATCTCTCAGCCAAGGCAGGACTGCTCTAAATACATTATCCAGCCTCGCAGCAGCACAGAAGCACAAGGTCCAAGGACATGAAATTAGAAGGAAGACAACCCAAAATGCTGTAGAGCAAAGACCAGCTTTGCCCACAATAACAAGCTATGCAACGAGACTAAAAGGTCAAAGCAGAGTCCTAACCCTAAACTTCTTGGGCCTTCTAGCAGATAGGAATCATTACAGTTCTAAGGTTTTGCTGTTGTTTATCCTGGTTTGTTCTAGAAAAACACAGACTTATGAGCCCATACTTTGTGCAAAATGAAAGCATTTGCTTTTGAACCCATGGTCCAACTTCAGCCAAGCACAACAAAGGTAATTAAGTTTCATGAGACTTAGAGGCCATAAAAGGAACTAGAGTTCCCTGGTGAGGGGAGATGCTGCAATCTGAACTTGCCTTTACTGCATACCAGAGAACACACAGTGGAAAATGCCCTTAGAAATGCTCCAGTAGGGCAGGGCTCAGGTTTCCCTTTTTGATGCCAGAAATGAACAGCCACCAGAGAAATCTAGAAAAAGCATCTCCATGATACCTCTGCTTCCAGATCTCCCTGGGCGTTTTCTGACTACATGCATGAGCTGTTTTAAAGGTCACGCTTAAGCGTTCTGCATATGCATCGCAACTGTCTGGACACCACATGGCATACTGCAAACTAATTTGCGGTTCAAAACGTTCTTTATTCTTATTATTCCTTTAAATGTTTTAATATTCCATTATTTCCTTTCTTCTCTGCTGGCTAGAACAACATACTTCTAAGATGGGCAATTAAGTAAGAGGGAAGTGGCACTTAGAATTAATCTAATCTAAATTTAATTCCAGGATGTTCCTGTGTTTTATTGAGAAAGAGGCCAATGCAACAGGTTGAAACCCTATGTGCGTCAGATACCCTATGCTTCACAGCAGCGGAATGTTGTTTTTGGCAGTCCCTTGGCAGATGTCTTCTAGATAACTTGGTAGGACCCCGTCTATTGTTACGTTGTGAATTCTGCAAGCAAACTTGTAAAGGTGCTGCATTTCCTCATCCAATGCACCCACTGTTAACGACTGCAACACTACCACCCTGAAACACAATGGATTTGCCCCCATTTGCAGCCTCAATAGCAAAACAAGCAAAGCCATTGATTGTAGGAGGCTGGCTTTAGCCCAAACAGAGGTAGAACCAGCCAAGGGAGTGTTTGCTGCTGCTGACCTTCAACACAAAGAGCCAGAAGGGAAAAAATCCTAATTGTTTCAGACTCGTATATAAAGCCACCACTACAGAAGAGCCCTTTAGAGGACTGTGTGTGCAATCCACTTTCCACACTCACACTGCTCTCCTTCAGAGCCCACGAGCAGGGAGCTCCAAAACAGAATTGGTGAAGCTGCCAAACCTTTACAATTGGGTTTCAATCTACAAGCCAGAAAACATACCTTGACTTTCAGAGGCCAGGCTCCAGCTCAGTATTTTTAGTTTTTAAAACCTAAACTGAGCTAGTAGGGGACAAAACCACTGGGACGCAAAGAAAAACCTACTTGTCATTTCTCCAGCTGGGACTGTGCTTTGAACACCATTGCAAGAGGACAAGAGGTAATGGTTTTAAACTAAAAGAGGGGAGATCCAGATTAGATAAAGAATATTTTTTTTTTTATTATTTTTTTCTTTTTTGACAATAAGGGTGGTGAACATTGTCACAAGTTGCCCAAAGACTTGGTAGATGCCCCATCCCTGGAAACATTAAAGGTCAGGCTGGACAAGGCTCTGAGCAACTTGATCTAGTTTGGCTAGGTGACCATTAAAGGTCCCTTCAGGCCCAAGCCATTCTATGATAAGCATGAAGATCTCTAACTTGTGTGCAGAAATGCACTGAAGCAAGACTCTCTGTGGCTGCTCAGCCTTACACTAAAACCCTCAGTTTCTGCTGAGAAAGTACTTCACAGGTGGAAGTGCAGTAACTCAAGAACAAAAGAGACAGGCTGTGCCAGTATCTGAAGAGAGCTGGATGTAAACATACCAGAGCTGTGGGAACTGCCACAAGCTTCTGATGAATACTCACCTTCTTGTAAGAACCTGTTAAGAAGCCACAAAGATCTTTATGGTGGTAGTTTCTTCTAGCCAGGATGTAGTTGCAATATTCTGTGTCCATGAGAAACTCCCTAAGACTCTTCTAAAGAGAGCTGTAACCCAAATCCAACTCTTGTAATTACATCATACTCAAATTATCCCTGAATGGTTGTATTTATTTTTAATGGACCAATCCTAGAAAGTATCTGTTTTTAGAAAAGAAAACTCTGAAAGAGTTTTGTTTAAGTAATGCCCCCTTCCTCTTACTTGCCTTCCTACTCCCTCCAAGAAATCTGTACAGGAGTCTAACATCTCTTCAGAGAGGAAAAGCCAATGCAACTTCAGAAGCTTTCACTCCACTCCACAGAACCTGGCGTCCAGCTTTGGGTCTATGAGGAGATCCATGGAGACCAAAAGAAAAAAAGGCCACAGTTAGTGAGTGCAAAGTTCATCCAAAGAATTTCCTGTTTCTGGAATAAGCAATTACAAGTCTGGCGATCATAGTTTGCCTTTGTGGAAATGGCTCAGGCAACGTAAAAAAACAACACAAAACCCCCTCAAAACAAGTGCAGAGCACTAGCAGAACAGCTGCAACGCTGACCCTGTATGCAGAAGACACCTCCTACAGACAGGAGCTCACTTACACAGGCAGGGATAAATTACAAGGAAGAGTACTATTCCCTGGATTCACCTTATCAAAATGCAAGCATATACCTGAGATGCCTAAATGAGGAGAAAAAGAAGTGAGCTGGATCTGAGGTAACACCCATCTCCTTGCCTGGGAGACAGCAGGGAGCCCAGGAGACAGCTCTTATCTCAGTATCTGAAGTAGAGCTCTAAGACCACATGCTTAGGGCTGTGGTTAGTGACTCACCTGCTTAAGTCATGCAATTAAGGTGAAACCTGAGATTCCTACCAAAAGATAAGTCTCTGGATTTAGTGGTTGTAGAGCAGCATCTGCCCGACATCTGCTGACAGGTCAGAACAGTTGCGCAGAGTCCCAAGCACCTCAACAGGGTGCAACTCCCCAGATACACTGAGGGATGTTCCCAGCGCCTCGTTGCATAGAGAACTCCACATGGGCAGCTCCAGGAAGATGGCAGAAATCAGGGTTCACTTCCTTCCTACTGAGGAGAAAACAATTAAAAATAACCTTAAAATACAATAAAATACAGTCCCTCAAACAATTTTTTTCCCTTCCAGGAAACATGTGAACTTTGTGACTTACACATCAAGCTTTCCAAGGAGGGAAACTCCCAAAACCACACCACTCTTTTTACCTGAGAGATGCTCCAGCCATGCAGATGCGGTCCATGTGCAAGCACTACAAAACACAATCCAACACTGACAACCAAGTCATCTCACTCTCAAAGCAATCTCCTTCCTTTGCTCAACACACTCACTGAAATTTCGTCCTCAGAATCTGTCCCCTGTAAGATTCAGGAAAGCACCTCCCATCCATTTATTTCAACTCCCTTGTCTCTGCTGCTGCCTGTGCTACTTGCAGCTGTTGTCCTAGCACTTTCAGCTTGATGATGAACAAGAAGGCTACAACGTAACCTCGTCCAGGGGTAAGCAGCCAAAGAATTTGGATTTAAAACAAAACAAAACAAAAACAAAACAACAAAAAAAACCCAAACACAAACAAACAAAAAAAGCAAAACCCAGCAGCACAAATTCTGAGGTTTTCCTATTATCAGCCTTGAAATCACAGGCAAGCGGGATTAAAGAAGAGCCAACTAACTCAAAGTGAGAGACAAGCTATCAATCTGGGTTTTTTTTGTTGTTTTTTTAAAATAATACAAATAATATAATGCACCTTGATCCAGCATTTCGCTATTGGTGTGTGTCATTCAAGTAAGATGCATTAATCACTGAAGAACAGTCGCTGAAAATCAAGTTTTCTACGCTGTCTCAGCTGCAGGTCTTGGGAGGTAAGCTGCACATGCAATATGGTTTCCAAATTACCAGCAATTCTGAGCTGGTCCTAAATGCAAACCACAAACCAAAACAGAGCCTGATGCTCTACATATGAAAGGCAATAAGCAGTGAACGAGTCTGCATACCTGGGAGACTGGCAGCGTACTGCTCTGAAATTACAGCAGTAGTACTCTGAAAGATGATCAGCATCTTCTGTGATACATCCATACTTCCAGTGAGGTCTTCAAAGACCCCATACTTGAAATATTTAAAGAAATCTAGTTTTCTTAAACCCCAAAAGCCCACTTGCCTGCTTATGAACTGGCAGGGACAGGAATGAAAAGACAAACACAACAAGATATGCCCTTCCAGGGCCTGTTTATTAAGTGAATACAAAAATAAGATCCTTTAAGTGCAGAGGCTCTTAAGCCATCCGCTTCATGATGAAAAGATATCTTGGGTTAACAGTAAACAGAGTTTACAATGCCTTGTAAACAGACCTCTTTAGAAGCAAGAAGCGTACTGAAACATCACACACGTTGAATTAGAAGTTCCCTGTTGCAGCAACACTCCACACTTCTCATCCAGCAGAGCACTTTGCAAATGCTGAGAGAATCCTTTGCTCCGTTTCCAGAGGAGCATGTGAAATCGATGAAACACAGGGAACTTGCACTGTAAAAAGCTGAAAAAGTGCCATAGCGTTTTCCAAAGATGATGGCTTACCTCTTGCTAAGTTTGTTTTGCAATGAAAAATAATGGCATATGCTATTATGCATTATGGAAGTTTTAAAAATTACCTTTTTTTTTTACAGCAACCTGCTGCATAGTTGAATAAAAATATATATATTTTTTTTTCTTAATACAGTACATGGCATTTCTCCTCAATTGCACCAGAAGTAAAATTGGAAGCACTTTTCAGTTTGTTTTATAGGCAAATAGGAAAACAAACCAAGCCAGGCAGGCTTTCAATCTCTTTTCCATCTCTCTGCCTGCTTTTTTTTCCCCACCCTTTCACATCTCTGAGTCCACATACATTCCATTGATAAGGTAATCCACTTGTGTATAGTCCTTCTTCTTATAGCTCTCATAGGCCTGCATAAGGAAAAGAACTATAACAGTTACGAAAAAAATCGTACCGACTAAAAGCACTGCAAGAAGTGAACTCTTATCCACTAAGTACTGAGTCAGGGGCTCAGCAGCAACGAGCAGATACTCATTGTCCCTGTCCCGAGTTTCTGCAAGGCCTGAAGCTGTTGTTTTGGGTACACCCGCTACAGCTGTGGTTGTTGAAAAAGTTTGAGATGTTGACTTTATCCAATGCCCAGTCGTAGTTTCTGCTGCAGAGCTAGTAGTTAAAACCATGGCATGAGTGGAAGCAGTGGAAGATGTTCCTGAAGGCTGTGGGATAAGGGTGGCCAACGTTGTACTCAGTGTTTTTGGGCCAGCTCTTACAGTGGTGGGGCTAGTGGTGATGGCATCCTGGTTAAACTGCTCTGTTTGATGTATTTGAGTACTTGCTTCAGAAATTACAGTAAGGGGAGCAGAGGGAGAAGAGGAGGATAATACTGAGACAGAGTTATTATTTCCTGATGAGACAGAGTTATTATTTCCTGATCTTTCAGCAGTGGTCACAATGTTGGTGACATAGCTGGAAGCAGAAGCAGTGATGTTATCAGAAGTAAGAGAAGAGGCATTGGATGACATGGCTTCAGTGTTTGAGGCATTGGCAGCTGTTTCATAAGATGTAGTGAAGACAGTTGCATTTGTAACGTTTGTTGTTACGGCTATGGCTGTGGTGGTCGTCCCTGTGGTGGTCGTCCCTGTGGTGGTCGTCCCTGTGGTTGCAAATGTTTCTCCTGCATCATTCTCATCCATAAGCAAATGCCTCAAGTGAATCTTGCGAGTCCAAGCAGTTGAGGAAAACAGGTTTTCCATGTTGTATCGGACAACCCGTGCATTCACCATCCTCTCCTTTTTCTGTGGATCATTTTGGTGATGAAACAGAACTGTTTCCCTTTTCTCACTGACAATTTCTTCAAAAAGACAAAACCAAGGAATTTCATAAGAATAAAACTCTCAAGCTTAAATCTGATCCCATACCCTCAACATGCAAACCAGAACACACATTCTGTGGTACACATAGCACAACTGGAACAAATCGGTCCTGAAGTCAAGAAGGACATGAAAACTCAGACCCCTGCCTTTATTGCACATAATCCCTTTGGGGTTTGGGTGGGGGTTTGGTTTTTTCCCATTGTTTGGTTTTTTTTGCCACAGACCTCTGGCATTTTCCCAACCAGGGATTAATTCCACAAAAGGGGGGTAATGAAGTACAGAGCTACAATTCAGAAGCACATTATCAACAGGAGCAGCATTGCAAATGCCAGCTCCTGAAAAGATGACTTACGCTTTCAAAGTTACACAGCATCGACAAAGCCTTCATGCTTAGATTCATAGTCTTCACTTCTCAAAATCTGCGTAGAAATTTCCACTTACACCTTCATACTTCAGAAGAATTTCCTTCACAACTAGTGGTCTAGATTTATAGTGACATAAAGCCCATCTGCTTGTCAAAGGTCTGGTTGCTACGTTGCAGAGAAATGTTTGCCAACCCAAAAGAACCATGAATAACTTTCGTTTTTTAAACTTGGGTACAGTGAACTCTTGAAATGTGATTTAGAAGATTGATTCCCCAATTACCAACAAGCACTGTTTTGTTATTGTGTCACTTAATGGAAATTGAAGACACTGGCACTGGAAAGTCACCATGAGCAACTACTGCTAAGGCTGCTCTGATTATAGAAGCAGCCTGCTGCCTCTGGCACAAAATCCTGGCAATCACAGAAAGAACAATGCCAACACATTTTCTTTTCTCTTAAAAAAAAAAATATAAATACAGTTGTTATGTCTTTATTTTCCAAAGGACAGCATGTGGAGTGCAAACACTTGAATAAATGATGTCTTCAACCTGGAGACGAACCGTTACTCAGTAATACAACAGCTACTCAAGGACCCATCAAGCACATGTAAGGGCCAGAACCCTTCAGAAACTAGTTTAACAGTTCTTCCAGTGAACTGACTTCACCTACAGAATCATCCTGCAGGCGTTTCACAACCCATCTCCCTCAGCTGAAAGCCGGTCAAGGTCTGCACATAGGCATTTAAGGCAAAAGGACCAGAATTCTGGATTTAGCAGGAGCCTGAAGCAGGGCGTTACCTCCAAGCAGATCTTTGATGTCCTGTTCTCCAGCATTCTGGCACACGCTCAGCTGGTGACAACGCAAGAGGATGCAGTGACTCTGATAGGGCACAGACCAATTACAGTGATGGTTACCTGAAAAGAGTAGAGAAAAAGAGTCGCTACACACAGTGTACCAAACACACTGCTTCATGGCTGTAATTAAAGAATTAAAAAAAAAAAGTGTAAAAAAGAAAGCTGGAAGGTCTGGTCTTAAAGGATTCAGACTCAGCCCTAGTGGTGGCCAAATGGACAGCTGTGAATGAAGGCAATGCTCAAGTCACAGGAGGCAAAGGCAGTGGCTGTGAAAATGTATGGAACCAATGAAAGCCTTTAAAAAATGATTCTTAAAAATGCCACAGAACAGAAAGTTTCAGCAATCACACAGAGCAGGAAATACAGCAGCAGCCCTTCAAGTAATTAAAATCCACTCTTCAGAATGAAAGCAATGTTTGGATGTACCCAGATTCCCAACATCACTCCTGTCTCTCACTCAATAAGCCATGCTAATGAAGAGACCCAGACTATTTACTACTGTAAACTGTGCCATTTCTCATTTATTTGGAAGGGGAACACAAAAAGTAAGCAGCATATCTTGCATCAGCTTCATATCTGAGTCAGTCAGTTCACAAAGGTCAAGAGACTAATGGGATTATTATAGTTAAAGTAGCTTGGTTTCTGCTGCCATCAGGATGGTATCCAGCTGCTCATGACTCCCCTGTTGCTCCCCAAGAGAACGAGATACCTCTGTTGAGCTCAACTGATTAGTACACCCTTTGATGCAACTCCAGATTGAGGCTCCTGGTTATGTGTCCACTGCAAGACACATGGCATGCAGTGGCTCCTTTATGCTCACAGGAGGCAGAAAAGGGGAAAAAAAAAAAAAACAAACCACGAAAAAACAAAAACCCCAAACCAACCAACAAACACCCCAGAATGTAGAAGGACAATAAAAGCTCTTCAGAGCTATTTTGAAAGGAAACCATGTAGGCAGAAGCCAAGGTCTTGCCCAACCAAACTGGTTTATTTCATTTTTAAGCCTGCTGTTTCTGGAAAGAAATCACAGATGCCCAAAGCAAAAGCCAGGTAAGCAGATGTATTGTGGAAGTAGGGTGCAGGAACACTTTCTCTAGCAGTTATCACTTATATTCTCTTTATTTTTCCTAGAGCATGCAAGATAGCCCAGAAGTATAGCTCCATTCTCAGAGCCAGACCACTCAGGTGGCCAAGATGTTCCCCTCCATCCCTGGACTGGTCACCATAGAGGAAACTTGGGAGAGCTCTGGATATGGCTGGGGGTGGAAAAGGGAAGAGCATGAGCTTATCTTACCTCCCAACCCAGGCTCACTGCGCTCACCAGGCATTTGTGAATCCAGGATTGCCAGATCTTTGCTAAGATGGGCACTTCCTCCATCATGTAAATGACTTAGTCTAGCAACAGCTGGAGGCTTGAACTCATCACACTACAGAGCTACAGAGGTTAGAGTTATGGTCCGTGCTGCCAGCCCTAGAAAGTTCTGCTGCTTTTATTAGCATGCAATTGAAGTATCAAACTGCCTCATGATATTGGTACGATTGTTTTGTGAAATGTTTGCTAACTAGAGCCTCTGCTGTGGATATTCAAAGGTGATGCTGGAATAGCTAGCCCAGCAAGCATTCCCTTTTCTACAGGGCACATCTGAGGTGTGAATGTACTGTCAAAAGCGGTTCTTTTTGTGATAGCTGCACTACTGCTTTTAAGTTAGTGATCTTACATCAGCAAGGTTATAAATTACATCTACAGAATAAAACCTAGCCAGCTAGGAATGTTATTTTCCTTTTATTTTACTTTGTATTTCCCTTTCTTTTACTTCTCCAAGCAATGTAGCTATGAAGACATCTCCCCATGCAACCTTGGCCTGCAACTTAACACTATGATATCTTAAAAAAAAATAACAATCACCACTCCTTTACTGACACAGGTGTAAATATTCTGACATCTAAGTCTCAGGCCTCATGCCTGTAATAAAAGAAAGCACAAAAATAAATATACTTGGGGAAGGTGGGGTAGAGAACAAGACCAGTAACGCTGATCTTAAAATATAAAGCTAATCATGAGGGGTAAAAAAAAAAAAAAAAAAAAGGACATTTCAGACCTTTCTCTCTGCACGTGGCTATGCATTTATGCCAAGAGTTTCCATCTCACTTGACACCAGGTAGTGCAACAGACTGGCCATCAAGTAAAAAATTGGAATTAAATTGCTACAGTGGGTTTAATACAGAACATAAAACCTGAAAAGGTTTAGCTTTTGTGTTTAGTTTTGCACAGATTCCTGAAGATGTAATAGGTCATCTAATTCTAGTAGCTCAACCCCCTCTGCCCAAAGCTAACACTTGACTTGATCTGTACAAAACACATCAGGAGGAAACAAGGTGAAGGGTATAAAAACAGTGATTGAAGTCAGCAATAGGGCACAGCACGCACTCAGATCATCCCCCAGACCTAATCACAGACTAACTAAATTCCACATAACACCTTTTCTACCCTTATCAAGATATCAGGAGGTGAAGATAACATGTGCACAGCGTTTAGAGATTCTCAAGTGGAACAGACAAACATGCTGTGCTACAGATCCTAACAGTCAGCCTGAATGTGTCACCTCTCTAGGATTTACCAACTTAAAAAGTAGAAGCTGAAGTTTTCACAGCTCTGGTGCCTGGGAGACAAACTTACTCATATTTTACCTCCTAAATAACATGCTTAGCTTAAAGGTACTTTCTTTCCACTACGAAGGGAAATATAATTTTTATTCTTTAGGCATCTTTATGATGTTCCTATCAATCCGAGTGTCAGACATTCAGCCACCTGAGCCAAGGTCTCATCTTCACCACAGCATCCCTAGTTGTTTGTAGGTGCTACAAGCTCTCACATGGGACTACATAAGATAGGGATCTTCATTAGGACAACTCTGAAAGACTCATTAAGAAGTCTACAGCTTTTTAAAGACAACTCAGGAATAGACAGCAGAAGGCTCTCATCTCCCCAGATTTGCTTAACCCAGTGTTGGGTTGCAGAATACAACTAGTTTCTTCTAATGCAGAAAAAACACAAGAAAATACCAATGAGTAAAGACTACTCATTCCGGTGCAGCTGTCTGTAATAGCACTGTTCACTTGCAAACATCTGGCAGTGTGGAATAATCATTCTTTAAGTCAAGTGACCTAACACTGTTTGCACGCTACCAGTGCACACCAAGCACACATGCATGTTGTTTCTTACAGAAGCTATAAGGGCGCCCTGGGAAACTGTTGTTCTGGATTCAATTTAACTAAAGCTGTCATAAGTTATTTAGCACCACAGGATTACACAGAGAAGCCATAACTGTAAATGCCTGTAAACAACTGGAATTAAGAAAGATAGCTGTCAGGGGAGTAGAGGAGACCTTTAAGGAACAGAAAATCCAGCTGGAGTCCCAGCTAAAGGACAAGAACCTCACCTGAAGCACCTGGGCTTTGACAAGCCTGCCTGCACTGCTTTTCAGTTGTAAGCCTGTTTATTTGCACTACATGGATTCCTCTCCCTTTCAGGGCAGAAAACCTGTGTTCACATATACAGAAGGAAATCAGCAAAAAGAATACAATGGCAGTCCACATCTTCAGGGGTGGCCTTGCAGGGAGGCTTTTCTTCTCAGGAGGAATTCTTTCTATCACTTTCAGATCCCCTGCAATATACCTATTAAAAAGAAGAAGAAGAAGAAAAAAAATCAATTCATATCAAAAGAGTGCTCTACTAAACACACTCCTATCAGCAGCAATAGGACTAAAAAAAAATAAAAGGTACAGAAGGCAGGTAAGTATCTTTACACACAACATACAGGCAATGATGCAGAGGCAGGAAAAGAAAAGACCATTCCCAAATTCACTGAGAGGCTCTTTCTTTGGAACAAAGCCTCAGACCACAACAGCGAACAGCTCAAGTCAAAAGCACCTCAAAGCCCACAGGTGTACAACAGTAGAGACATGGTGCCTTTTGACTCCCTCTGTAATGTTGTTCCCAGGCTCAGCAGAACTGTTTGCACCAGCTTTAGCACGCTGATAATACAGGGAACCATAGTCCTGGCCCTGGCCCAAGCATCAACCTTAGTTAATTTCTGCTTTGATATTTTCCTGTTTGTTGCAAAAAGCTAAAAGAAATTTTGATTGAAAACAAGCAAAAGCCAGTATTTCAGGTCTTCCAAAATATTACACGGACACATCAGCTGTTACTGAAGAAGATTCACACCCACAGTAAGCCTTCATTTCCTCACATGAAACAATAAATAGGCAATGTCTTTTCTTCATTACCAAAGTACACACAAGACTGTCCCAATGGATGGGCTCTCATCCTTAAGTCACTGGAGCAGCTCCCATTGAGTTCACAGCACATCATCAGCTTCTACCTGGATTTACCCTCATTTCCAAGACTTTGTAAAGCTTCATATGAGCTTCCAAACAGTTGGGCTTGAATCGGATCAATTGAAAACCTCTTCCCTATGTAGTTCTTAAAGGGCAATGCTCCTTCTCATCTATGAAGCAAGGCTGAGTCCTCATCCTCCAGTTATGGAGAGAAATGTCATGGCCTTCAAGAAGTGTTGAAATTCAACTGCGGTCACCTTTGAGATGTCATGCAAAGTTGAAGACATATAGACAGTTCACACCACAGAATGAGTACCATGCATGAATGGTATAAGTAGCATAATGAAAAACATCTAACAGCCATCAGTAACATACATAAGACATTGATTTAGCCATCCATACAAGTAGTTTTACTCTCAACTGCAATCCCAACATGGTTGTGAATTTAAGAATGCACGTGATAGCCTTTTATTCCTCCAAGAAAGCCCAAGATAACATTCATTAGCTTTGACTCTCAGATTGCAGTGCTTCATGCCACAAAAGTTTTATTTCCAATTTTTCCTCCTTAATCTACATCCCAAATCCCTGAACAGGGTGACTGAGTTTTTGCCTGAAAACCACCCTGCCTGAAAAAGCATGAAATACAAACAGCTTTGCAGAGGACACTCAACATACAGGCCTGTCAAAGATGGGGACAAAACTCAATACTAAAACACAGTGCCTCAAATTCAGCATCCATAGTCACTGTACAAGTTCCCTAAGGAACTCAAAGCCTCCTTCCTCCCCAACATAAGGGCACTGTCATTCAGTGGGGCAGATAAAGGGAACATTTCAGACCATCTACTCTGCTCTCACAAGATCGCACCTAGAGTATTACACCCAGATCTGGGACACCCACCACAAGAAGGACATAGACCATTAGAGTGAGTTCAGAGGAGAGCCTTGAAGATTATCCAGAGGGCTGGAGCACCTTTCCTATGAAGACAGGCTGAGAAAACTGGGATTGTTCAGCCTGGAGAAGAAAAGGCTCTTGGGAGACCTTATAGCAGCCTTCCAGTACTTAAAGGGGGCCTACAAGAAAGATGGAGAGGGACTCTTTGTCAGGAAGTGTAGTGACAGGAAGAGGGGTAACATTTTTAAACTGAAAAGTAGACTTAGATTAGATAATTAGAAGGATACTCTTTACTGTGAGGGTGGTGAGACACTGGAACAGGTTGCCCAGGGAAGCTGTGGATGCCCCATCCCTGGAAGTGTTTAAGGCCAGGCTGGATGGGGCTTTGAGCAATCTGGTCTAGTGGGTGTACCTGGCCATGGCAGGGGGGCTGGAATGTGATGGTCTTTAAGGTCCCTTCTAACTCTAACCATTTTATGATTCTTGTCCTTTTACTTATTCTAGTAAAAAGTGTTATTTTGCCTGTTGAGAATAGATAGAATATTTCTACATCATCTGCTATCGCAGAGAGCAAGGGAGCCTCAAAGGACTGGATTCTAGTGTACGTGTACCAGTGACCTTAGCTCATGTGCCCCTCTGTGGCTTTCTCCCTGGTACAAGTGTGCACAGCTTCATGATCACTTCGTGCAAGCAGGTTTCTCACTACAGCCAAAAGTTCAGGCTTGGGTCACCTCACCTGGCAGCTGGATATATTTCTGGAAGTCTGACCTAATTACAGAAGTCTCGGCGGGGAAAGGCAGCTCACCAGCCCCATCTAGTCCTGTGTACCAGAGACTGCGCCTGGTACCCAGACAGCACCAGCTTCGCTGGGGTGCCTGCACGATGCAGACTGACTTTACTCACTCCTCCTCATCACTTGCTCTTCCAAGTGCAGAAGAGGGGATGACCCATGTGATACGCAGTCATATCCCCCACAGCATGGTATACAGGCATCATCTGCTCAGGAAAGCAGTCTCGTGTTTTCCAAAGGGACTTGATACCATGATTTTGTGTTGTTCAGCCAAGAGAACTTCAATACTTTTCCCACTGTTCTGAATTGCAAGGTACTTCCACAAGTTTGTCCTTTTAGCACATGCTGCAATTTAACCACTGAAAACTCCAGTTGACAAGACTGGAAGGAAGGGGGAAGGCAAGGGAAGATGCAAAATACTTTTCCCCACAAGAGATTTTCCTAGAGCAGACAGATCCTTATTGCTGACAGACAGCAAAAGTTTGCTTTAAACTCTGAAACCTTCAACCGAAAGCAAGTGATTTGGGTTCCCTCACAGACACCGTAGGTACCTCAACAAGACACTTAGAGTATCATTTGTGAATCTGCACTTCCACCAAGTGATGCAGAAATAAGTGAACTTTTTGTAAAGTTCACAGGTCACAGGCAGATGATTCAGCAAGCAGTATCTGACTCACAGGAAAAAAAAAAAAGATTATATTATGGGTAAATTTCACATTTTACATTTTAAAGAGAGTCCAGCTTATGTTTGCTGTTCCTTTTCAAGGTAAAAGGCTTACATGAAGCAATATTTTATAGCCTAAGAAGTGACCCTGAGAATGAATTGGCTGTGCAATAATGTATGTATTTACTGCTTCAAAGAAGATAGTAAAGAGTAACAGCAATGAATATGAACAGAGAGCACTCTCTTATAGGTGGATTATTCTCCTACCTTTACTAATACTTTTGTAGTTATACTAACCAACCCTCAAAGAAAAAACATCTCCCATTGCATTTTGGGCAGATATAGCAGCGTTATATCTACACATAAATACCGTAATTATTATTATAGGCATAATCTCAGTCGTTTAGGACAAGTAAAATGATCTTAATTATCTCAACTGATCCAAGAACTACATACATTTTTAAGACCAAATGCTGATCAGACTCAGTGTCTAGAAGTGGCTGCATTAACATGACTGGCCATCCCCTACACAGAGATGGCTTTGTACCCCCAACCACATTAACACACCAAAAGTTCTTCCCATCACGGCTGACTTCAGTCCCACTTGACTGCCACAGCTCCAGAGGAAAGCAAAATCCCAATATTGCCCCTCTCCTCTTCTGAAGCACCTGGCACCCTTTCTGGATCAAGTCAGTATTGCTTAGGGGGAACACATTGAGCTCCAGCACAAAGGGTTTGTCTCCCTTTTCCCTCTTCCTCAACAAGGTCTCCTCAGGGCCATATGATAATTCCTCCCCCAAGGTGCTAAATGAAAACTTTACAAGAATTTGAAATGTTCTTCAGCCGATTATATAAAAACCCTTATTGAATTGCAGAGTGAGTGTGTGAAGTGGAAAAACAAAATACACAGACTCTAAGTACAGCAGACAAGCAAACATCTTATTTGCAAGTCCAGCAAGGGGATACCCAGATGCAGTCATATCTTAATGCAGCCCAGATGATGCTTGTGACACTATTAAATATCTGAACATCCCACTGGGGCTTGGGATTTTTTAGCCTCTTCTATCTTAGCACAATCCCATACATCCAGAACAAGAGTTACATTTACTTGCAGATCACTTTTCCCCAACCTAACAACTGCCTTTTATAACTACAAGCTTTACAAGAAATATGCTTTATTTCTGTCTTCCCACCACACTTCTAGCCAGTCCCACATGACTCCGTTTGTACTCAGAGACCCCACTGAGCACTCACACCACATACCTACATCTCAGAAAAGCCCCAGCTAGAGCTTCTTCTCCCGATCACATTGTTCCCCAGAAAGGACCATTGTCTGGCTGCTGGAGACAACAGGAAGGAAGAGATAAAGCGCTATTGTTCCCACCAGAAACAATTCTCAGCAATAAGGGCAAAACTCACTCTTTGAGCACTACCTTCTCCATCTGCATGGCACCCACAAGGAAACAAAAAGTCAAACCAAACCACAAAAGACAGCAACAAATAAAATCTAGGTAAGGACTACACTCTGGAAAGTGCAAAGTTTACTTCTACCATCTGTGGCTATAACTCAGCAGGGAACAAGCCTGCTGGAAAACCAGAATAACTTTGAATCAACAACTGAGCGACGGATGACTTTGCAATGTACATACACACACATCCAGAGGGCATTGCTTGCTGGGTTTCAGAAGCATTCTTCCCTTCTTGTTGATCTCCATGTGCTCAAGACAAGGAATTTGTGCCAAAAAAATAAAAAATAAAAAATTCAAAGTATTATCTGAAACATGGATTAGGGTGATGTTGTAAGAGCAGTGCAAAGCCTTTCAAACACAAACCTCTTGCCTTCATGCCATCCCAGCCAGCCTCAGCTGCTCCTGGTCTAAGCAGCTGCAAGGTGCATGCAGTAACTGCACCAAGGCAAAAGGAGAGATACAGAACTAGACACACACCCCAAAAAAAAAAATGGAAAGAAAGACTGTGTGTTAGAGATCACAGGCACAAAGTGAGCAAAACAAATCACTTAGGGCAACAACTTGCTCCTTCAAGCTCTTGTCAAAGAGCCAGCAGACAGTGCCCCAAAATTCATACTTATAAGCATACACAGACTAAGCAAGAAATAAGGTCAAAGAGCCTCAAAGAAATCTTCTATCCTCAGTATAACAACAAAGCAGGGAAAACAAGGGTGGAATAATTTTTGCAGACAATGATGCTACTGTCCTATCAAGTTGAGAAGGAGTAAGACCTGTTTCCAACTTGTAATTGCTGGTAATCACTTTATGTGTTGTCAGTTTTGAAAACAAGTTCTGTAGTTCATTCTTTAGAACAACAGATTCAAACTATATTTTGCGAATCGAGGCTAGAACGCAGGAGGCAGAGAATCTGTGCTGCAATCTTGAGAAGTATTTGGCTTCACAAGCCTGAAGTATTTGACTTCTCCAAGGCTGAAGCTGCACACATCGAAAGGTCTGGAGACAGAAGGGCCAGCATCAAGGGACAACAAGGCTGACCCACTGTCAGCTGAGTATAATCAGATGAAATGGTACCATTCTCTGAACATCAGCTTTAGGGCCATTAAGTTCTTTTGGCTCCTGACAGAAGTTACAAAGCTCTTTCTATGAAATGTCACATGCTGTGAACAATGAAGAACAAACTGAACAGAGGTTGTGAAGTAGAGAAGCATTAGAGATTACATGGGATGAAATGGATTACTAGGTCATAGAATCACAGAATGGCTACAGTTTGAAGGACCCTTAAAGATCAAGTTCCAACTCCCCTGCCATGGGCAGGGACACCTCCCACTAGACCAGGTTGCTCAAAGCCCCATCCAGCCCTGGTCTGGACACAGTTCCTTTTACTTCCCAAGACATCTGCACAGCATGAAGCATTCACAGTTCCTTAGAAAACCCAGGATATAACAGTAAAAAGTCCGTTTGCGGGACTCCGTGCAGGCTCTCCATGCCCCCAGAATTTCCAGCATTTACAAAAGCATCTTCCTTTGGGAGGATGGCTGAGATGGGACATACACAGTTCCTTACTTTCAGAAGGAGTTTTGAAGGAAAATATACCTGGAAATCATCGAGTCTTATCACATGAAGATGATCCTTATCACAGGCTAGGATGGTGACTAACCAGCTGGATATGAAAACACCTGGGGCTGACATAAGGCCAGGAGAGCACTCAAGGCTGATCCACTGCAACAGTAGGACACAAGTTACGCATGTTCTGAAATGTGATTTGGAGAAGTAACGTGGCCAGCTCCAGTTCTGAAGAACATCACTTATGTTCCATCTCCTACCACACAACTTCTTCAGAGCATAGTGCCACGCAGCTAGCCATGTATTACAGAAGAGCTGACACATCCCTCCACGTTAGCAGGCACACTCCTCACTTCAGCAAGCAGAATAGAGTATTGGATGGACATCAGTTTGGACTGCTGCTGCCTTTTTTGACATTTCTCCTCATCCATATCCACCAAAAAGAACTTTAAAAGAATTCTACAAAACCAAAGAGTCTACACAGACTGTGTCATACGGAATCTGCTAAGAACACCTCCTTTGTTTTGTAGCGTAGTCCCCACCTATGGCCAGATCTCTCCCAATCTGCACAACACGCGCCCCACAGCAAAGGTGACTGCAGTGCCTACAGCAGCATCTACAAGCTTCAGTGAATGAGCCAAAAGATGCCAACAGCTGCAAACAATGGAGTCAAAAGAGCAGAGAAAACATCCTTGCTCAGCTCACCCTACACACCCTCTAGAATCACATTGGATTCACAACTTAGATGAGAGTTATGAAGAGAGTTATGAAGAGATCAAGGAACAATTCAATGTCACTGAGCAAACAGCCTCTGAGAAGGTTGCTGCATCCTCTGGGAAGACTGGTGTGGAAATAGTGCTTTTTAAAATTAGTTTGCAGCTGCTAAAGTATTTCTCCAGCTGCTTTCTGCAAGTAATACTACTCTCCGCAAGAAAATCCATTCTTCTGCTTGTAAACGGCCAAACATAACACATCAGGACTTTCAAGATGCTCTGCATGAATAGAACAAACACCTTAAAGTCTCTTTCAAAGAAGAGATACACCAAGCTTTGCTGAGAAACTCTGTGATCACACTTGGACTTGGCCAACACATGAAACTTTCACAAGTGTAAAGCACTTCAGGCTCCGTGCTGACAAAGGCATGTTATGTTACACAAGGCCAAGGCTGTGAAAAGTTCATGAGGAACAGCATCCCTGCAAGGTCACCACCACCACACTCCCACAAAAGAAACAGAAAGCTATTTCCATGCACAAGGTCGATTAAGTGCAGGCTCTGAACAGCAGACCTCATTCACACAGCTATTGAAGTGTGGTATATTCTTCAGGTCCAAGATTTTCAGCAGCTTGCCCAGTTTTCCTTTTACTACCAGGAACCCAGAGAGGAAGGAGGTTTCAGTGGTTAAAGCCCATATCTGACAGTGACACAACCAGAGTCCAGGCGCCTTCCCCACTTCCAGCTTCCTGTGAAAGTGATGCAGGGCTCTGATTCACAATCTTTGTCACATTTAGCCACAGTGGTTTTAGTGGGTGGCCTTTTTTAGTTAGGTTTTTTTTTTTTGGGTATTACCACGTTTACCCATCTTCATCTTTCTGTGCTTTGGTTCCCCACCCGCATTCTTCACAGGGCACAAGGCAGAGAGCCTTCATTCTTCTCAGGGCACAAGGCAGAGAGCTTACGCATCTGCTGCCCCACTAACGAGGACAGCCCACGCTGGCACCATTGAGGCTTCATGGCCATCACACTCTGTCTCTTGAGAAAAGAAATGTTAAAGCCTAAAATCCCCAAACCAGCATCATCCTCTCTCTCATATATTAGCACCATGTTCTGCAGTTCAGATGGTGAGAAGTACTACTCAGCGAGACATTTTCCTGTGAAAAATGACCAGACAGCGATTCCATTTACAAAAATGTGGCTTGTTTTGGAATATGTAAAGCAATCCAGTTTTAATATAAAGAAAAATGACCTGCCAAAGGCTAACTGCATAAAGCTGTGACTGGACAATAAATCTGTCAACAAAAATACCTTCAAGCCGTAAAAATGTGCACTATGGCTCAAATGCTAATTTCCCTGGTCTGATCCCCACCCAAAGCAGCTAGCAAGTTTTCAGAAATGCTGCTGTCTCATGCGAACAGGAGATCATATGCAGGGTATTTCATACCACATGTTTCAAATTAAACAGCTTTCAACAAGATCCTCCAAAGAACCATCTTAGTGGGCTCCCACATGACCTCTGCAGCCATTGAGCTAATACAGAGCAAAGGAGATCAAGAAAGGTAGAAAGCAAGCTCATGATTTGGGTGGCTCTAAGTGCCTGCAGAGGCAGGTACTCTACAGCACAGGTGCTTTACACTTGGTGAGAGATGGCATTAGAAGCTAGAACCAGCACAGTGTACACGCACAAGAATAAATCGTGTCTGAGATGCTATTAAATTCACAACTGCCAAGTCTGGAGCTAACAGAGACTTAAACAAGCAGTGACTTCAGCCCGAAGGTACAATTAACCAAGTGTTACTTTTTGAGAAATAAAACTGTCAATGTGTTGAAGTCTGGTCACCCACCCACCCCCTGCCCTGCACAATTTTACTGCAGTCAGCAACTTCCTAGGAATACAGGTCAAGCTGAATTTCACTGAAGTTGATAGTTTCAGTGCTTTCTTTCATTGTAGGTATTTTTGAGAAATTGTTGTGCTTCTCTATAGGTTCACATAGCTGTAATACTAATTTTAGGCTTGTAGAAACAGAAGACACATCTCCACCCAGAACACAAGGTTCTGCAAGCTTGTTCAGGAATTTAAGCCCGTGCACGGTTTCGAGCAGGGTTATGCATAGCAGTGATGGCACCATATGTTACAAAAGCATCAGGCAATGCTGTGGAAGGCTTAGGAATGGAGAAGAAAGATCAGAAAGCCTGGACAGATCAGGAAAGACCAGAAAGCCAAAACATAGTCCCAGTGGAAGGACTAAAGTGGAATTTCTGCTCAGTGCTAAAATAAATGGAAGGAAGGAAAGAAAGCATTTTCAGCTATTTGTCCTTTCTGCAAGGAAGTAGGATCTTTGTGCATATTCTGAAAAATTAAAAATTAACAATCCCAAGTAAATTTAAAAAAAAAAAAAAACCAAACCAGAAGATATGTATCTCCACATCCAGTTAGCCTCACAAGTAGAAGTATCTGAAAGCTCCTAGATTATATAGATTCTTTTTAAGCTAACTACTGTAGCTACAAAAAAAACAGGTAGCCTTATATGGAATGCCTGCTAGGTGAGACGCAGCAAAGAGACATTCCAGCTTATCTTAACACAATGATACTGGGGAACTTTTCACCATTAGCACAAGTCAAAAGATTCTTCATAACTGTCCAAGCCAGGAAGACATTTAAGGCAATACCAAATAAAGGTTGCTGGCACATGCCTCCCTGCTTTGTGATTTTGACAGCTTGCAAGATGTGGAAATCACACTGAGTGGGTGGGGATGCTTAGCCAAATCTATTTTTTCCCTAACAAAGTGGCAACTGAATGTAGCAGCAGCTCTTATCTTTGCTGGCCTTCCCTCCAGTAGGTTCTTCATAGCCAGTAAGTCTTCAAAGTCATGCACCAACCCAAATTTAAAGCTATGACCCATCAGAACCTAAAGGATCCTTCCCTCTCCTTACTGTCATGGCTGCCCATGGCTTCCAAGGAAGCATTTGTAGAAGTGTTTCAGTCCACCTCTTGAGTCTTGCATCTCTGATGCAGCAAAGAGCAGCAATTGTGCTCTCCTACCTTGTTCTAGGTTTCCTCTTTTCAGTTTCAGAGGAACTCATTTAAGTCGTAAGTCCTGATCCTAACTGATTAATAGGACAAAAAAAACCAAACAAACAAAAAAAAAAAAAAAAAACAAACAAACAAAAAAAAACCACACAAACTTGGTTTGAGCTCCTCAAAGCTTTTTCAGTACAAATGTCTTTGTACAAAGCACCCCTTTGGGGTGCACATCGAAGAGGGGCTGCACCAACCACCAGCAGTAGCAGGTTCTCCTTACCTTCTCTGAGCTCAGTATGCTAGGTCTGCCTATCTGCCTGCTGCTGATGCTGCCAATGAAGACTCCAAAACTGTTCCACAGGATTACTTGGCTACCATGAGCATCTAAAGACAGTCAGCAGATCAGCTCACCAAGAGCTACTGCAACCACCACAAACATCAGTTCTACTTATATCAAAGAAATTGAAGTAAAAAACTGTGTATGTTTACTCATAATTTCTCTCATGTTTTGTACTTTACTGCACACTCCTGGATGCCTCTGTACTTTTCCATCTGCAATTTTTGCTCAGCAGTACATCAACAGAATATGGAAAAAAACAAAGTTCAAACATCTCTCTCAACTTGTAACACCTGGACTCAAAACAAAAAGCAAGAGATTATTCTTACTCCTCCAGAAGCTGTGACCTTCTGGTCAGCAACACAGACTGAACCCATGAGAAACTTCTGGCTGCTGATTTTATGCCAAAGACGCTCTGGTCCTGTAATGAGAGGAACAGTAAACTAGAAGAGCCAAAATACTAGCAAGAACAGCCCACCTGGTGTAAAGATGAGCTCAGCATACACTAATTACCTACATCAAGAGACTGTCAGGGGAAGGTTTTCCAGGCAAGGACAACAAAAACAAGGTCAAGGACAAACACGTGAAAGCCACATTACAAACACCGCTCACTTACCGCTAGCCACTAATACCAATTGCTTTGATACACTGAATGGTGTTTTGAAGACTCTGGCTCCAACATAATCCAATGCAAACCTGTCTGATATCATCAGATTGCAGCAGAACACCATTATAGGTCAGGAAACAAGAGGTGGAACAGGCTGTGAATGACTGAAATCAGATACGAAACAAAAGACATGCCAAGAATTTAATAATTCACACTTGAATCAACACGTAACCTGCCTCTAAACCCAGTTTGCTGCTGGAGTCTTTGCAGGCCTGTAACAAGAAAAGGCTATACATGCAGAAGAGCAAGGAGCCAGGTGGCCAGCACCAAGGTCCACTCTTTGTCAGGAAGCGTAGTGATAGGACAAGGGGTAATGGTTTTAAACTGGAAGAGGGGAGATTTAGATTGGATATTAGGAAAAAATTCTTTCCTGTGAGGGTGGTGAGGCACTGGAACAGGCTGCCCAGCGAGGTTGTGGATGCCCCATCCCTGGGAGTGTTCAAGGCCAGGCTGGATGGGGCTTTGAGCAACCTGCTCTAGTGGGAGGTGTCCCTGCCCACGGCAGGGGGTTGGAACACGATGATCTTCAAGGTCCTTTCTAACTCTAACCATTCTATGATTCTATGATTCTTTAGTCTCAATCCTTTAAAGCAAGTTTAGGATTCTCAGAACTAGACATCAGACAAACAAGTCTCAGACAAACAAGTCCAACTTGAAGCCTGGAGAGCCCCATTGGCCATAAACCCACCTCAATTGCTCTTGTTTGTTACAGACTGCTCAGCTACTCACAGAGCAGTGGTAAATCACACCAATAAACTACATCAGTTTAGAGCCAGGTACACAAGGTGAACTGACACCAACTCTGCTTTACTTGAAAGCTGCAATTTGTAGTAAACAAAAACTGCCCCATAAACAACAAAGTCACCCACACAGAAGGGCAGGAACCTCAGAGTGACATAATGCGTGCTCTGGCATGATAACTGTCAACTATTAGGAAGCGTATTTGTGTCTTAAAATCATCCAGAAACCTGAAAGTTTTCAAAGGAGATCGGAGAAAACTCCAAAGCTATGTTTAAAATTACTTCATGGGTCAGAGATCAGCAGTTGCTTCTTTTGAGGTTCCCACTCTATTCTGGGTCAGTTTTAGTGGAAAATCAGCATCTTCTAAGGACATTAGGGAGAAGTGTCCTTTGTTGAAGGCTGCAGGCACCTCAATAAGAAGCTGGAAGAACAACTTCCCAAGCTGCTTCTGGTAAATATAATGCCAATGCTCACTTCCAAAAGGCCAAAAATCGAAGAGGCAGAGAAAGTTAGTTCCCCTACCTTAAAGCGTGGTTGGGCTCACAGTGCTCTGGCATGGGAATATGAAGAAAGATTGCAACTGATGCCAGGTTTTCACCTTCCTCATTACAGCTAGTGGGCATCAGGCTTCAGCAGTATGAAGCTAACAACTTTCAAACAAGCAAATGAGGAAAAGAAAAAAAAAAGTTTCCACTGGGTGTTGGGCAACAATTCTCAGGTCTTTCAGCTCCCCTCTGTAATTCCGAAGTTTACCACTTCTTCTTTTTTTTTTTTTAAACAAACTGTGAAGCAGCTCTTTAAAGGAGGTACCTCTTTAAATGGTACTAAAAAAAGTACATTTAATGGCAAAAAGACTTGTCAGACTCCAAAGAATCAGGTCCAACTGTGAATAGTACTTCTCTGAAACCAGAAGTCGAGACCAAGTTTCATCCCTCGTTACCTAGCATGGTTAGCCTGCACCTATAAAGCTAGCAATGAGCTGTAGTTACTATCAACAAAACATTTGCACAACCTGGACAGAACATTTATGCATATAGCAAAAGCATAAGATAATCTAAAAGCACAGGTATAAGCCTGATGACATTTTATCAGACACCTTATCATCAGCAGGAAGTACATAAATAATTATCCTAAGGTCAGTAACCATGAGGACCTTAAAAGGCAAGTACAGATAATATTCAGCTGAGCCACCATGAAGAAGGCTTCCCCATCAGAAAAGGCTCTGCTCCAGGTCCAGAGTCCCAGTTCAGAGCGATGATGCCACAGACATACAGGGAACGTGAACTTCAGTAGGGCAAGGAGACGTCATCTGCCCCAGCAGCTGCATCTCAAACAACGCAAGCACCCACAGGAGGTTTTAACAAAATTATTATAACAGCTCACACTTTAAACTCACTGATTTTCCTGAAAGCCTAGATGTAACTGAAGAATCAAGTACTTTCAGCATCCAGTAGAAGGAGCTTCACAAGTTTGTGGAAAAATTAAAGTGTGGAGAAATTAAAGGTTTCCTCTGCTCTAAAAAGCAGCACTTCTGCCTCCACCATGATCCCAACAAAGTCCAGCTTCTGTCTCAGCACTCAGCTTTTTAGGCATCTGAGCCACTTCAGTTGCTGAAATGATTATCACAAGGTAAATCTGCCCAAGCAGATAATGGAGCAGAAAAAGTGCCCTGCAGTGAGGATAAGATGTTCACAGAGTGGGTTGGGGTTTTGGGGGTTGTTTTAGGGGTTGGTTTTAGAAGTTTTTTTGATGTTTTGTTGTTGAGGTTTTTTTTAAGTGACAGGCATCTGAAGAAGAATTATGTCAAACCTTGCTTAGCAAATCCTCTAGCACTGATAGGCCAAGATAGAAAATTCTCTCATCGCATATTAGGATCTACAACATCAAACAACATCCACCGCTTGAACTGCATGCCCACCATTCCAGTATTTACTTTTTAAATGTGCTGCACATTTCTTTCGCTTCCCTCCAGCAATAACTTTCCTGGAGATGAGAGAAAAACACTGAAATAAATTTCTACATGTAATTTTTTTTTTTACAAATTCTCTCCTTCATCCAAGCATCCTTTATGCAGATGAATTGCCATATGAAATCCACTGTTACAGCTTCACTGGATGGCATCCATGGTATCTGACTCAGAAGCAACTGTAAATGTGAACGCGTGAGCACACCGTGGGATACACCCAATGAAACACAATTTTGGAGCCTGCGTTTTAAATCCATAAGGAAACTCTGCAGGTTTAATCTTACCGATTTCAATATGGCTCCTGTTCTTCCAACAAATTTGTCCCAAAACATACAATAACGTAAGAGCTCATTCAGCAGAATGGTTTGCAATTTTCAGTCAACTCCCAGGGGACAGCTTGCCCACTTGTTTGCATTACATCTGTTTCCACTTTCAGAGAGGTCAAAGACCAACTGAAGAACATACCACCCAGAAAAAACTGCTTGCCAAAACCTGCAGGGAAAAAAAAAAAAGGCAACTAAAACTCACAAAACACCCTGCCTCACCAGCATTTTCTGTATATATTTTACTCAAACTCTTTCATTCAGATATTCCTTATGAGGATGGGTTATCAGCACCAGAAATCCAATCCTATTACAGCTGTTTATTTGCCAAATGGGTTTCATTGCACCAACACATACCCAGTTTCTAGACACTGCAAGATTTTCAAAACCTAAAAAAGCCTTAATCCCTTTGCAACGGACAGAAAAGCAACAAACGGGAATCTATGAATACACCAGATCCAGTCAAAAGTCGTTTGCCAAACAAAAAACAAGCCCCACTTCAGTGCTTTTCAGGTCAGCTGGTAACAAAAGCCATCTGCATTACAGCTCCGTCCAGGCCATGTGCTTCCTAAACTCAAACAGCAAGTGTCGCTGAAGAACGTTATCGGCTGTTTCCATGTCAGCATATCTGCCTTAAGCAGCAATTCTTCAGATGCCCAAAGCACATGTTTTAACTTTATATGTGAGTATGACTTGCAGAACTAATGGGACCTGTGACCCACATAAAATTGTTATGCAACCACTGGCAGACTCACAACGTTCCATTCTTCTGCTGGCTTCACTGCCCAAAACATGCCCAGTAGAGCCAGGTGTACTCCAGATACTGTTAATGATGCATTTCAGCCCAGCATCTCCGAGATGAACACATGGATCCTGCCATATCTACAAGGCAAATGTAAACCTGTTGGCCATCCCTTGAAAAACACCATCAAAGATGAAGATATAGTTGTTCTTGGTGTGGATTACTGCCTTGCTTCATGGCTTCAGAAAAAGTCAACACAACTTTCGTAGCAGGAAGTTATCTTTCTTACCTATTTATTACATGTGGATTTGTATAAAGGTTTTTGGTGGGGGACCACTTCAAAGTTCTAATGGAAACTACAATGCTGCTGGCTACACAGAAAGGCATTTTCATGGACTGACAATTTATTAGAAAAGGAAACAAAGAGCAGAAAGAAGCTGTCGTAGGCTTTCATGAGGACAGGTGGCCACCACTGGAGTTCCAAAGATCTGTGCTGGGGCCTCTGCTATTCAACACAGAGAAGATTTGAAGAGAAAAGGAACAATGGGAGGATACTGGCTTATAACTGAACTGCCATAGGGTCTTACAATGCTAAGTGTTGGAAGATGCCTCTATCCAACACGACTGATCACTGTTGAAGACAGTGCTGTACTAGACTAGACCTTTGCTTCTACCTCATGCAGATAGTCTCGTGCATTTAAGGTCCACTAACATAGCACAATAAGCTGACTGATGAACAAGTCCTTTGGCTCTTATTGATCAAATATCCACTCCACCATTTTCAGTAGAGACCCAGAAGTAGTGGTGTTTGTGGACATACAGTTCAGATGACAAAGGCCAGAAGCACTTCTAGAGACACGGAAGCCTACACCATGCAGACTATGTTTGTTTTGCATCAGGTCACTTGGCCAAAGTTATGACTTCCAGTTAGACATTAAAGTGCTCTGCACAAGGTTTTAGAGAATCACAAAATGGTTGAGTTTGGAAGAGATCTCTGGAGTCATCTGGTCCAATCTCCTTCCTCAAGCAGGGCCACCTATGGCCAATTGTCCAGGATGATGTCTGGGTGACTTTTAAGTATCTCCAGGGATGCAGACTCCACAACCTTCATGGTTGTGCCAGAACCCAGTCACCCTCTCAGTGAAAAAGCATTTCCTGATGTTCAGAGGGAACCTCCAGTGCTTCCGTTTGTGCCCATTGTCTCTTGTCCTGTCACTGGGCACCACTGAAAAGAGCACTCTCCCTTCACATATTTATGTACATTGATAAGATCTCCCTGAGCCTTCACTTCTCCAAGCCAAGCAGTCCCAGCTTTCTCATTCTCTCCTCATAAAAGAGACTCCCAGAAGTCGCAACACAAATTCAAGAACAGAAGCCTCTACAAATGTAGAAATGAAAGTTCATATGGACTACACTAATGGCTACTTAATACTGCTTAACATACTTGTCAGGAAAAACTGTCACCTCCAAGGGCATATTCTCTACTATCAGGTGACAAGTGATCTTCAGCCATAGCACTTGCACTTCTAAAGGAGCTCTGCATAGCAATACCATGTTGAGACAATACAAGGGTTTCTGCTCTTGCAAACAAAGCCATTTCCAGATATGGAAAGCATCTGAGATACATCAGGGTATCAGTTCTACCTCAGCCTAAGCAAATACTGTAAAGACGCTACATCATCTGTATCACAAACCAAGGAAGCTACAGTGACTATCCCACAAAAGCCTTGCCATAAAAAGGAACTGGAAAGTTTAAATAGGTTTTGCGCATTTTGTAAAGCTCTAGATAATCGGAATTCATTAACATTAAAGGATTAATGACAAAAAACACCTAGTGAGGGAGTGCGTTTGCTCTTTTCAAATCTGGCCTCGAGTTTTCATGCTCAGACCAGCTGGTCATGCCTACAGGCCCAGCACTTTGTCATGCTTGTGAAAGAGATTTTCTAAAACCTGGGTATAGAATGTTTTCTTTTAAAGGAAGGAAGACCATCACTCCTTTTTTAAGCCTCATCAGGTCAAAATGTCAGAAATCCACTTGAAGATTCATAGAAATTGCTGTGAAATCCTAGTGAGAATGTGATCTTTTCAAGATCAGGTAGGATACAAAGAGCTTTAGAAACAGGGAAAAATGATAACTGGAAAAAAAAACCAAACCTGGTCTCAGCAAGGAAAAAAAAAATCCTGATCAGCACAGCCGAGAAAGACAGAAAGAAAAAATGTTTATAGCAATACTTATTGTTTACGAAGTTAACAATTAGACTAGTACTCATTTACTGTGGGTACAGATCTAGGGAGTAAATGCTCTTTGCTTGGACATGGAGAAAAAGCAACTTATCATTGGGCATTTCTTACCAAGCAGAAACTCCCATTCTTAACCCCCTTAATAAGCCAATCTCCTGCTTATATTATGGCCAAAAAAAAAAAAAAAAATTAGAGAGCTTCTTTGCCACCATGCTCTCCTTTTCTAATTAGATACCGGAACTTAAGTCCAGATGGCACTGCCAACAAAAAGATATACTGGTGCTGTAACGTTTCATCAAAAGGATGATGATGTAAAGGAGCTTCACTGACACAAATACACCAGCCAAATATTTATAACATGGGTCAGTCCACAGCACAACAGGGAATCAGTGTGAAAGAGCAGAGTGCAGGTAAGATAGACCAACCCTCCCTTATCTCACAGGGTCAAAAAAGACGCATGAGAAGACTGAGCCATAAGTATGTAGCTATAGGAGGAACTGGTTCAGAGCTGGAAATGAAAAGCAAGCCTCTTGAAATCCAGCTTAGTGCATGAGCTACAAGACAGTCTACTTTTCTTATGAAAGCATATATTTAGTAAGTGTCATTCACAGCATCTCAGGAACATCCAGAAATACCTGCTGTGGAGTTTGTCTTTTCTGAAGGAGGGAGAACAGGAGTGGTCCTATAACATAAATCACATAAAAACAAAAAATATTCAATAGTAAGATTCAGGGGATGATGTACAGCAAGAAATAAGGAAGTGAAGAGGTAACATAAATGCACAAAGTAGCTTCCTCTCCAGTGAATGGCTTGCTTGATCTTGAATGCGTCCCCAATATTCCCCTTTTCAACCAGTTCGTATTCATAATACTTCTACCTTTGTTCCCTGTTCTTCAGTGTATTCCTGCTTCATGAATAGGGATTAATTTTGCCCTCATCCATCCTCATATGTTTAAGTGCCTGCTAACTTCCACAAAAATTCCCTCTACTAATGAACTTGTCTCACAGCAGTTTCAAATCCATCCAGAGGGAGCAAAAGAAAAAAAAAAAAAAAACCCAAACAACTTAAATATAGAAATTTACCAGGCAAACCATTGTAACCATTTTCTTGCTGTCAGAAATTATTACACCTTTAGGGAAAGCAAAAGCCAATAAAAGCCTGGATACAGTAAGACTACAGCTGAAAGCACTGGGGGGAAAAAAAAAAAGTATAAAATATTATGGTATACAACCAGAGAACCACCTCTCTGAGACTGTCAAAGCATTTTCACAAAGAGATGGAAGAGTGGTAAGGTTTATCCTGCTTTTTAATACAGAGAAGCTAGAAAAGAAAGATAGAAAAGACGACTCAGCAAAAGAACATGCTTAATCCTATTAAAATTAATAAGATTTCATCCTGGTCTCCACACACAAGTTGTACTGAGAGTTTAACTTAAGTGGATTTAAACCCAGATTTAGTTTAAATGCTGCAAAAGCCTCCCCAAGCCAAACAAATACAAGTCCAACACAAATATACATGCAAAATTCAATGCAAATTTAATCAAATCACTTTTTTGTCACTGCCTTTTTTTAAAAAAAAAAATAAAACAAATCTAAGAGCAACACGCCTTCTCTATCTGAAGTACATGTTCAAGTGTTCTGCTGAACATGCAGTTCTCCAGGCCCGGTACCAAGTCAGCTGGAGCTCAGGGAAAGCAATCCCAATGCAGTGCTGGACAGTCAGAGGCAAGAGGGTGTCATCGTTAGCAAAAGCATTCATGGTTGTGAACTTGCTGAATGCCTCAATAAATAATAAAAAAAAAAAAAACAGCCCTTGTACACAGACAACCTCATCTTCCCTCTCTGAGTATTTAGGGAAAAAGGATATAGCTATCGGGCCTTGGACATTCCATAGTCACAACTGCAGAGCGCAATTTAGTTGACCTTTAGGGGACATAGCTCAACTGGAACTCCACAAGAAAAGGTGACAGGAGCTGTGGTGACAGGAGGGTGGTGGAGCACTGGAACAGGTTGCCCAGGGAGGTGGTTGAGGCCCCTTCCTTGGAGATATTCAAGGCGAGGCTTGATGAAGCCCTGGGCAACCTGGTCTAGTTGGGGGTGTCCCTGCGACTGCGGGGAGGTTGGACTAGATGACCTTTGGAGGTCCCTTCCGGCCTGGAGGATTCTATGATTCTATGTACAGAGATAATCTGGGCAAGCAACTGCAACTGCGCCAACCTCGCAGACCTAATTTCCTGCTCACATGAAGGATCCTGCTGGTTCCTCAAGCAGGTGCATGATATACAGACAGACTGTGGGTCTTGCCACAGATTGGGGGGTAGTCCAATAAATAAGTTTATTTACGTAACAAGCTTATATGTTATTACTGGCTACAAATAAACAAGTACCCCAATCCCTGGCTCGCTATCTTCTGCTCCTTTCTTCATACAAGTGCATTTGAAGACTAGCTCTCCCACGGCAACGCAGCCATCAGGGACCACCTTACAGTCCTGTCCGACACTGCACAGCACCAGTGTGGTGCCAGCACAGTAGCACCCCCACCTTCCAGCGCCAAAACCCAAGATCTGATCCTTGAGGACAAGCCCACAACAGCAAAGAAAAACACATCCAGCAAAGGCAATGGAAAACTGCCAGAAGTTTTGGCACCTACGCCGATCGACATTCAAAACTGCCCGGAGGAAACCTCACTTCAGTGACAATCACAGTAACAGCACAGCAGAGCCACCAGCTAAATGCAGTTTTCTGTGAACACGCCTAAAGAACCATGCAGACACTTCTTCAAGAAGGGGGTCCTCTGTACATGCTGAAGATATGTTTTCCTGTCCTGGATAGATTGCTGTACCACAGGCACCCCGAGCACTTTACCTGCACGGTGACCTCCTTGGATTGCCAGCAGTCAAAAGCTGGAGAAGCTGCGAACACTTCCAAAGTGCACAAGAAAGTGCTCCTGCCTGTGCTCATTTTTAGCATTACTACTGTCCCTGCGGTGTCAGCAGCATCTTTACACACCAACTGTCAACTCACAAGCTCCACTGATGCCTCCAAGTCTAAGCTGTCAAAAGGGAATCACAATTTCAGTCTCAGGGAGCAGAACTCACAGGAGGAACAAATGCATTAAATCCTTGCTGTGTTCCTGAGAGAAAGTTTACTTCGCAGGACTTTCTGGCTTCTCAGTCAACAGCCCTTTGGTAGTCCTTTCCCTGGGTATCATTGAAAGGTGGGGTACGATGGTTACACATGCAGGACAGGGTGGAAGCCAGGAAGTGAAGCAACACTGCAGAGCCAGATGGCATCCAGCAACAACACATGCAGTAAGGATGTTGCCCTCCCAGACCTTTTAAGGGTAGGAGGAAAAAAGCCACAAAGATCATCTAGTTTAGCTTCTGGTGCAGCATAACCCATGGAGTTTCATCCAGCAACTATTGTGCTGGGGAAGGTGGAAAGGGTATCTCATCTGTCACACAAATGAACTTTGTAACAGCTCTGTGTCTGTAGGGATGAACATCTCCTTCAGAAAGGCATATAATCCCAATGTAAATACTTCAAAGAGCAAATGGCTAGCTGGTGTGGGTTGTCATTGCTCTGCAAGGAAGCCCTAGCAATGCACAGCAGCTAACGATCTACAGGCAAGTGCCAGTGAATTGTCTGCTTTTTCCTCCTGCTTTCCTAGTGCGTAATTGCTCTTGCTATTAGAAGTTTCTATCAAGCACAAAGCAACAATTAAAGGGAAGGATAAATCTAAAACAGACATTAGCAGTGCCTGAACATGCTTCTTTGTGGGGTCCAGCGATGAGAGCAGAAACAGGTGGGAGTAGATGGATCTGAGCATGGCTGCTCAGCACACACACGCAGGCGATGTGGAAGATCTCCATATGGAGATGAGGGCTGTGAGAAAATGCACATGCCTGACACCCAGCCATCCACGCGACTGCTCTGAGCCGTAAGCGCAGCATCACTCAGAACATAGACATCAGCCAGGATGGAAGCAGCCACTGCAATACACCCGGTTCGTGGGTACCCACTGGAGTAACAAGTTCATTCCTTCTACATCCAGGTCGTCCATAATTTTTCACTACAAATATGCTGGCGGAAACTCTTGTTGGACCTGCCTTATGGCGCTTTCAGTTTATAAAGCTGCGTTCAAGCAAGCGTGGGTGATGATACGTAGAACATGTGCTGGGTTAACACTGTGTGTCAGAGCACAGGGAGACGTCATCAGAACTATATACTAAAAGCTTCATGGATAAGAGTTTTATCCATGCCTTTAAAAAAACAAAAACAAAACCAAAAAACCCCCAAACCAACAAAAAGTAACAAAAACAAAAAGAGACAAGAAACTCTACCCAAACAAATCAATTTGTCATGCTTTCTTCAAGCAAAGTTTTGGACATTTCCAGCATGCACTGCTTTAAACAAAGAGCTCCATTCTTTAATGTCCCTACAACACTTTCCCTTGAAAATTTAGTCTGTCACATACACCTGAAAAAGTCAGCTGCTACACTTAAAATTAAGTAGCTACATTACCTTAACTCTGTAAACCAGCGTATGCACCAGATATTATATTATTTATATGCATTATCAGGCCTTCAGCATGGATGTTTTTCAGCACTGAAGCTTGAAATTTCACTTGCACATTATTCCCATTACCTTTGAAAAGTCTGTGCCAGAAGTCTTTCCTGAAAAGGCAGAGACTGAAGGTTGCAAGGATGTGCCAATTAAAATTTCAATAGCAGATAACCAGATGCAAAGTCTGTTTTCTGGCAGATGGGTTTATAAATCCATCAGGGAATTTACAATTAAAACAAAAAATAAAGATGACTGCACCAACTTGTTAAAGATGTATGTAGTCTGGAATTTCCCCCAGAAAAGTACTAAAACAACCCATGTACATATACACATTGTATTAACCTATATAAAATAGAAGTAAGCAGCAAAACATGCACAGGAAGTGCATTAATCTACTACAGACAGGAAAGCTAATAAAACCAGATAGATTCATTCTAAATGATCCATTACCATGTAATGGACTGCATTAATGTATATAGTAGTGGATTACGGTAGATAAGTAAGATTAATAGAGAAATTAATAGATAATACATGCACTTTTGAGAGAGAGACACTACATCAACATACATCTTATAGTCTAGTTTTCAAAGCTACTGATCAGCCACAAACCCCCTGAGGTCTAAAGGGCAATAAATGCTCACTATCAGTGAGTTTACCTCACTCAGCAAGGCTGCAACTTAGCTCAGGGCGGTGACAATCAGTATTTCTATGGGTTTGTTCCTCCAGTAAGCAGCCAGTTAACTCACTTTATCAGGAAACAGGCGTTCTGTCGCATGACTGAGTCTGGCAGGGTTTCAGTCAGCTAACATGTAGGAAGGACATCCAGGCACCTTACTTGACAGGGTCCAAAGACAGACTTTTTCTTTGCCAATCCTAGAAGACAAAGTTTGGGAGACAGCAGAGTGGAATGTTAGGGGATTCAATGAATCTACCAGAACAAGATCCACTAGGATAGAATATCCCCACAGCGTGTGGCATTTGAGAGCTTGGTCAGAGTATGATTGACTGGATTCCAGCTGACACCTTGCTGACATCACCCAGGGCATGGTTAAACCTACTGAAACCCTTTACCTAAGGTACAATAAGATGAGAAAGATTTCAGTACGATGCCATGCAAAGCCGGATTCCATTTACAAAGGTAATTTCAAGCGCACACACCCGACGTTATTTACTCAGGTGCAAGATCACATCCCCGTGATGCCACGCATTAAGGGTGACCTGCTACAAACACCACGTCTCCCAGGTGGCCCACGGGGCCTCAAAATGCTACCTTTCAGGCCCGTGCATTAGTTGCCGAGTCAATCAGCTCTCTTCCCCGCAATGAAACTTGCGTTTCCTCCACTCCCACCGCCCCCCAAGCACAAAGTCACGCAGGAGCAGGGACACGTTGCACTGCGGGGTGACGGCAGAGCCCCCCCTTCCACGGCCGCCCAGGCACTCGCAAATCTACCTGCAACTTATGCGGCAGCTCACGGGAAGGGCCGCCGACC
>VZRU01012144.1:0-29076 GCA_013398155.1 Pedionomus torquatus
TTCCAACTCTAACCATTCTATGATTTCTGTCTGAAAGAGAGAGTTGCAAAGCTTTTTCTCATTTGTCTTAAGCTATCATCAGACTGGCTCTCTTATTGGAACTTTTATAGCCTTTGCCAACATAAGCCCCTCACAGAAAAGAAGCAAAGAAAAATCGGTGGTGACAACAGTTTTTAAAATGTCCTAAAATGTTTCAGGATTTGCCTTAGAAGGCAAAATCTTGAATTCAGTATCAATCTAAATATTAGCAAAAATGGTTCTCATGTTCCTCAGAAAGCTTTTGTGGCAGTGGAGGTTAGTGAAGTTGGTAGTCGCAGTGGAGGCAGGAGGCAACAGCTCAGTTACAATGACTGGCAGATTTGGCTTTCATCCCAAGCTGCAAATAGGCTGAAGTATCCCAAATGATAGTCTTCTGGACCTAAGCACAAATCACATTGATAATCTCTCTCAGCCACTAAAATATTTCTCTTCATTATAATCATCTAAGCTCAAAAATACCTCAAACATTTTTTTTCCTATCCCATTTATGTTGAGTTTTTTCCAAGTCCCATTCAGATTGGTGGGGTTATTATTCATATGTGACTTCAAGGCCAAGATCTTAACATTTACTCAGAACCTGACAGCCACCCTGGTGCTTAGATAACTCCTCACGTATCTGAATAGTTCTCTTGCTGCAATACCCTTTACATTGTATTAGCATGACAGAGCAGACATCCCGGATTTCTCATCTGTATGAATTACCAGAAGACACTCCGCTTTAGTCACAGAAATCTCAGTTGTCATGGTCCTCTCTGTTTTCATGTTCCTATTTTATCCTCTGGTTATCTCTTTGCATCTGATAGCATCTGCAAAGGAAAAGTTATACAAGAGTTTACAGTGTACAGCAAGAACAGTTTAAGGGTTTGTTGAGGAAAATAAAGGTCTCTCACTACTCGTGCACGCTACATTTTCATCCTCTATAAATAACCCTACTAATAAGATTGGACTGAGTAATTTCCAAATACTACCTTAAAGCTGCAAAGTACGGTCTTTAGATAGTGCGTTTGGGTTGTAAAGAGAACCACAAATTCATCCAAGCAGCAATATTCTGAAGACTTTTTTTCACCTTTCTTTTAAATTGTTTTTCATTTCAAAAACAGAACAAGCAAACGTGAAAAGGTGGTACAGAAGAAGGATGCCAGAATGTGGGCTGAAGGACCTATAGCTTTGAAGTTCAATGCTTTTGAAGTAGTACTAAATAGTGCTGGCTCACGCCACTAACTAAAAATCACTGGTTTTTAACTGTTTAGGTGGATTCTACCTTTACTAGCAAAAGCAGGAATACAGGCCATCAGGAAAGATTCCTGCAAACCTATGTTACTAAATACTCTTTTCTAATTTTTGTCCCATCTCAATTCTCCTTAATTAATCTTCTAACACTTGAAAATGTTCACGGTTTTGCTTTTTTTTACTAGAAGCTGTAATCTTTTAATGTGGCAAAAATACACTGTTTTTCTCTTGGCTTCAAAAGAAGTACATACATTTCCAGTTTACTTGTTTCCTGGTTTGTTGACGAGTATTTCAAAGAGAATGTACTTTTTATAAACAGGATTTTCAAAGTAAACTTTTAGGACTATTGACAATCCTAGGCTAAGTATCAGAGCAGACCAAACACTGATTATTGATTTTTTGCAAAAGAGGAAATACAATTTTGTCACATATTGGACTTCTAATCACCATTAATGTAAGTGAAAACTACAGTGGAGAGGTACAGGATTTTATTCCTAGTATAAAAATGCAAACATGGAACTAAGCCAAACCAGATCATAACCCATTACAATTGTGGGGTTTTAATTATTATTTTGAATGACTCATTGCTGGAGGTAGCATCTTCACTCTTTCAACAATATCATATAGTCATCATAAAGCCTCAGCTGTTGAATAAAGACACTAATTGAGGATCCCAGTTTTCAGAGTATCCAGAGAAGATTACCAGATCTACCTTGTGAAGCTCTCAGTATTTGAATAGGGCAACTCACAAATATTACCATATTGTGCCCTATTGTCTCAGAAACCCAAGCAAACTAAATGAATCCAGGAGTATTTTGCTATTTCAGACTCTAAATTTTTATGTAAAAATCTTAATTTAGGGACAATAAAGTCCCTAATTTATATATATTTATAATATAATTTTTTCAATGTCTAGGCTTAAAAAACCCTATAAAACATAAATCTAACCTTACTGTTTAGGCCAATTTTAAGTTCCCTTCTGTTATTGAGAAGATAGATAACACTTGTACCAGAATGTGCATCTGTATGTGTGTCTTTTGAGCTTAAAAACATACCATGTTTATTTAATTCTGCATTAAACAAATGGTGTACACTTTCTTTCAGCTTCTTAATATGATTGAAGTATGCCTTTAAGAAAACAAATAGCAGGCTATGCTTGAAAAATATTATTTAAAATTTCTTTGAACATGAAAATGCCTCATTAGCTCTGAAATGTGTTTCTGAGTAATAACAATTAAACAATACATCACTGTTTGAAGTTCAGTTGATTCTCAAAGATACTAATTAAATACAATCTGTTTTCCTTTGTGAAGAAATTTAAATATATTTGAACATAACTATTACATTAGAAATTGCCCACATCCTCTCTGTAGGGTACATAAGACCTAATTCGTGCTCCATTTAAATCTGTAGCTTCTTTAAACTTCACAAGACTGATTTATAACACATTCTAGTGTTTGATTCTTCCCTTTTTAGGATTATTTATGCTTGTGACTGGATTTGCTTCATAAAAATATAAGAAGAATATTCTAAGAAAATTAATAGCTTTCCTCTACTTCAAACCACTGTTTCACATCAGCAATACCATCGCTAGTTGGAGGAAGGATTTGCAGACTGTTTTTTTTTTTTACAAGCAACAGCTACAACTTTTTATAATGGATGAAAGTCATCAGGCTTAATTTGATTAGCTTGGCACCTCCCCTAGTGAGTTCACTTATTTCATTGAAAAGATCATTTGGCTGTAGTTTAAAATCTCATCGTTCAGAATCGATCTTCATCGTTCAGAATAAATAATTAAATGTTAACAACTATAGCAGGAAGGAAAAGCCCCATCTCTTCCCCTGCTGATGCTCTCTGAAGCAAGGAAAGTGTTAATTAAGGTGTCCCAAAGCGCGCTTGCTATGCCTGACCACAAACTGGCTGCAACTTGGACTCCAAAAGATGCTGATGTCTACCACTGGGCCAGCTCCTCGGCAGCCACCAGTGACAGCTCCTGCCTGTTTGACCTTTGATCAGCTCTTTCTTTCCAGGCAAAACCACCTGGAGAGAAGTCCCCCAATGAATTATCTGAACCTGTATCGACATTATACATCTAATCTTGCTCAGGACAATGTTTCGCGTTGTCAGGGAGCTGTGACAATGTAAATGACAACTCCATAAACAGAGCAGTGTCTTCAAGCAGGCATATGCTCAATATTTCTTATAAATAGAATGACAAAATGTGACAGCTGTGTTCAGTTGTGAGTTGGGTGGCTGGTTGTTTTTTAATTGTCTTTAAAAGACACGCATGGTGCATTTTTTGAGCTTCTTCACCAAAAGTTGCTTGGACTTGAGGTTGGGGAAATTGGGAAAGTTCTTTTGTTGCTGGAAACAGAGTCTCTAATTGAGAAACATCTCTTGGTTTAATCAGCCAGACCCTGGGGCAGTTGGGGGAACTGGTCAAAACAGTCAAGTTTGGAAAAATATGTGGGTTGGGATAGACAAAAGCCTTGGTTTTCTGCCCTAGTGGATTTGCCAGGCGCCTCCAGCTGCCTACTCTGTGTTGGAGAGTGTCAGTGACAGGGAAATTTCCAGAGCTGCCCAGCCCTAACAAAGCCCTCTGACCAAAGGTGTCTTCTCTTCTTTTCTATCAGCCCTTTCCCTTTCAGGCCATGTCCATGGCAGAGAATGTGAAACACCAGTTTCATCTCTTTTCTCCTTTCCTTTCTCAGCACAGTTATTTAATCATCAGGGAGCCTCTCAGGGCTTCAGCTGCAGGCTGGACACAAACTCCAGGTTTACAAAAAAACCTAAGCAAGTTTAGTAAACAGAAGGGATTTATTTATACCATCTGCACTTTAAATGCCATTTTGAGTGTTTCAGGAAAGGTCACTTAAAATTGGCAGTCCAACACCAGCTCTATATTTACATGGGATTTTAATGCATATAATCATGGGGTGTGTAAAATTTACAACACCCTAATTCATAAGTGCAAGACCTTTTTTCACCGTTCTCTTCTTATTATGGGGCTTTCAGTGTTTTAAAATATGATTACTTTTATCATTGACCTCTAGAATAAATTCTAACCTGTGGTTCTTTGAAGCTAATGTGTTTCCTTACCAACCTTTTGCCAATGTTAGCTTTGAGAAAGTCAGATGGTAACTCCAGAGCAAATCCAGATATGCTGTGTGTTCTTTTGGGCAGAAGTCATTTCCAAAATCGGCTGTAAGACTGGACAGAGCTTTACTGTTGAAGTAAATATTTTATGCTTTTAAAATATTGCTATGCTCTCTTACAGATATATATCCCCAGAAATATTAATATATGCCTTTGTGTCTGTAAAATGTTTCATACACACACACACACTTGGTGACTGTAAAATGTTTCATACTAACTGTCTAAATAAGTTACAGAAAAATGCACGCAACTGAAGGAAATAACTTCATGTTTCATCATTCAGGTACATTTTCAGGAGGTAGAAGATAGGGAATGTATAATTTTTCCGGCATTGTGTTTTGTGGGCTAATGTTGAAATATGTATGCGTGATCTCTTCTCTATAACAAGCATACATATAATCTCTAGTCTATCCACTGTCTAGTCTGTCACAAACCCGTGACACAAGCTGAGAGGTACAGCAGGAACTGTATTTTGAAATTTTCTTTTTCTATTTTCACGTATTTTCTGGTCCACAGGGATACTTCTTTTTGGGTAGCCTTACAGATCATAATATGATACAAAGAAGCATCCAACCACAAGAAGATGAAACAGGACATTCAAATGGAAATGAGAAGCATAATTTTAATTTGTGAAGGACACCATTAGCATATTTTATCAGGCAATAATAATATGTTTAATTTGCTTCAACCTCAAGCTATTAGGCTCATGTTATTTACTTTCAGCGCAGAGCAGAATGAGTTCAACTGTTGCACATACCTCTGCTGGAAATTTTGCTGTCCTTTAACACCTACGCTTGCTGGATGACAAAGTGATCTTCTGGGGCTTTGAAATCAATGCATGTAAACTCCTCAGTGCCATTCTAATCATCACTGAGACCTTTAGGTCTTACCTTAATGTATTAAAAATATTTCCAGAACATATACAGAAAAGTATCACTCTAAGAAAGAAGACCTTGAAGGAATATCCAAGAGAGACTGAAGGAAATAGTTACAAATATGAAATCTCTGATCAAATATGAAATCTACTGAACTCAATAAAAATTAGGGAAAATAAAATGTATATAAAAAGGCAGCTAACTAAACCACCTTAGTCTCTATGCATAACATTGTGTCTTTATAATTTGCCAGTAGATTTGTGAATGTGTAACTGGTAGAGTTTGTTATTTATGTGTTCTCCCAAACTCAGAGGGTTAGTACTGCAGGGTATGACAAGCAAAGGAAGCAGAGACGTTTCTTTCCTTTCCTCTGCTCCATTTTTAAAGGTAAATTTCAATCCTAGGTATATATCACCACTTTGCACATTTTTCTTCAAGGCGCAGTCAGTGCCTGAGCAATGTCAAGAAATCAAATGAAAGTAAGAAGGAAATCAACAGAAGTAGAGCCAATATATCAACATAATTACTGATAACAATGGCACCGTGTATACTACATCGGTTATCACTAAAAAACACTGTTCTGAACCGTGTCATCAAGAGCTCAGTAGATAAATTGTTCTTTTATTCTTATAATTAGGAAAAACAAAAAAAAAAACAAAAAGATAAAATAACATTTCCACTGTCAGAAGTTTTCCAGAACAGTGTGCATTATTCCTTAATGTACACAGAAATTTTTAGCAAGAGCTGCTGAACATCCCATCCCTTGCACAGTATCAGGACACCAGATACACACACTCTCGGGCTTTTAAGACTTCATGGAGACAAAGCTGCCTCAAACATCTGCCATATGGAGGGACCAACCTTCATCCTGAATTCTCTCTCACAGTCCATACTACCTTGGAATAAAAAATACTACCCTAGGAATAAGAGCCAAAAAAGGGAGGGAAGAGCACTGTGTCGTTAACCTTAATGGTGAAGGAGTAATATGTTTGGAAGACCTGCTGGCCAGAATTTTTATCACAAAAATGCACAGGCGCAGACATGTTGGCAGGGGAAATCAGTGAAGGCAGCAGCAGCAGCAGCAGCTCCTTCTCAGCTGCTGGGCAGGGCTGGGCAGGGCTTTCAGCCTCATGAGCTTGAGGGGGATTTCTGTAACAATTGCTTTTCCCAGAGCTACCCAGACAACTTGTCTAACCCAGTCTCAGCTGCAACTTCACTCAGCCGAGAGAATGACCCCAGGACAAGGTCCGTGGGAACAGCAGCTGCCCACCAAGGTAGCAACGGTGGCACCCAGAAAGGAGATGGGGTATGGGTAGGAGAGAGGCTTCTAAGAAGAAAGAAGGTGAAGAAAATTTAACAAATCTTTTTTTTTTTTGTAAATGTTTTCTGCTCAGATTTGTGTCTGGGGAAAATTTAGACCCACATTTGCTGAATGGAATAATAAAGGAAAGACTTTTTAAATATAGTGAATTGTTATCAACCCCAGATAAACTTTCATCCAGCATGAAACAAATATACTTGTCCTTTCATAATGGGACCAACATATAGCAACCCAGGGACACATCTGGGATTGTTAAGTCTTCATTTTACCTTTCTTCATCCTCCTTCAGCTCCCAGCAGTGTCTTCCCATATATAATCCATTTCATTGGGCAGAATTAATATTGACAAGAATATGCCTTCATTCTTCTCTCAGAAAAATTAATGTAGCGTCATAAAGATGAGCCCCCAAGCTGAAAATCCTGTATAGTTCAAAATTACCTGCTCTCACAGTGAACTCAGCTGGATGCCTGCATCCTCCTTCGGTGTAAAGTGACGGAGTGCTCTGAAAAGTCACAGAGCTCTGTGGTAAGCATCATGTACTGGTTGCATTAGTTTTCATTTTGTTTCTTAGCATGATTCTCCCAGAAATACCATGTGAAAATGCTTTCAATGCTGGATGTAAGTAAAGGCATTAGTAGTTCAGACAGAGGTATGGAGGCATTTGGCCAAGAAAGTTAGAACCAACCTTAGCATTTATAGTCCAGGACCGAAAACTTATCCTATGTGCTCTAAAATGTATCCATTTTAAATATGATCGTGAATAGAAAACCATTTCAGCGGCTGGTGTTTTATGAGACTTTTAAAAAGCAGTAGCAAAGAGCTCCACTCAGTTCTTTCTGAAGAAACAGCTGTTAATTGATTACACATATACATCTGGCAAAAGGAGGAGAGGTTTGCTCTCATTACATCTGGGATAATCCAGAACAGCTCATGGCATGGCATCATTCACTGTATACTTTTGTTTGAACAGAGTTCATTGCAACTAAGTATATTAAACCCACAACTTTCACTTAAATTTAATGTTCTCTTACCAAAAATACAGCAAGGCAGGCAAGGGGAAATTTTTGTTTGTTTGGAATTTATGGGGGCTGCAAGGGGGTTGGCAGGTCTTTCTTTTCATCCTCTCAGATAATAATCAAATGAGGGTTAGAGGTACTTTATAAATAGCAACAGAAAAGCATTTGATCATGATATCAAATAACAAAAATGCCGGTTTATTTGTCTTGGCTGATGACAAGATCATCCTTTTCAAAGCACAAGTTTTAATTATTCAGTTGTGAAACAGTCAATTTTACTGAATTTCTCCTGACACTCTCCAAAGAAATCCATATGCTGTGAAGCTGCAATTATGGACCAATTATTTCTAATAGAAACATCCCGCGGCTGATAAGACTGCTTTAAGTCATCTGACACAAATCCAGCAAACCAATGGAGAAAGCATCCCCTCACTTCTCATACGCCCATGAAATATGTCCAGCAGTGGAGCATGAGGCTATGTTCTTTAAACACGCTAAAGGACTTAAGTCATGCATTATGCATCTATTTTTTAAAGATAAATTGTTATTGTTTTTTCCTTCAGGCCACGTCAAAACTCAGAAACAGCCAAGTGAAAAAGGGCTCGCACGCCAAAAGTTCATCTTTTTTATCCAGATGCACAAGATGACCTAATAAAAGATATTATTTCTGCACACAACCCAAACTCCACTAAATGTATGATAAACACACTTTTTGAAAGACCTTCCCAACCTCTACCTGCAACAAATCTTTACAGTGTATGCATAACAGCACGTTAAAGTTATTTGTGAGGGTACGTTTATCCTTCTGGCTGATCACTGTAACAGCCAAAATAAACAGGGAAGAGGAGGACAAACTCCTCCTGGCTCCTAACAATCATCTAGGGAGCACTGCAACTACCTTGTCATTTCTGGATGTCAGTCTGGCCTACACAGCCATGAGCTGATTATGGAGTTAATTATTCAACAGCCAGACGGTACAGGCTGGTATGTGAAGGTTGTTGCACTGCTCATTTTTAAGCATTGCTTTCTGAGACGCTTCTCCATTCCCAAATTCATTTGAAGCATCACTTCAAATATCTAGGGTGAATTTGACAGTGAGTCTGCAAGGAAAGTGCCCCTTACAAACGGCAAATTAAGTAAAATCAAACCCAAGCAATTAAATCAAGTCTGGTTCTGTGCACAACTTGCGACAGCTCAGTTCTAAAACATTTATCACTGAGACAGAGGCAAGAAATGGATATTTTAATCGATAATGGTGGATGAATGACAGCCTTGTTCTTTTCCCCGGTCTCATGTTTCTCCACCAGCTGCAGAAGAGGGAAGCAGCGTGTGGGGAAGTGCAGCCCCTCGCTGCTGGCTGATGCTTCCCATGCCCTGTGTGTGCACCAGCAGCCAGGATGCAGCATTTCATTATATTTTGAAAGAGAGGTTTGGGCGATAGTCTCTGCACCACACAGCCTGGCTCTGTGCTGTGCTGATCAGCACTGCAGGAGCTGGAAAACTGAGTGTAGTCAGGGCAGTGGTGAGCACTTCTTACTGTGTTAGAAAGCCTTCAAAATGTGCCTGTTGCCATCAAGCTCAGGAGGCCTCACTTTTGTGGCTATTGCAAGCACCACAATACAGATTTCCATTTTAAAGTTCACTTTTCATTGCCTTTTATCCATACCACAATAGAAGCTGCCATACAGTGTCTTAGTATGACTGAGGAATCGATTAATTAAAGGCCAATAGCAGTAGAATCCTGAAAACGTGCTTCTAAATTGCTCTGAATCTGAAGACCTGACTCAAACTGACGAAATCAGTAGCTGAAATCTTCCCCTTTGGTTTAGAGACTGATAATGGGGCTGTCCTTTGCCTCCTTTGCCCCCAAATCACCCCTGCAGGATCAGCTGAGAGTCACTGGCACAGCAAATGCTGCTCTGCGCTGAGCCGGCAGCCCTGAGCTCGTCCGAACTGGCACAAGAGCCACCTAGCATCCTGCTTCTTGTGTTGCCAAAACAGAGAAAAATAACTGCAGTGAACGGTTTTCTTGGCTTCGTAATGTTTCTATATATATATATATATATACACATATACATATATATATGTATGTATGTAGTCTGGAGAGAAAATGGTTTTGCAAGATTCATATTTTTTGCATGTGCATATTCAATGAAGTGAATAGTTTTCCTTGAAATACTCTGTGTGTGTGTATATATGCCATGAAAAGTCCCTGCTGGTCCCACTCTTTAGGCAGCAGATTGCTACCGAGGGGCATCACTCATGCCGCAGTCAAGCAGTGTAGGCAACAAGTGGAACTTCAATGCCTATATTCCAGGCTAGAGCTGGTAAATTAAGTTGCTAAGCACTGTCCTCGTTAATAACTGACTAGTAACGCAAAAAGGGAAGCGGCAAGTTTTGGCAGACTTTGACAATCTGGGTAAATCAAACACAGAGTACACAGAGGGCTTTTAGGCCATGCCAGATGCTGGCAGCCAGGTCCCGTCCACCCCCCTGCCTGATTACCCTGCTAATGGATTAAACTGTCACAGTGTGGCTGAATATAAACACCATGAAGAATGGCAGAGCCTTAAACAGCCAGTGCCCGGGGTTCATAGCCCTGAAGCCCCAGAAGCGGGGACAAGGAAGCCACTGAGTCCAGTGGTGCCGCTTCCCTGTTACTGGGTGATGCTGGAGCCCCCGGAGGGACAGGGGCCAGGGGGTGTAGCCCTGGGACCACCATTGCCCCTGCACTGGGGGATTGCTCTGCTCCCCTCTCTCTGCCAGCAGATAGCTTCATCTCAGCCCCAAAGCATCCATTAGAACCACCGGGAGCCACCTGTGTAAAACTGAACAGACTATTCGCTACCTTTGCTCTCTCAGTTGCCGGCCCTCTTCTGAGGACAGATGCCTGTCAGCCCGTTTCCTTACCAAGTACTCAAAAGTCTGCTGAGTGAAGAAACGCATAAAATCTTATCACAGAGAAGCAGAAGCGATACAAGTTCTCCTCAAACACAAGGAAAACGCAGCATTAGCTCTACTGGGTGTAGAGAAGGCACTTGATGGTAGCCTTTGGCTGCAGGGCTCCATCTCCTGGTTTTAGGAAGATATTGTACAGCGTGAGGAAACAGCTCCTTTACAAAATACCTAGGAAATGAAGACATTATTGATACACTGGAGAGATACTGATTTGTTGGGTTAAAAACCTATGTTACCCTTTATTTCTGAAGTAGCGCAAACATTACCAGACTTTTATGATAGTATGTGCTGCTCTGTGTAGCTTCAAACTTAATTCCTTGAGATTAAATGAAAATCCTTTGACCACATAGGATATTCCTGTTGTCATTGAAGCAGTGGGCATAGGCTGGAAAGGACTTCTCTTCTGCCTTAGCCTTGGGCTAGTTGCTGTATCTCCCTGGCTTCCCCCATATTGAATAAAAATACCTGGGGAATGGGTGGGGTGTCAGCCTCAAAGAAAGTACAGAGAGCAAAAGGCACATGTTAGAGTGTTGCAAAGAGGTGTTTTGCTGTGTTTTGCTATGTTTTTCGTTTTTGCCGCAAAGTTTGCTGGGGACATCACCTCAGAGGTGGGGAGTGGAATGGTTCCTCCAGGGTGTACGACTTTCCAGACCTCCACCACCTTGCCCTGTAGGCTCCATCTCACCAGCACCCCCAGCTCTGCCCAGACATGCTGGAAATATGACCTTTCGTATGGGTATGCCCTCACTAACCAAATAACTTTGAAATGCATTCTCTTTGGGGTTTTATCTCAACCTGATGAAAAGAAGGGGAGAATCCTTTTGCATATTTATCATATATAAAGAGCAACATGTTCAGTTCACAGACCCAAAGCTGGTGACCAGCTCAGGTATTGCTGCGGTTCCCTGCTGGGCCTCGGTGCAAAGTCCAAGCAACTCCAAAGAAGTGATCACAGCAGAGCATAGAATTTGGGCTAACCACTCTAACAACAGTCCTTGTACGAGAAGTGAGAGCCAATTTTACTCCCAAATACTGTAGTTCAAAAACAGTTTTACATAAAACATACCTGGAAGGTAGGATGAAGGTTAAACCTTGAGGTGACCTGCAAAGGCACTTCTGGTGGAGGAACTGTAGCATTTACAGTGAAGTGAGTATGACAGTCTGGTGTATGAGAATGTAGAGATCACCTAATGTAAAATCTGTGCCTATTATTTTTAATTATTGAAGAGAATGATTTTTTATTCCAAGGTATGTATTACAAATGATGACTCAGAGTGCAGTATGAGAGGAGGCTTGAGAAAAGTCAGTGTTCATCACAGCCTTTATTTATAGTTAATATTTGATCATCACTCCAAAAGGCAAAGCTTGTCAAGGAAGTACCAGATCCCTGCATCACAAACCTTGCCATTTGAGTTTCTCTCTTCTGATCTGTCATTCTCATAGCCAGAAAAATCCTTTCAGTTCCTCCTGTACAATATTCTAAGGCGCCTCTCCTTGGCTTCCTACTCTCCCTGAAGTCAATGGAAATTTCCTGCCTTGCAGTGGTGATGCATCAAGTCCCATCTCTTAAAAAATACCACTACCAAAAGGAATAATAATTCCTCTTCACAGTAGATAATACTCCACATGGATCTGACATTTTCAAAGGCCGGGGACTTAAGACACGCAGGACTTAAAGACATTTGATGCAAGTTTCATTTTGCCTTGTCCTTCTCACAGTCTCCTTGAACATTATGCATTTTTCATACAGTTGTGGATATAAAAAAAATTAATTTTCTGTCAAGAGGTGCTGTTTTCACTATGTTGCCAGGCATCTATTTTCCTCAAATAATATTTTGCCTGTCAATGAATGACATAAATATAACTGATGATGTGATGTTGAAAGGCAATTTCAATGTAAATGAGGTACACGAGAACAAGAAGATTTCAAATGTAGCAGCTTTCCTGCATCCCTAATAAATGACAGGTTACTCTGCCCAGTGGTCTCAGTATCCATTCAGCAGCTTTGTGGCAGTTAAGTACGTCCAGATTTCAGGCATTTTGCAATGCAGTAATGTAGTAGAGTGGCCATTAACAAATACTTCAACAAACCCTTTAGATCAGGTTCTGCTACCTTTTATCAGGCGGTGAAGCATTTTCTGCTGCAACATTCCTATCGAAACATGAAGAAAGCACAGGAATGAGTCATCACATTATATTTTTTCATGTTTTCTCCTGTTTTGGAGGATAGCACTTATGCACAAACTAATTACAAATTATTATTTCACGTAACTATCACTATTGTAAAAATAATTTGGCCAAAAGCATTATTTGGTTAAAATAACTTGGGCATAAGGCTAAATGGAGGCAAGAGATTGGTAATATCTCACAATCAGACCAGCCTTAGATTTGCATGCTTTTAAAATGGCAAGTGAGCCACTAGGAACCAAATCCTCCCAATTTTAAAAAGGCAAAATTTTAATTAATTTCACCCCCTACACAGCTTTCCAATTTTAACCCACGAGGGTAACACCATGAATGCCATGTTCCTCTAGTTTCCACCTTTAATTGTTGCCTAAGGTGGTGGCGAGCAGCTCCATCCTTTCATGACTTGCTGGAAATGGTGGCAGGGCTGGCCTCAGTGAGGCCATGGCTGAGGACACTGAGGGTAGACCTCCTTGAACACCATTCACACTATGCCCTGCACAGATGATGCTAGTGGTGAAGTGAGGGAAGAAAGGCTCTATAGGCATGGTGGGTTGGCCTTGACAGGCCGCCAGGTGCCCACCAAGCCACTTTCTAACTCCTTCTCCTCAGTAGGACAAGGGGAGAAAATACAATGGGCAGAGATAAGGACAGGGAGATCATGCAGTAATTACCATCACGGGCAAAACAGACTCAACATTAAGAAGATTAATTTAATTTATTGCCAATTAATAACAGAATAGGATGATGAAAAATAAAAACAATACCATCTTCTCCCCATCCCTCCCTTCTTCCCAGGCTTAGCTTCACTGCAGCCTGTAGGTCCTTCCCACAGACTGCAGTTCTTTGTGAACTGCTCCAGCATAGGTCCTTCTCATGGGACACAGCCCTTCAGTAATGGATTGCTCCAGCATGTGTCCCACAGGGCTGCAGCTCTTGCCAGCAAACCTGTTTCAGCATGAGCTCTTCTGTCAACAGGGCCACAGCTCCTGCTGGGAGCCTGCTCCAGCACAGGCTTCCCATGGTGTCACAGCCTCCTTTGGGCACATGCACCTGCTCCAGCATGGGGTCCTTAATGGGCTGCAGATGGATATCTGTTCCACAGTTAACCTCCATGGGCTGCAGGGGGACAACCTGCCGCACCATGGTCTTCACCACAGGCTGCAGGGGAATCTCTGCTCCAGCACCTGGAATGCATCCTGCGCCTCCTTCTTCACTGATCTTGGCATCTGCAGGGTTGTTTCTCTCATGTCTTTCTCACTCCTCTTCCTCACAGCTGCTACCCAATGCTTTTATACCCTTTCTTAAATATCTTATCACAGAGATGCTACCAACGTTGCTGATGGGCTCAGCTTTGGGCAGCAGCAGGTCTGTCATGGAGCTGGCTGGAACTGACTGTCCAACATGGGGACAAACTCCTGGTCTCTTCTCACAGAAGCCACTCCTGCAGCCCCCACACCACCACCCCTGCTACCAAAACCTTGTCATGCAAACCCAATACAAGAGGCAATCGTTTCAGTAGTCTGCGCCCACGAAGAATGCCAGTGAAGCCCAGATCTATTGTATTTAAAACCTGCTTATGAGAGTAAGCATCAGTTTTTTTGGTCAGTCTTACTAGTGACACGAAGCTGCTGCTGTATGAATGCACAGCTGATGTTACGAACAGCACATCACCAGGTATGGTGAGGAAAATGGGAGTCAGCTGAGCAGAGAGCTGGAGGCTGAATCCTGAATTTTAGGAGAGCAGGCAGGCAGTCCATGCTTCATTGCAATAGAAATCAAATGTGTTAAGTGCCACAAATTCTCCCACTTCATCCCCTAATTATATTCCTCACCCATTTAAAGCTGAATTCTGAAAATAATTGCAGCAGTGTATGATGCTTAACGTTTATGTAGTCTACATAATGTGCTACACTGCTTCTATGGCATTTGTTTCTTTCTTTACTTTTTTCCTGGGTTTTGTGCACATTTTCGTATGCATTGTTTTCCTGTACACGGTTTTGAACTGCATAATGAGATGTCAAAGTGCAACAAGGTCATAGAATTAGAGGCACAATTTTCCTGATTTTATTTACTATTGAGTTTCAGATGCACATTTTGTACTGCTGTGGGAATAATGAAATTCAACAGAACTATTTTTAAAAGATGGGGAAATCTATACAGTGTTCTTGTTTGTTCTGAGGAAAGCTGCATCTGTGAATCACCCCATTTCCATTATGTCCCCAGACTATCGTTACTTGCCTTTCCTTTCTTCCACATATTATTCTCTGACTTCTTGGTGCACCTTAAGGATCACTATTTGTTTCCTGAAGGCAGGCAAGAATTTTTTTATCCTCCAATTGAAAAGCATGGTGTATTGTTCATGCCTGCAATATCTAAAACAGTGTTTCTCAAACAAGGGACAGGGACTGGTAAGGATGCATGTCAGTCTCAAGTGTAGATAGCAGCCCGTGGTAGTTGAAGCCTTTGAGTAGGCCACTGAAGATTTGGAGGCAGACACCAACCTGCTTTTCCAGGCACAATCCTCCATGTCTTTCTTATATACATAGGTATGGATCAAGCTTTTTATTTTTCTTCTCCATTCCCAACATCCGCATTACTATTAGGAGTGGGGACATGTTGTGCAAATGACATCCTGTTTGGTTTTGGTGATTGCTGAAGAAACAGCTCCATTGCCTACAAGTAGCTCATTTCACATCTAATTCTAAGTCCACGAGTTTCCCACAAGCAAGATTTCCTTTGTTACCGTGCTTGTGTAGCTACAGTCCCCACCACACCACAGATTCACACCACAGATCCACTTCACAGTGGGGAGGAAGGAGTTTCTCAGAGAGGCTGAGAGAGGAGGCTGGCAGTGGCGATGGGGCAGGCATGTGGAGCCGGTGAATCTTGCTGTGAACCCCAGTGCCTCTTCGTAAGCGCTCACCAGCGCTGGAGGAGCACTCCAGAGAGGGACTGGGGAGGACCTGCTGGGCAGAACCAGGAAGAGAACGTCAGCCTGAGGAAGTGTGTGGCTCTTCTCTACACTCGACTGCATCGATAAAAAATATCGAACCTGTTTCCAACACATGCCTTTGATACAGGGATTATTTTAGATGGATTCTTGCTGCTCTTCACTAACTTTTGCCTGATGTACTTCTTTGTAATTGGCTTTGCTTCCTACTGAATACAATATGTCCAATCAATAAGGATGAATATTCTGAGGCTGCGTTTTGTGGCTATATCCATGTAAAGTAGTTTTGGGGTAGTCAGGACTCTGGCTCTGAGGTCTATTCCCTCAGTCAATCACAGGGCTTATGGAAAGCCCATGTAACTCACAGCCTGAAGCCAGGTCTTTTTAACATCACCCCTCTAAGCACTCAGTTTGATGGTGGCGAGTAAACACTCACTTCATAGCTTACTTCTGGTATACTGCAGAGTTAAACAAGCCAGAAATTACTATTTTACTTTTATGAGCCCAAAAACTTACTGCTTTAAATGCAGATGATTTGGAATATTTTATTACACCACCAAAAATTTACATATCGCTTTTGAAACCAATTCACACGGAGATCTTAAATATGCAGGTACGTTCTGAAATTCCTTCCAGCAAAGACAAATATTATCACCCTAGACTGTATAGAAGGGTAATTTCACTCAGTTCACTACCAGACTTGCTCGAGTGTAAAGACACAGATGTGAAAATTGGCAAAACATTTTTTTTTTTTAAATTTCTGATTCTGCACCACTCTTGAAGCTTCCAAGAGCTTACACTGCTTTGTTCAGGTAATTTTCCTCTGGGAGAAAAGTATGAGACCATTGGGAGTTGCTGGTGTAAGACAGATGGGAATCTTTTCTCATAAATTCCTACATATTTCCAGCCATCTCTCTGTCATTCAAATGCCAGAAATGACAGGGGCAGGCAGTAGACACTGGAGACACTAGAAGGACTTGTATGAGGTGAGGAGGCATCCCCTAAACACCACAGTAGCTAAGATAAGAGACAGAACATAGCATACACAAATATAATTGAGTTCCCGTTTTACCACATGACATGTTTTATTCATAGATTATGCTACATAGTTTTTTTAAATTGGTTCTTGTCATTTAAGCTGGTTTTGCAGGGAGAGACATAGTGTTTTTTAAATTAGTTGACAGGGTTGGAAAAAGTAAGCAAGTTTTCTTCTTCAGAGTTTCTTCATTATCCCTGATAAGTTGCAATTTCCCACTATTGATTGTCCAAATGACTTTCCTTGACAGGGAGAGGGAGGAGAGAAGAAAGGAAGGGAAGAGAAAGGAGGGTCATGGAAAGTTGGCACACAGAAACACACTGTCTGCATTTCCATTGTGAAACCTTCTCATTTCTTTATTATCTACCTACCAGAAACAGTCTTTTCCAGTATTTCTATATATGTTTATGTCAGAAGCTTTAGTGAAGTATTCTCATTCGATTAGACCTACAGTTAGAGGAGTCACAAGTGCACAGAAGCAGTTACATAAAAGTATAAACAGACTGTATATGATCTCCTGTCAGTCACTACTAGTTCATCCCAAGCATCAAGTTTGCAGAAAAATGTAGAAAAAGCTGTGTTTGGATTAAACAAAATACATTTCTGGATGCTCAGCCCTTCTCAGACTTTAGAGAAATACACTGACTCCCTGAGCCTGCATTGTTGCTGTCAGCCATTTGATGACTACATCTGAGTTCAAGCCCTGCTATTAAGCTTTGAGAATGATTGCTTCAGCTTTGTCACTCCAGTATCGGTCTGCAGTGTTCTGGTCATGCTACAATTTTAGTCAAATCACTTGGGAAAAATCTGAACTTCACAGTTGCACGCTAAGATCTCTGCTTCAAGGCCCAGAAAATCTAAGGCACAACCTGCACAAGGCTTGTGCAGCTGTGGAGTGGCCGCTCGTGGTCAGCCAGGTGACCTCGTACCCTCCTGGGGGCATTAGATACTCCAAAGAGAACAACGGTGGCTGCTTAACTGAGTGGCTTACTACCAGCTGGATCCCAGGGACTCTGCTGGGAGCTTCCATATCCACATACCATCTCCTGTATTTAGGTGTGTGAGTTTCAAACTCAACCTGGCTTTGGCAATTTTTATCAAGTGCCACACCTCCCTTTGCATGACTGCAACTCTCCTTGTAGGCGGATTTTCAGGTTTGATTATTTTGTTAATTCCTTTCAGTTTTATCTGAGCTCATAAGGATTTCTGAGATAGATGAGACATCACTGTTATCTATACGTTTTTATGATGGAATTGTATTATAAAACATTCCTATCTTGCAGCTATCACTTTCTGACTTCTTCTTAATCCAGCACTGAACTCAAATTACAAAATGAAATAAAAATATATTCTTGTAGGCCCACAAGGAAGACAGCATCATCAGAACTAAGCTGACAGCAGGAGAATACAGATGTAGCGTGTTTGGTACTTTGTGCTCTGCCACTCAGCAAGTAGCATGTCAGCTGCATAGCCAAAACCTTAATTGCAAATCCATACAATAATAGCTTTTTCTGTTACCCATCACCCTGTTCACAAGAGTGAGCAATTGAAGGGGAAGTCTGCTCAGAGCCTTAGGTTGCGTCATCTGCTAACACAGTTGCAATGCAGTAGTGGTCCAAGCAAGAGCACAGTCTCATGGAACACAGCACCAGGAGACACTGCAGGTGGGCTTTGCTCCACTCACCTGTGCAGCCCACAGGTTTTCAGTGGGTAATCCACAGAAAGACTGCTGGGTGGTCTTGAAAGGGTTCCCCTGCTCAGTGGAATATTAGCCAATTTGTTCATGGCCAGAAGGGCACCAGATGAGTTTCAAAAGAAGAGATGAGTGTTTGAGGGAGACCTGCTCTTCTGTAACTCTGCAAGCACAGCAAGAACTTTCTACTTTTTGGCAGCTGGTGACATTGCAAGATCAAATCCTCATTTATGTCATAAAATGCCTTGCTTGAGTAATACTTTCAAATGAAAAGAATGTTCCTAAGTTACATTCACTTCTATTTTTGTTATCTTTTAAGGTGTTAAAATATTACATAGTAATGGATACCATATGAATTCCTGTTACATTAACACAGGACACTGCATTTTTATTAAAAAGTGACTGAGGTTTAATAAAATGAAAAAACCTGAAAAACTTCAAAAGTAAATAAAACCAAAAACACTATTATAGCTGCTATTACTTGCAGAAGCCGAACAAAATAAATAAATAACACTTTGAGCCTCCTATACTCAAATTAACCAAATTGTTGCTATAAAAATATCGTTATTGCTTTCCATTTCACAAAGCAATCAAAGTTTTCTTAAAGATGTTTCAGACATTTTTTCTTCTTCACTGCATCAGCTACTTAAAATGTAAAAAAAAGTTGTGCCCGTATCTGAACTTTTCGCACATACGATGTTTGCATCCAGGCGTTTGATTTCACCTCATCCAGAGAGAGAAACAAATGCCAGGCACGTACATCCACTACTTAAATATTCAGGAGTTATAAGAACCAGTGTTTTGACTTCAAACCAAGTTTAATTCATGGGTCACCATCAGGTCTTTTATACAAGTTTTGCTGTAGAAGGTGAGCCTCAGAGGTCACAGAGGAGCTACTCATGTCAGTGAAGACAGGTTGTCTCTACCATGAGGCAGTCTGCAGAAGTAAAGTTGTGACACCGGTGAGAGTCATGTGCAATTCCATTTATTTGATTAATTTTAATTTAAATCTGTTTCTACTTTGACCTTATTTATGATTTGAGCTCTTTCGTCTAAAGCCTGTACAGTGAATTTTCAAATAGCAAACTCTTAGGGCATCCTGATGGCAAACAGTATGTACCACTGTAAGCACCTCAGGATACTCTAGCATAAGCAAAATACCTAGAGTTTAAATCAGAAAGAAAGGATCGTGGTAACACACATTCAATGTAACTCCTCAGCATTCCTTGTCAAGGCTTGAAAATCATAGCTTGCTTTCTCTTGTGTTTGTGACAATGAGAAGCTTGTTGAAAGCAAGTCCCTCACTCTTACTGACTACCTTATTTAAACACAAGAACGGAAAAGTCAGATAAACATTCACAGACTTTTCCATCATAAACACTGTCATCTTCCTTAGGCCATTTCTAAACGGCGTATGTGGTTAGAAGATTATTATTTCTAAGAATGTGTAAACTAGAAAGAGTTGAGATGAAGAAACTTTCATATTCAAAGTGAAAGAGAAAAAAAAAATCTATGAAGTCCAAGAAGTTTAGCAAAGTTCTTTTTCACTTAATTTTCTCTGGTCAAATTCATTCCAAATCTTAATACATTAAGTGCTATTAGCATTAAACTCCAGGCATGTGAGATTGATGAGGCATAATCAGTTTCTATGCCGTATCATCTAGCATTCATATGCAAATATGCCTGGATCATTTAATCAAATGAGAAATTGTTCTTTAATCAATGTACTGAAAACAGAAACCCTGCTATGGAAAGAAAATTAAAATCACAGATAAGACAGAGAGAGAGATTTTCAATTTCAAGTTTCTGTATTTTTTTTTTCTACTTCTCACTCTAAAATTCTTTTCAGTTATTTTACAAAAGTTAGGAAAGCACATATCCTATGGCGTTCAGATTATTTTCGTAAACTTTCTTTTAACCAGCTCATTCTTTTCTTTGGTCCAAGTTCCCAAATGATCAAAGAGAGCTGGAGCTTTATAAGCACAACTACGTTTGCTGCATGCCCCAGGGCTATATAGCGTGCAAAGGAGGTTATCAGAAACATCCTAACTCTGCAGGTAAAATTAACAGTGATTAATTGGCTAATCCAGTTACTAAAGAAATTAGCTTCTGGATTAACAAATAAAACGCTGTTTAGTAAAGCAAAACATTAAGAATTCGGTTTTAGTTTCCATAAAATTGAATTTGTTTATAGACTTCATCATCAAAACAGAAACCCAAGAATCATGACGGCAGTCCATGTGCTTTGTTTGGAATTCTCCTCATTTAACCTTGGCTATCTCACATCATCATTTACATCTGTGTTGGTTATACAGTCTCTCTCTCTAGACAGTGGCAAGAAATATACATTTAGGGAATGCAGCTCATGCAATCTATTTTATACATTTACATTTGGATGAGTAAGCAATATTCTGGAAATGTCTATTAGGTAAGGTGGGAGGTGGCATGACGAGCTCATCTGTAAGTATTTAAAATTGGTGAGATGCTTAAAGCTGATGAGATGCACCTCCCCCTTCTTTGTGTATATCAAAACACTCACAGACACACACACTCACACACAGAAGTCCTTTAATATTAGAAAAATTACGGCCTAAAATCCAGCATTCAAAAATGTAGACATATGGGAATTAGAATGGCTTGAACATCTTTAGTTCACCAATCTTACATCAATGAATCCTGAAACAGTCTTTAATTAACAGATCACATCCTTTTTTTCCCATCAGATAGATACCTTCTTCACTCCTTGCACAATTAAGGAGCTCTCATTCAGTGACTGAGGAAGGGAAGAGGTTATACAGGATAGTCAGAATCCTTTAAGCTTGGCACTATACAACATTTCAGTAATTAAAAGAAAATCAGTGCGGTATGCAGAAACTTAATTTTAAAAAGCTGTTGGCAGGTGTCAAAATGCATTTGTAAACACTGAGGCCTCATTAAGGGGTTGTATTCTTAAGGCCACACTGGGGTCAGATCTTGGCCTTCACATTTTTATTAATGGTCTGGAAGAACTGAGAGAATCCTTGCTGATTAAAGTGTACGTGTGACACATGCAGAGGGTACGCTGAAACAAATGAGTTGATAAGCTGCTGGAAGCAAACTACATGTGAATCAATGCAGATAATTGTAATTCAACAATATGCAGGAATTATAGGCATAATGAGACACTATCTTGGGAACAGTCACTGAAATGATTGGGGCATCATGTCAGTCAGCTGGAGATGAGCTCCTTGTGCAGTACGTAACGGGAAGAAAAGCAAAACAAAAAGCCAGTCCTGTGATAAACAAGCAAAATAACACCGAAAAGGGTTAGAAAGGTTGTGCAACCTGGCCCTAGCAAGTCTTCTGAGATGCTGTGCACAGTCCCAGTGCCCACAGCTCAAGAAGGAATAAATGTGACCTCTCTGATTCAGACATGAACCAGGAGAAAGATTAAAGGATTGGAAAACCAGCCTTAGTGGAAAACTGAAGTTCAGTCTGTTTACCTTAACAAAAAGGCTAAAGTGTGCCTTGATCACAGTCTGTTTACCTTAACAAAAAGGCTAAAGTGTGCCTTGATCACAGTTTCTAATTACCTCTAGGGGGAATAGAAATTCAATAATTGAGGACTCTTCAGTCTCAAAAGCACAAACATAACAAGATCAAGTGCCTGGAAGTTGAAAGTAGTGATATTCAGAAAAAGAAATTACATGCATTAGTATTATGCAAATTAATTGCTTCAATTATTTAACAAAAATAATGATAGCTTGTCCATACTGCAAATATTCAAACTGAGATTTTCTATCTTTTTAAAAGAGATGCTCTAGTTAAAACCTAATTCAGGGAAGATCCAACCCGTGCTACACCGAAGGTCAGAGCATTATGCTATCATCTCTGAACTTAGGATCTAGGACTCACTGGATTTTCTACATGATCGTTGGAGTGAAGGAAGAGCTCTGTGCTACCACAGACCACTGTACCTCATCCTACCTCAGCATGGTCCAGTCCCTCCCGATGTACCACCGGCCTAGGCATTTCCTGCTTACAGCCATGACTCTCATGGGTCCGTGACTTTCAGGATGCACATCCCTGTGTGTGTACAGAGGTAGAGTTGTAACTGTGAGGTCTCGCAGGTGTAAAAACTAAGGGAAGGATATTCTTGGCACACCTGTGTCGGTGTACAAGAAAGGCAGAAAACTGAGGGGAAATCCACAGAAAGCTGGAGGGGCCGAGCAGGGAGGAGAAATATGGAAAAACAGCTTGTCTGGATGCCATACCTGCTGGAAAGGCAGGCCTGGGAACTGAACCAGGGATCAGCCCCCAGAGCTTTGTATCCAAAATATTTCCTTTAGTTGCTAAGCACTTTGGGATGCACTGGGTACATGGAGCAAGCTGCAGGTCAGTAAGAGCTAGCAGATGGCCACTGGCTGGTAGCCATTGCAAGCTGGGCTCTGCGCAGCATCTGCGAGGCGAGCAGCAAATGCTTCCCAAAGGTGCTGTGGACATGTCTGCTGCATCACTGTGCAGGGTCACACTGTGCATCAGCAACACTGTGACAAGGCTGGGGACACCAGGCTCTGCCATCCTGGCCTGACTCACCAGATATGCCTTAAATACTTTGCACAGCACGTTATTCTTTTAATAGTGTAGAAGTTTCTGGGAGGAAGAGACTTGCTCTAATATGCAGGGAGTATTGTGTTCCTGACTAATTTTATGGGTCCCTATTGACAAAAGGCTTTATCTGTGCTTTCTATCCATTTAACTATAAATCTCTCTATTTGTGGGTTTTGACTCATGGGGACCCATATAATTTAGTTTGATGAATGATTCTGTGTATTATGATAGCACAATGAAATCTTTTGGTACAATGTAGTAATTCACTTCCTCATAATTAATGGGTGATGGACAACACAGTACAGAAATAACAGATTGTTGAATCAACTGATAAATCAAGGTGAGCCAAAGCCTACACAAGCTGCCAGTTAAGAATTAGGAAGTGCCTTTGTAACAGCGCAAAATCCAATGCAAGGTGTAAAACCAAAATGTGAACACGTTTTCAGCAGTCTCAGTCCCAAACGTCTACTGTCTGTGGTGTTCCCCTGAGACACCTTTCCCTCCTTCGGTGCCTTGTGTACACTGTGGTGCCACATACTGTAGGCACAGAGTATGCCTTCCCCATTCACAGTAACTTGATCTTTCCATCATATAATAATCTTCTTACCTCTCCTGAATAATGAAATATTATGATAACACACTAAAAAGCTGCAAGCCTCCCAAAAACTTTAACTTCCACTTCTTGATGCTGAATAACAGAAACATTATCAGTAGGTATCCATTTATAGTCATTTAAGGTCTTTCAAATGTCAAAAAACCCTTTTTTTGGCTGATTTTTAACCAGAATTTCTCCATCATCTATCCCAGAACATTTCCCACCAGAAAAGGCAGAGGGTTGAGGGGAGTACTGATGATTTGCAACTACAGCAGCTAAGTCTGCTGCAAACTGTGTAGGATCTGGAGCTGGCAGGCTGTCCCGGCAAGTCCATTTTCAGCAAGGAACTGTAATCAGCAGCCAATGCCTTCGAAACCAAGATTAATTAAGGGGCTCTGCATCACTGTAATACATTAGCAAAGGCCCACCTGAAAGGGGGACTTTCATAAGTCTTCCCAGAAGAAGTGTGGCCCTGAAATTGTCAATAGCATTGAAGCCTGCTCCTTCAAGACATCTTGTGTTGTGCTGGTCCTTCTAAGGTTTGTCTGCTGTTGATAAATGCACGTGGCAGGTTGGAGGAGACAAGGTGAGGAGACAGAAAACAGAGAATATAAATTTGTTACATAATCCTTGACAAAAGCAAGGGAAATCTACCCCTTTGACAGTGGGGGTTCTCAGATGACAGTAATGGAAGTGGCAGGTAGCACTTCTGAGGCTGAGGCACTGGTTCATCCCTTGGCAGTGGTGTGTCTGGCTTCACCCAAGCAGCCAGAGGAACACCTGCTGGTAACCACAGATGCTTCTGCTCCATCAACACCCAGCCTAGTGATCAAGGGGCTGGATTTGCCACAGCTGCCTTGTCCTTCACCATCACCTTGTGTGCAGACATGCTACCCCTGCAGCCAGCTTGGTGATCTCCAAAGACCTTTTGAGTGGACAGTATTAACAAGAGAGTCATGGGGATGGTTTGGGTCCAGGTTGTTTGCAATAGAGAAGCAGGCCTGTACCATGAAATACAAGGGCAGATTCTCCACCCCAGAAGCATTCCTGTGACATTCACCATCTAATTAATATGCCATTTAGGTCCTTACGTGTTCAGTATTTCCAGAAACTTGTATTTCAATCTACACTTAAGGACTGCGTGAGTATCAGTCTCACAATTTATTATCAAAAGCTTTCTACATAAAGCCTCTCAAAAAGATAATGCTTCTTCATCTTATTTGGGGAAAGGTCAAAATTATATTGCAGAGGATCCTGCTGGTACTCTTTATATATTCAATACCTATTTGGAAAAACAAAAAGTATAGACCACAGCTGACAGGCTAGACAGACTAGAAAATATTGATACCTGTAAATAAAACAAGCCCTGCATAATTATACCTTAAATTCTGAAACTTGTGAAAATCTATTTAAAAATACTAACACTACCTGTTTATTAGGCTACCCAGTAGCCTATGGCAGTGCTCTTACAGTTTATTAACACCATGAGCAAAAATAAAAAGCAATTTGGAAGCTTTCATTTTCTTGCTGCTGGAACATCTCCACAGAGAGTCTCCTCATGATCAGCATAATGATTTGAAATTAGTATATAACTTTCAGCAGCCAAGACCTCGACTGTCTTTAACAGATGCTTCCCACTGGAAATGCTTGGCCCCTGTGCCCTATCAGCTGGGTCAGCTGCCACTTGGATTCTGGATGTAATGAGAGATGGTGGTTTTAACATTTAAACCAGCCCACAACTTCCACAGCTTGGTGGTACACAAAGGAGATAAGATGACCTGCCTGACGTACAGGAAAAGCTGTAAACTCTGCGTTGCTAAGTTAGATGCAGATAAATTCCACTTACCTGCAAACATCCTTGACGACAGGCTGGCGGTGCACATCTGCCTGACTCCTCGCAGGGTGTGCTGGAAGCTGCAGCCACTGCAGCTGCTGAAGGCACCTGCCTCTGGTACTGCAATGAAGAAGGTGACACATGGGCATTTTATGTGATTCATGAGGTTTGCCACCTTGGATCATGCAACTACATCTGCTCTGCTGTGCAGAACAACCAGCACTATGCATGGCCTCAGGGACAAATGACAGCTGCTGCTGTCTCTTGTCTGTCACAGGGTATGTCGTGACACGGTGACAATGTAGAAGCGATTTGAGAAAACGCTCTACAGCACTTCTAGCATTTCCTTACTTGTTCCACATGTGTCTGATGCCCAATGCAGTGCCTACCTGTCCCAGAGGCAACATCAAGTAATGTGGTAACACAGGGTCCCTTTGCAGTGGTCTCTGGCCACTCCTGCTACTTCTTCTTAACTCTTTCTCTCCTCTGTTTTTTCTCAGGGCAGGAGGAAGGGCCATCTGTCATTCTGGTTTTGGTCAATTAAGCCTAAAACACGACAAAGGGCTATAATTTACAGGCCATTTGGTCTGAGGCTGAATTCAGAAAAAAACTTGTATGCTTTTGTGCTCAGGAAGAAGCCAAGCTGCATGTTGCTGCATGCTGTTCTTCAGGGTGGTCTGTGGAGTGCTGCAGACAATTTACCCCTGGGCGATCTTACGATGTCTCATCAGTGATCTTCATCAATGGCAGGATAATTAACATGGTGAATCTCTGGTTTGATTCATACAAAGGCAATCCTGCCTTTGGACATATTGACCCTTTCAATTTACCGCAGGAGAGGTCTTCCCAAATTTATATACAGGAATGGAGGAATGTGTGAATTAAATTTTGAAGCAGAGGTATTATATTTAAGTAGATGCTATCAGTGTAAGGGCAGGACATGTGGCATAAGCTGAGTTTTAAATCCTGTTCACTACATAAAATTACCCTAACAATCTGCTTAGAATAGCAACTAGATACCACAAAGACTAATTTTAAGTATAATAAATAAATGAGCAGTGAGATAACTACTTTTGGGAGTTCACTGTAGGACTATTATAGAAGGGAAGTGAATGCCTGTGGTGGGACAGTATCTGATTAGGAAAGCCATCAACAAGCACCAGGTCTCTGTCTTTCCTCCCAAGACTAGCAGCTCATGCTGCTCTGGACTCTGTCCTCAGCTTTCCTTGCATGAAGAAAGTCTGAAAAAACAGGTCAGACCCTATATAGGAGTGCCTGAGGGAAACCTCAGTGTGCTGGTCTGCTTCTGGCGTCTCTTACAAAATAGACTGCCTCAAATCAATCTCCCTTTTTTTTTTTGGAATGAGCAAATTAGGCAGGTTCCAGTCTAATGAGCTACTCTTGTCACAGGTAGTATTTAAAAATGCTTTTTAGCAAACAGAAATTTCCTTTAATAGAAGCATATACCAAACAGAACAAGCAAATCTTTACCTAGTCATGTTTGTCTATGCAAGTGGTCTCAGCATTAAACACGAAATAAATTCTGCAAAATTTTTATGCAGACACCCTAGGTTATGAGCACTTATGAGCACTACAGGATTAAAATCAATGTATTTGAGAGGTTCAGAATCCACTTGAAAAGTTGCACTGCAGACAGCAACCAGCAGCCAAAACAGACAGGTTGCTACTCTGAAATTAGTCAGCCAGGCTCCTGTAGCAGTCAGGGGCAGCCAATATCTATTTGGTTTCTGTATCTCCATGGAATGGTTTCTGCCTTGTGAAAGCGCAGAGCTTCCCACAGCACTCCCTCTGCATGCACATTATCCCTGCCATACTGACTTCTGCTGCCGCACTGACTCCTGCTGCCATGGCAGGAGTGTTCCACTAAACAAGAGTCTGAAAATGTTGTTGATCAAAAGGCCAGCAGCTGCCCTGAGAGGAATCGCGGTAGGTTCCTAGTCCCATATTTTTTATCATTAACAGTTGAATTGCACAGATTCATTCCTGTGAGTGTACCATTTATTTATTCAGTGGTATAATGACAGTACCATTTTGTTTTCTACTTCTTCCCTAATGATCTCTGCTGTGAGGTGGTTTTGACATTCTCTAAGCATTACATTGATGTTTTTAGGGTACTAGCTGCAATAGCTCCAGATCTTTTCTCCATGAATTATAACTACTTCAGAGACAAGCACTATGCATCCCTTGTTAGAGATTCTTTCTTTTTCAAACCAAAAGAATTAACTGCCCTTATTGACACTGAAATTAATCTGCCATATTGCTGTGCAGTTATTCGGAGGAGGTCTTCTCTGACTTAAATGAAGCACATTGTAACGCATGCAGCAAACAGGCCAATGCTACGTAGCATCATACTATATAAAACACTACAGAAGCAAAGGTAAGAATTTGCAGTCCCAACATACATTATAGTCATTCAAGGGACTGACCGAAACATGATGTAAACCAAAGAAAAATATATACATGTCTCTTTTTAATTTTTTTTCTTTCCCTGTGTTTCTCTTTTTACCTGGTGGATTTCTCTCTTTCACAGAATATTCCAGAAGAGGATCCCGTATTCTAAAACACCACCAACTTGTACTCTGTATCACCACACATTTCAAACTGAATGAGCTGTATTGCTTCAATTACTTCGTATGAACAAAGACTAGACACAATACTATCTCTATTTATTTTACTATTAAAGTATATAAGAAATGGTGTTCATGCTACACCGCATTTGTTAATGAACAACCCTTTAGAGTTCTCAGAAACCCATGTCTTATTGAATACTGATAAAAATAAAGCATTAATCATAATGGAAATGTTCAAAAAGTTATTTTTTTGGCTGCATGAATGTGAGAAACTGCTATCTTGAAAACAGAAGTCACTATAAAATTAATGGGAAAATAAGGGAACAAGTATTTAAAACAATGTCCCAGCAATGGCTGAAGGACACTGTCAGCTGGCCCCAAAGGTCACCTCTCTGTCAGCTTCAAGCTGAAATATTTTATGTTTATGCAGTCATACTGTTCTCAATCCTAGTGAATGAATATGTACCATATGACTTTTATAAAAAGAGAAAAAAATATGCCAGATATCACCTTCTAGGATATCCTGAGAAAAAGTCAACTGCCATTTTTTTTTTGCAGCAATGCTTAACACTGCTGGTTTCTCTTATGCAGGCCATGCTGCCCTAGCAGGCAGCCCAGATACACTCATGGGGATCAAGACAGCAACTGAGATATGGGATTTCCTTAGAATCATAGAATTGTCCAGGTTGGAAGAGACCTTTAAGATCATCTAGTCCAACCATCAACCTAACTCTGATTAAAAAGACCCCCATCATTAAACCATATCACTAAGCAGTATGTCAACCCGTCTTTCGAATACTTTCAGGGATGGTGCCTCAATGACTTCCCTGGGCAGCCCATTCCAATGCTTAATTACCCTTTCAGTGTAAAAAAATTTCCTGATATCCAGTTTGAACCTCCTCTGGCACAACTTGATCTCATTTCCTCTTGTCCTATCACCTGTGACTTGGGAGGTGGGACCAACCGCCACCTCTCTACAACCTCCTTTCAGGTAATTGTAGAGGG
>VZRU01012144.1:30867-42891 GCA_013398155.1 Pedionomus torquatus
TTTTTTTTTGCAGCAATGCTTAACACTGCTGGTTTCTCTTATGCAGGCCATGCTGCCCTAGCAGGCAGCCCAGATACACTCATGGGGATCAAGACAGCAACTGAGATATGGGATTTCCTTAGAATCATAGAATTGTCCAGGTTGGAAGAGACCTTTAAGATCATCTAGTCCAACCATCAACCTAACTCTGATTAAAAAGACCCCCATCATTAAACCATATCACTAAGCAGTATGTCAACCCGTCTTTCGAATACTTTCAGGGATGGTGCCTCAATGACTTCCCTGGGCAGCCCATTCCAATGCTTAATTACCCTTTCAGTGTAAAAAAATTTCCTGATATCCAGTTTGAACCTCCTCTGGCACAACTTGATCTCATTTCCTCTTGTCCTATCACCTGTGACTTGGGAGGTGGGACCAACCGCCACCTCTCTACAACCTCCTTTCAGGTAATTGTAGAGGGTGATAGGTCTCCCCTCAGCCTCCTTTTCTCTAGGCTGAACAACCCCAGCACCCTCAGCTGCTCTTTATAAGAGAGCTTTATAAGGCTTACTCTCCAGACCCCTCAACAACTCCGTTGCCCTCCTCTGAAGCTGCTCCAGCACCTCAATGTCTTTTTTGTGGTAAGAGACCCAAAGCTGGACACAGTACTCAAGATGGAGTCTCACCAGTGCCAAGTAGAGCAGGACAATCACCTCTCAAGTCCTACTCACTACACTGTTCCTGATACAGGCCAGGATGCCGTTGGCCTTCTTGGCCACCTGGGCACACTGCTGGCTCATGTTCAGCTGACAGTTGACCAATACCCTCAGGTCCTTTTCTGCCAGGCAGCTCTCCAGCCACTCTTCCCCAAGCCTATAGCATTGCATGGAGTTGTTGTGTCCCAAGTGCAGGAGCCAGCACTTGGCCTTGTTGAACCTCATCCCATTGGCCTTGGCCCATCGATCCAGCCTATCCAGATCTCTCTGCAAAGCCTTTCTGCCTCCAAGCAGACACTTCCACCTAACTTGGTGTCATCTGAAAAGTTCCTGAGGGTGCACTCAATCCCCTTGTTCAGATGATTGATAAAGATGTTAAAGAGAACCAGCCCTTCTACTTTGATTGAATGATGTTTGAATATAGAGAAAAACTATGTGTTAAATAGGTTAGAATAAATTCCTGATCACCCTCAACACAATGTGTTAGAAGACTCAGTGCTAACTCAGTCTCTTTCCCTCTGCTTTCTCTCTTGGCTGTGTAGCTTGTATATTTGCTATCTCATTTTCTTGGGTTTTGATAATTTAATTTTTTATGACAATCACCAAGCAGCTGTTTTACCAAATTTGCAACTGTGCTGTTCTCAGAAGTCCCAAGGGCTTCCAAATCAGGAACGAATGGAAAAATTCCCTAGATACTGTATCAGATTCATCTGCTTCTCCCTTGACAACATGAAGACAGTGCCTTCTCTCTGGACCACTTTCCTGTAGAGGCCTCAGACTAGAGGCACTGACACCAGGAACCTGACAGCATGCAATCTAACCCTCCTGATGTATTTGCTGAAGCCAGCAGAGTTTATGAATATTCCCACTGAGAGTGGCAAAGCCTCTGCTTGAATTACTCTCTCACAAAGTGGCAAACATCCTTTCTGAATTAGTGCAAGCACCCCAGTGTCAGCCATATGGACGTGGCAACCCCCTTATTAAATTGAAATTAAACTCTGTAGCCAATAATTATAAATTTTGCATTCAAATGTGTGTATTTTAATATGTATTAAACCCATTAAGTCAACAGGCAATACCCTTGTGTTAACAGCCTATCTCCCTGCACAGTAAGCTGTGGACACATCCATCTGATGGCTTTTTAAAATGGAGTAAATATATACAGGTGGATCAAATGTGTACAAATAAAAATACAAAACGAGTAGATCAAACATGCTAAAGTCCACTACACTGACACATAAACTCATTTCAATGGATTAGAAATCAGCTCACAAACACTTTCACTCTCATCCTATTCCTGTTCTGGAAGGTGCTACATGCTGGCTGTGTATCCCGCTGCCTGTGAAAAATGGAACAGCAATATCAACTTGTCTGAGCTGTCCTCACCTGAGGACCATATGATCAGAGACTGTCCTCAGGTCTGATCTGGACTGGGCTGGATTTTACCTTCTCATGACAGTTGGTGGTGGGTTAGGATCTCACTCTGGAGCATAATATTGACAGAGGACCAGAACTGAACTTCATATTTAGGAAAACAAAAGACATTGATGTACATACACAGGCAATTTAACCACTTCCTAGAGCCTGTAAGAAGACTGCCATGGAGACATAGTAAAAACTTCTCCTTGAACTGCTAGAAATGTGGCAGTTTCTGCCATATTCATTCAATCAGATTTTCCTTCTTGTTGTCAATGAAGCCTCAGGGACAAGTTTTGCAGCAGCACCCAGGAGGTCCTTGTAAAGAAGAGATCCCATTACCTCTGGGTGGTGTAAAATGCAGTGTTAAAAAATAAGGCCTTCATCACACCAGGATGCCTAAGCGACTTCAACAAGAGAATGGATTTGACCCCACCTGATGGACAGAGAAGACAGACACATCCTCCATATTAAAAGACAAACATTCCGTTCTGGTTTAAACAGCTACACTTCCCCCATAACTTACTTAATCATTAGGGAACTATGAGATTGCATAAATAGATGCCATTCAGAATATAAACACTGGAGTCACTTTGATTTGTGTCTTTTTGGCAGAGTACATCTGAAAGGATGATAAGCAATGATAACATCTCTTGAAATTCCCTCCTAACAAACAATAAATCACCGTGCTGAAAGCAGGCTTTCAAAGTACAATTCACACAGTTTCTAGCCCAGCACACAGCTAGATGTCTTGAGGACAAGTAAATCACTTCAGAAGAACAGTAGATGTAAAACAGGTCATGTAAAGGGCCAATAATAAGAGTATCATACAAATCTGTCAAAATAGTAGCAAATTAATTCCATTACAGATTCATTTTCAAAGTTTCAGGAGAGTAGGAGTTCTGAAGCTAAAGAGCAGTTTTAATAGTCTTCTGTTTAATATCCACCCGAGGACTCTAAAAGAATTTGCCGTACAATTAAAACCTTTCAATGGGATGAAAGAGCTCAACAGGAAAAATCAGATGCTCAGAAATAAAAAGGTGTCTTCTAAATATAAAACCATACAACTTGTTACAGCTTTCATAATTAGCTTCTATTTTAGTTCTTCTAACTCACTTCCTACTGGGATATATTCAGAAAGCCTAGGGCTTCCATTATTTCCATGTCTAGTAGGAGAAAAAAAAAATTACGAAGATAAAATAAACACAAAGGATTTGATTTAGACTGCATACATAAGAAGAAGAGCACAGCTGCATTCCCTTAGGTAATTCTGGTATAAATAACTGAGAGCAATGCTCACAATCACAAAAAACATGAGTTAGTGTTTCAAAAAATAATCTTTCTTCTGCTGAAAGTTGCTGCTTTGCAGCTAAGAAGCAGTAACTAACTGATTTTCTGTGTCTTCTTAAGATTTATATAGTGAGAAATAAACAAGATTAATTTAAACCACCTTCAGGCTGACCGCTAACATGAAAGCCAAGCAGACCTGTGACTGTAAGTCTTCTTGGTAGCTAGTCCAACTAGCACACAAGGAGTGAAACTGCTATGCTTAAGGAAGAAAAGAAGTTTATTTTGATTTATCTCAGAGCATTTTCTTCTGGTTTATCACTGCAGATTAAAAAAAAAAAAACAACAACAACAACAAAAAAAAAACAACAAACAAACAAACAAACAAACAACACAAATAGCTTCTTTTCAAAATTAATTTTTTGTTAAGCCCAAAATTAAGCAATCTCATTCCAGAAGGTAATTTATTTTCTTTCTTTGCACTGTTATTTTTAAATTATAACTGTTCATTTAAAACATGTCAAAATGTTCACACTATTTCATTTTTTTTAAAGTTATTAAAGTACTCATAGATAGTGTCAGATTGATGAACAGATTTAGTTAATTGACTTGCACCACTCTCAGTTAATACAACATTGGAGTGAAAGATCACCCATGTACAATACCTACTTGATTGTTCAAATAGCAGAAAAGAGGGTTGGAAAAGAGCATGTACAACAATAATTCATACTATGGTAAGCAGCAGAAGATGAAAAGGAGGGTGAAATGTGATAAACAGCTACTGTATGGAACCATGCAGACTCAGAGAAATCATAAATGACAGGAAAACCCAGTTCTTCCTGTTCAATACAAAAGTCTAGGAGCTGGAAAAGAATATGGTTCCTGTCTCCTTCTTTGAGGTGAAATCATTCTGAGAAAGAGGTCAGGGACTGAGCAGACATTCAGAAGTGAGAAGCACAGTTTCCTAGGCTTTAAAGAGGAACATGAGCAGCCTTTGTACCATGAGAAGAGAGGGACCATGAACGATGCTGGCAGAAAAGGCCAAAAGGAACAGCAGGAACATTATGATCACAGGCAGTCATGGAGGCACTACTCTTCCTGAGCCTTTGACATATTGTAGTAGGTGAAGTTTCATCCTGTTGAATCATAACATCTATCCTTTACGATCCTTTCATGGGTGTTGGCTCCTTACTAACCATATATACATCTTTCTTCGTTGATCTATGGGTTACAAGTCATTTCCTATGTGTTCAGCTCTTACAGTTTGGTCTTCCATTCCGTTTCTAACTACATGATGTATTAGTATTTTGTACGGTATAGTGTAAAGATTCCTTTTTGCTTGTCATGGAAGTTTCTTATCAACTAATTGCATCACAATTCAGTGTCATATTTTAAAAATAATAAGATTGTGACTGCTTTCACCCAAAAAGGAGAAGTACCTTCTATCAATAATTCTATATGGGCATTTACAACAAACATTTTCTAACCTCCTAAGAAAGCAGGCAGAAAATGGTTTGTGTGCTTTATGATACAGCAGCAGTGTAAATACTCTGAACATGCGATACACTTTGTCCATGAGGTCTTCTGTACTTCAGCTAGGATACTAATAAGAGTGGAGTTGGACTTCACATATCCATCCACTGCAGATCCAGTCCAATGCTTCCAAATGCTCGATGCTCTGCAAGGTTTTCATTCCCATTGCATCTGTTGAAAGGCTCATTGCACGGTGAACAGGCACTGGTGAGAACATCAGTGTTGGGGAATAATGGCGCTTCATTTTGAGAATGCGGTTGCATTCAAACACATCCATAGTTACATCTAAAACTATATGGAGGTACAGGAAAGGTGATTTCAAGGATAATCTTTCTTCCTGAGACTAATTCACCAACATGGTCTTTAAAAGCAGATCTCTTGTATATATTTCATATCAATCAGGAAAAATATACATTTGTTATAGCACATCATCCCTCAAACCATAGCAGCATGATAGCACTCCTTGATTATGTGCTCTTTGTCTTGTTTTAGAGATGTGAGGGCTGGCTGAGCACTTCCACATCTGCTGATAAGGGTTTATCTCCTGAAAAGATTATACATGACAGGTTTGGATTTATGTGCAGCCACATATACTATTACTCATAAACTATCCAGCACGAGGAACTCAAAATAATAGTTCTGATCTTTGAATACATATGAGGACAGATGAAGCAGAAGCAGCAAAATGGATTAGCATTCATGGGACTGCTAACACCCCATGAAAGGTCTCCAGCCTCTGCTACTGGTGTCTTTTAAGAAAACCCAGATGAGCCAAACAGTAATCTGAGTTCCTAGGCAAGTAAGGAAGATTTGGAAGAAGCCTAAGGAAAGTATGGTTCAGATCAGGTTCAGAAGATTTTGAATTAAATGCAAAGACAGCAATTTAAGGAGAATGCTTTATTATAAGGAGGTAGAAAGATCCCGAACACCTAACTTTTCCCATTTTATTTCTTTCCCAGTCAGACACCAGGCACACTGAAATCAGGCTGAGTGAAATTAAATCTTTACAACAGAGCCCTGTGCTCAGGCTTGAGACTAGCAAAAACACAACTTCTGTTAGCCTGTCTTCAGGTGCCAACAGACTTTTGATTGAGTCAGTTTCTGGCAACGAAGTATCAGGTAAGGCACAGTGCAACCCCTATGTAACCAGGGGCCCAAAACTGAGCACAGCATTTGATGCGGAGCCTCACCAAATACTGGATCATGAGATTAGTAGATAAGGGAGAGGCTGTGGACATTGCTTACATGGACTTCAGTAAAGCCTTTGACACTGTTTTCCACAGCATTCTTCTGCAGAAACTGGCTGTCCAGTCTCATCATTCACGTCAGTAATGAAGAAATTGAACAGTATAGCCCTTGGCATAGATCCCTGGGTCATTCTGCTCATTACTAAACACTTACTGGGCACAGAATCATTGATTACTTCTTGAATGTTTCTTCTTTGGTTTTCAGTTCATTAAGAATCTACTTTTTCAGGCTAGAAGACCTTCTGCTGAATTTTACAATCATTCTGCACAACGGGATAGTTTGCTTGAGTGCTCAGTATGTTTTCCTTAAAATTTATCCTGCCACAATGAGACACATTATGGCAGTTTCCCAGATGAATCTGTCTAGCAATATCCTACACAAACAGAAATCTGCTCTCCCAAAGATCAGAATCTGAACTCCACTTCCTACCATTCTCGCCTCCCTCCAGCTTTTAAGCAGTTTTTAGGTTTCTCTACATAATTTCAAAAAGCCATTTTTAAAAGAACTTGAGCTTAAGAAGAGACTAACCTCTTCAGTATTGAAGTCATCAGGCAAAGTATTGGGTCCCAAAATCCAGAAATGTTGACCAAGTGCCAGGCCAGATATGGACACATTCTCACAAGTGTATCTATTTCATGAAATATTTCTCCACTTACAGCTCACTGAAATTTCCAAACCTACACTCAATGAAACCTACTGCAAATCCATGATACCCAGTTTACAAGCCTTTGAGACAGAGAAACTTCCCCACAGAGCTGCCCTGTCTCCTGTAAGTCCCCAGATACAGGCAGTGAATAAACTGCAGCTCATCTAAGTTGCTCAGGCAGGTCACACAGCCATCCTTTGCCAAGTGCTCCATGTTCCTTCTCGTATCACTTGTGTAAATGCCATGTAAATGAGGTACATACACGAATATCATAGGAGATAGACTGATCAAGTGCCAGAAGCACGACTCCTCACGTGTCAGAGAAAACCATAAACTACAGTTCAAGAATTCCTCTGTGAGAGATTATACTCCTTGCCCTCCAGAAATTAATTTTTAAAGAAATTGCACTTTTGAGTGATTATTAAATGGCACTGCAACCACATCAATTAACACTGTAGACTTTAAATGATCCTTCTTTACCATGTAAGTCATATGATACAGGAACTCAGAGTGACTCATACCATGGAGTGATATGCTAATAAAGTTTTATTTTAAAATATGGACAAAATTCCTGCTAATATAAAACTTACTACAATTCTTGCTATAAGGATAAGTTCTTTCCCTTGGAATCTGTTAGATGAATGTGATATACAAACACACATCTTTATTCTAGTCAAAGCAAGAATGGGGGGAGGAGAGAGTAAAATCCCTTCCACAAAGCAATCTTTATACTACTTAAAAACCTTGAAGATATAGGCAAATGGCCAATGTATTGGTGTTGGTTTTATAAATATTTTAACACATTTTCTACCTTTGATTCATACTTAAAATTGTAAAAGATTGCAAAAGAGGGTGTTTTTAGCCCATTGCAATAGCAAAAAAAAAAACATAAAGCTTTTGTCTGGGTGGGAACACCCCTAAAAATTTTAAAGGAGCAGGGAATTGATTATACTGCTTTCCTTCATTATAAATCAAATTAATGAAATACTGGCGATGCAACAGTTACAGGAACAAAGGGAGTAACAGTTGAAAGTAGGCACGGCAAACATCAAACTCCTTTGGGTTGTTGGAAAGGTCTAACCTGGTCCTGACATAGATGTTAAAAAATGCGTAAGACCTGAACCAGTCCTGGAGAAAGCAGCTATGAATCCCCTGTGTTACAGAAGGAGCCACAATGTTCTGAATGGATTTATGCTTTGACTGCTGAGGAGAGGAGAAGAGAGGAGAGGAGACTTGTTTATACAAACAGCTGCCTGTAGATATTCTAAACATAACACGTGCCACATGAAAGGACAACCCTTTGACATCTAAAAATGTCTTCAGATAGGGAAATTTCATATCTGAGAGAAACACAGAAGAACTAAAAACAGCAGTTGGTTTTGTCATTTCATTAGGCTGAAAAAAACCCCACTTTATTTGGATGCTCCTGCAGTGTATTATTTTCTCAGGAAGAGGCTGTTCTCATTTAAGCTAAGAAGCCACAAGGCCTCAAGTGGACACCCTCCTATTGAGCCAGATGTACCAAAAAAAAAGAGGCCACTGCCCTTAATTTTACAGCACTATCAGCAGTTCCTTACCATCACCACTCTGCCTCAGGCCATTACCCTATCGAGGTCACAGTTCCGCCACCATAATTACTTTCAGGTAAAAGTGAAGTTAACCTGAGCCTGATTCTGCCTGAAGGACTATGTTAGGGTGTACTCAAAGAAGTATCTCCATTAATCGAGAAGTAATGAGCACCAGATGCTGTCACCTCTCTTGTCACAAGAGACCTGCACAGAGGAGAACCTCTGTGAAAGCCCAGGAATAGGCACTGTCATCTGCAGCCAGCAGAGAGGCCTCTCTCTGGCTTCATATCTTTAATTGCCTCCTGCAGATTTCTCCCTTTCATTCAGCTTTGTATGGTGCAGCCTAACAGGAGACATTTTTCTTTAAAAAAAAAAAAAAAAAAAAAGTAACAGCATCTTCATACTACATTCTGCAGGTGGCAGTAGGAAACCCTGCAAACTTATTAATGAAAATGTGACTAACACAACAGCAATTATACGCCAAAAACCTTTCTGCAGGGATTCTGGCAACTACTGTCTTCATTCCAAGCTAAGCCTTTGTAGGTCCCCACGGACACTGTGTATGGAGTACAGGCATTCCCTAAATTTGGTGGCTGCTGCACGGTTTCCCATAATTTCAGGGAACTCCATGGTTAAGGTGGTTCCTTCCACTTTTATGTTCCTATGAGTTTTACCTCTATAGTCCCTACAGAAAGTTCCCACTCTAAGATTTCAATGCAGGTAGGTATTCTGTTAAGTCCATCGCCTAAGCGCCCCCTTCCTTCCCTCGACTTAGTACATTCTTAACATTCAATATATTCATAAGTCCCACTAGTTTCTATATGACTTGAGTTTTCATTATAGGAAAATATAGGAAAATCGTTTACTTGAGTCTGCCTTGAACCAGCTGGATAATTTGAACAGGAGCCAAAGTTCTTTTTATAAAGTGAATGCCCTTTTTATATTACATATAGCTTTTTCCATCCTGTTTTGCCCATGAAATGAGACAATGCAACCTGCAAAATCTACAATGAATTAATGTAAGAAATGTAAGATTAAGCTGTTATGCTTAATTATGCAGGAAGTATATGCTCTTCCTTCTCACACTTCTGCATTTGAATTTTTTTCTAAATGATCAAACATTGCCATCTACTACAGTTGTACTAAGACTTTGATTGATACTGCCCATTTACCTCACTTTGGTTGGTATGCCCTTCTTTGCTGTAAATAAGACGACTACATCATCCCTCCTGTGGAAGACCTGCTGAGCACTGATCACTATTGTTCCAAATCTCACGCACTTTCTGCACGTTTTATTGAAATGTACACATTCAACTGCAGACTTTGAGGACACTCCATTTATGAAATGGTCTATAATTCAAACTCTTAGAATAATTCTTCTTGACTTTTGCTTTTCAAGCTTTTTGTGTTATTTGTGTAAGAAATTAAGTGCATCTGTGAGGGGAGAAGAGAACTTTCTAATCATCATTCAAAGCAGTAAAGCTGTGCAGTAGGAAACCTGTGTTCCCAAATGATTTAACATTTTACTTTCTTCTTTGCCCTTCCTAATTCATTCTTATTGCTCTCTTTTTTCCTTTTGGCTCTGTGTTTATCATCTTTTCATTATCACATTCTGTTTTAAATTAAATAGTAAAGTCTTTGTACAAAGGTTTTCTATGAATTTTTGCAACTCAGCACACAGATGCAGTTACTGATACAATCTAAAAACCAGACTGCAATTAAAGCTGAAAATAGTTTCTTCTAGTATCAACCACTACAGACATCGTGTCTTGGATCTCCCTGAAGTTCGTGACTGTTTCACTTCACTGTGCCTACATACAGATTCACTAAGCCAGAAAGGCAAAAGAGAAGCTCAAGTCTTCATTTTGAAAGTGCTCATCTGGTGCGGTTTTCCCACAGAATTATAAATCACTGTAATCAAAGCTATGGTGTCTAACAGGAATAAGTGCATTGGCTTGCAATTCTGCAATAGATTACCACTAGTACTGACAAGAGTAATTTGTATTATAATTGCAATAAATATATTGCAAGTTTTAAGTGGGTAGGATTTCAATATATAAAGGGGTCTTGTAAGAAAGACAGAGATAAATTATTTACAAAGGCCAGTAGGGACAGGACAAGGGCCAAAAGTTTTAAACTGAAAGAGACTGGACATAAGGATATGACAAGGGTGATGAGACACTGGAACAGGTTGCCCAGAGTTGTGGATGCCCTGTTCCTGGAAGTGTTGAAGGCTATGCCGGATGAGACTTTCAGCAACCTGATTTAGTGAAAAATATTCCTGCCCATGGCCAGGAGAGTGGACTAGATGATCTTCAAAGGTCTCTTCCAATTCTTACAATCCAAACTACTCTATGGTTCTATTAAATATGGTTCTATTAAATCTGGGTTACATTTGGGATTAAGAGCTGGGCTGGATAAAAGTGACAAGTCAGGCTAATGCAGTCAATCAGAAAGAGCTGTAAAAATAAAGGACTCACTTGCTGCCACCGTGGGTCATCAGACTAGATTCTAGTTCAATGAGTGTAGAGGTCATTAAACTAGATTTAGGATCTGGCAGCAAGCTGACTGTAAACCAATTTCAGAAGGCCTGCTAAGGCAACTAGTTAGGTTTGAAAAAAGCACGGGTCCATCAAATAAATTTTAGGTCAGGGTTAGAGCAGAGTTTAGTGCTCATAAGGGCAAAGAAAACAATGAAGAAAAAAACCACTCAGATCCAGAGCAGGCTGCAGAGCTGTGCATTGTGATATAACCTATACTCTGCTAGACTCTCTCTCTGCTTTGGATAGGTGAAGGTCACTGTGCTTTTGGCCACCGTTATGATCACAGTGTTTGAAAACAGGCTGGTAGAGACTTCACAGAAATTGTAACACCTAGCCTTAGAAAGGACTCATGAATAGCCTACGGAGAGGTACAACTCTAATACCATGTAGCGTGACTCAGTTCAGGTAGTCCACAACTTTCCGTTACATACAAATCCCATTACTTGACGGGAGTACACAGAACCCCCATCACTTGACAGCTCACCTGCCCATTTACAATCTGGTCTACACCACACCATCTTGTAGCTCATCGCTGCAGGAGGCAGCTCTGGCCCACGCTGGGACCACATATATCTGAAAGGTGACACGTATTGACGTACGTTTGACAGCCTGAAGTTGACCGATGTTCCCGAAGCAATCTTCAGGGCGTATCGACTCTGTATTTCTGAAAGGCTTTGGAAGCCTCCGGGAGGAGGAGGAGAGCACAGCACGGAGGAGACCCCCAGGCACCACCGGGCCAGGAGACGAGGCCGGGAAGCAGCCCTCGGGATTCAAGCATCTTCACGCATCCACCGTGAGGATGTAGCAGCAGTGCTCAGGGAAGGGCTGCCGGGACAGCGGCAGGGCAGGGCAGGGAGGGCTGCAAACCTTTTCACCNCCCGCCTGCGCCAGGGAGGCCTCGGCGCCCTCCTTCCCCGCCTCGCTTGCAGGGAAGCCTAGGCCGGGCCGAGGGCAGCGCTCCGGGAGGGCGGGAACCCGGGGCAGCCCCTCAGGGGAGAGCGGGGCCGGGGCCGCGGCTCTCCCCCACCGCCGGGCCTACCCTGGCGGCGGCCGCCATTTGGCGGGCGCGGCGTGCGGCCCCGGGGCCC
>VZRU01012144.1:42917-89160 GCA_013398155.1 Pedionomus torquatus
GGTTGGTCAGGTGCTGCTTGGCGTCCTGAAGAAAATCCGCCGCTTCCGAAACTTGTAAACCTGTTCTTTTCATGCCAATTACTCTTGGGGGGGGGTTCCTAGATCGTGTTGCCGTGGGAAACGAAGAGTGGAATCCATGGGAAGGGGACGAGAAAAGCGAGCTGGTGGCTTCTCAGCAGAGATACGAAGCTAATCTTAAGATGATAAAAAATGCACGATCTCACCTAGAACGAACCAGTCTTAGAGTACAGATTTGGGGCAAAGCAGCCATTGGTAAGCAGATGCAATCCATGTCTGTTAATGACTCAGCCTTTCTGATACAGAACTTCTCTGCTATGTTTTGATAGCTGATATTTATGTGTACGGTAAGGTAATGTGGATATTTGTGTATGAAAAGCATTAAGGAAGTGGTAGCTGCTTTTTTTGTTAATATAAGAGTAGTTAGATTCCGGTTTCTTTGTATCAGTTCTTTTCAAGGCCGTTTTTCTCATCAAAGAAAATGGTTCAAATGGCTGAGAAACACAGTTACTCTTTGAATCCAGTCTAGCCAACACAAGGACAGGCCTCTTGCCTATAGCAGAAAATGTATTTTGTCACATTTACACTTCGTGAAATACGGCATCGTGCAGTGAGGAATAAGGTATTTATTGTCTGTGCTTCAGTCATACTGCCATCGGTCAACTTGGAAATTCTTCTGTTGTAGAATGCACCAAGTCTCTATATAAACTGGGGGCCACGGTCCTCTCAAGCTCTTTAGCTGTTGATCAAAACATGCCATTGTTCTGATTTCAGCTTTTTTGAAAATGTAAAATTTCCAGCTTCACTTGAACTTTTGTCTAGCATTGTAGAACACACTGGTATATTACATGATGGTGCATTCTATCACAAAAATTTGATGTGTTTCACAAAAACTTAAGAGAGCTCTGCCTGTCATTAAAATGCTGTTTAATAGTTCTTAATGCTGCTTAATATATCTTCATCTACTCATATTTTGACAGCCAAAGAATCTTTTCAAATGCCATGGTGTGTGAAAAATCCATCTTAACTAATTCCAAGTCATACAAAATTTAGGGTACAATGTCCACATTGTATAGGAAGCTCTGATGGATTTTTCCCCAAAATTCTTATGTTGTTATGCTTTTTCATTTCTCATAAATACTTTTACTTTATTTGCTAGGAGTGTAGAGGAGGCAAGATCTACACCTTTAAATTTTCCATTATGTCTTCATTTATATAGGTCTTTACCTGTGGCAACATATTTTTGATGGTCAGCTTCAACCATCTGATGTGACTGCACAGTGGAGAGAAGGAAGCCAAAAAGCAGGAAAAACATATTTCAGGTATTGTCTGCATGATCTTGACTTCAGTTGTGTTAACTTTAATAAATGGTGCATTGGAAAGGTAAAGAACGTGGTAAGATGCACAGACACGTAGTTTTGTCTACCTCAGAGTTGTGGGTATTTTAATATCAGTTGCAAATACTTTTAATATGTTATGTTTTGACAACCTGAAGAATACGCATGCTACTTCTCATTCAGAATTATCAGGAGGAGCAGTCACATATATTCATGGAAACGCATAGTTGATAAAACCAGTAACCAAAACCTGTTGCTATTAAAAAATAGAAAATTATGGAGCAATTTCTGCTGCTATTTTATGAAGATTTTCATGTTTGAAAGAAATGTTCTGAGAGGAGAATACTGGAAAGACATAGAAATACTGAACCGAGAGACCTCAGGAGTAGAGGAAATAGAACGCTGAGAAAAGTCTTAAGAACTGGGGTTTGGGACTGACAGCTGACTGAAAGAAGCTTGGGGTTGTAAAGCAAGGTGTCTCCTGCTATTTGATTTCTGTTGTATTCAGGAAAAACACTTGTTCATTCATAAATAGTATTGTATTAAAATCATAATTTGTTTCTATTTATAACAGAACCAGCCTGTGAGACCCAGCATCTGGTTAGCTACATGATTTGCAAAGCTTAATTTTATATGTAAAAGAAGATGACACTTGAAGCATTGTTTGCTTTAAAAAAAGGATTTTGGTTGTCATCGTGCATGTTTTAAAACTGCTGTCAAATGATTTATGTTATTTAGTGAATGATACAGAGCTTTTCTCCAAGGTCCTATTTAATACTATTTTTAAGGCTTTCTGGAAAGATACAGTGAAAGCTGAAGGATTTTTCATCTATTTGGCCAGTTTGCCAGTTCTCAGTTGTAGCTCTCACAAAATGTAGTCACTTATTCCAGGACCCAAAGGATTTCTTTAAAAGTGTAAATGGAAGTTTTTTATCACTCTGAATATCATATCTGACTATGTGCATGGTACAGGCCATAGAATCTTTTCAGTAATTATCACATTCATAAGTTATTAAAAAATGTTTTCTAGAAAGAAACATGGTTGATTTAAACATAATGATTATTAAAGAGTCTGTCTGGCATCTAAGGAAATAGACAAAATGACATATTCTTTAAAAGAAAACCAAACTGTGTTCCTTGTCCCCAAATACAATCTGATCCTACAAGATTAGGGGAACCTAATGGTTTTGGCTGCTCACTGATTATAAGATTTATAGAATTATTAACTTCTTTATTGCCTGGTTGAGGTAAATTATCTCCATTTGATTACTAGATGAGGCTAGAGGGAACTAGCTGAGGTGACATATTTGGAGAATATGTGCTGCTGTGCAGTTTTTTTGTGTTAAGTCTGTTAAAACATAGAGCTCTCCTGAATATTTTTAAAGAATAAAAAAATCTAAAGACCAAAAAATGCCAAAATATCACTTAAACACAGTTGCATAAATAAGCCCATTTTGTATTTTTAGGATGGAGAATACACATATTTAATACAGATTTTGATGGCTTCAAGTTTTTACTGAAGTTGCCTAAAGAATACAAAATGTATCACCTTTTACATGAAATGCAGGGACATTTGTGTAGGAGCATGGGTGGAGAAGGAACTGCATAGCTGTGGGTCTTAGTGACAACACTGGCACGTTCATACAAGTAAGAGAGCAGGGTTTAGCACTTTCCTTGGCCTAAAGCAATCACGTCCTTCTCTCCTGTCATCTAGGAGGATGTTGCAGAGCAGGGCATGCCAAAATTAGCTTATCTTTTACTGCTAAGTAAGAGCATTCCTGAATTTCTGTTCCACTGAGAGTCACACCCTTTCTGCTTAGCATTCAGCGCTGCCTTCCCCCAGTCCCTGTTAGCCCCAGTTGTTCAGCAGCTCTTCAGTCCCGTTCTCCTGCCCTCCTTTTGTAAACTGATCTTGATTCTGCATCTTAATTCGTGCCAGAATGAAAGCACAATAAAGTTAACCAACAAAGATTTTTTTCCCTGCCAAAGGATTCCAGCAAGGATAGCTTGTGGAAATTTAGTTCCCTCAATTATCAAAAGCCTTTGATGTAGCTTTCTGGAAATCCAAGCAGACTGTGTCTGCTGGATCCACTTGATCTGTATTCTTGTTGACACGCTTATAGATCTCCACGAGATTGGAGAGATGGGATTACTCATTGGAGAGATGGGATTACTCATTTCCAGCAGTGTTTATCCCCAGGTGTGACCAGCAGTCGTACCTTTTGCTAAGATCCAGTGATCTTAAAATTGGCTATAGACTGTTCCAGAGAGAGACGTCTTCTCTGCTCTGGGGTCCTCTCAAATTGTTTTTGCAGACCCCTTCTATCAGTCACAGTGTCACTTCATAACACTAGCTGCATACCTTTGCCAGCAGTTCTGCAATTTTCATATTTGTGTTCCTTGAGAACTTGCAAGTGAATGCCATCCAGGTCCATTCTCTATTTGATATAATACTTGTAGTGTTTGGCATTGTATTTCTTGCTGAAGCGAGTAAGTTAGGCATGGGAGTCTTCTCTGCTATGGCTTTCTCATCTCTTTTTAAATGCTTTTTAAACTGTTGTCCTCAAGTGGTCTCTCCAGTTCTATAGTTTTCTTTTTGTTATATTTTTTTATATATTTTGGTTTTCATATATTTAAAGAACCTTTACTTGTCAGCCAGAACATCCCTTTATAAGGTGCTTTTCAGATTACTCTTTAGCCTTGATTCTCTGCTTGCATTTTGTCAGCAGTATTTTATGAGCTTCGCTGTCCTTCTTGTATGGGCAAGCTTTTTTATTGTTTCCAGTTCTGACCTTTGCACTTTGATGGCTTCTCTAACTTTTCTGTTATGCCATTCTGTTACGGGTTTGGGGCATGTTGTTTCCTTTTTGGATTGAGGCACACATTGTGCCTGGACTGCTTCTGTGGTGTTTTTGATCAGCCTACCAGATGCTTGCAAGCTTCTTGTTATTTGGGCTGCTCCTTTCAGTGTTCTTTTATTCATTGTTTCATTTTTTAACTAATTCCTTTATTTCATATTGAGTATCTCTATGCTGGATGTATTTGGTGTGTTTTCTCCTGCTTCAATGTTAAACTTAATTGTGTTGCTATTACAGAGGTGCTGTCTGACTAACACCTTTGGAATAAGGTCAGGAAGACAGTCTGGAGTAACATCTCTTTGTATGGGTTCTAAGACTAGTGAGGGGGGGAAAAAGACTTTATAGGAAGCAAGTAATTTACTGAATCCAAAAATGTGATCTCCTGCTTGTTATCCTGATGAGGCTTTGATCTAGCCTGTAAACCTTTGTGGCGTCTGTAATCTCCTTTACATTTCCTAGTCCCTGTAGTTTTCAGACCGGGAATTAATAGTACAGCCTTAGCACTGTGTTTTTATTATTCAGGTGTGAGATTTCCATAGTGTTTCTTTTTGCCCCACTGTAATTTTATGTTGTTAAACTTCATGTTTTCTGACACTCAGGTCACTGCTTCCCCACCGTTACATCCTGTTATTCCTATAAAGTTGATATCCTCACAGGACTATGTCCAAAGCGAAAAACCTTTTTCCCTGGGTCTCTTTTTACAAGGTGGTCATTGGATCAGCTACATATCCTGTTCACTATTTTAGGTATTTTGATGCTCAAGGTGCTCTCTCTCATGAATCCCAGAGATCATTTCTCATTGTTTGTTAAACTTAGATTTAAGTCTTAACCTGACTTACATTCACTATACTAAAAGTCTTAATTCCAAATTGTGAGTCTCATGAATCTTGGTTCCAAAATATGCCACTCCCACTGAGCCAGCAGTATGTCAGCTTTGCTCAGGTTTAGAATATGCTTGCCTAAGATCAATCTGCTTTAGATGTCCTCACTGAAGTAGGTTTCACAGCTTTTTCTGTGAACTTTCTTTTCCTCATGAGACACTGAAACTAGCTGTCAGTCTCAGCCTTCATGAGTTAAAATTCATGCTCATTCTAAACTAAGTTTAACTGGTAGCTGAAGAACTGCAGTAATGCAGAAGACTTAGGAAACTAACACTTCATTGATTCCTGGGGGAAAAAAAAGAATTGCTGGTTTTTTTTTTCCTCTGTGCTCTTTTCCAAGCTGTGTGATCACTAATCCTTTGAGTTCGGTCAATAGTCTGTTAACACAGCAGTTAACTGAGGAGCAGAAGCTGGCAAACACTGGTTTGTTTCATTGCAGTTCATAAATGGCTATTGTCAAGTACTTAAAAATGGTCAGTGATGCAATAATTTTGCTACATGATTGAAATTCCACTGTTAAATAAATACATGCATTCAAGTTATAGAAATGCAGTTTTCTACCTAAAATGTTTCTGCTAACTAGGTTGTATCAAAGCATCGAGTTTGACTTGAGTCACACAAGCTGCTTTACATTTAGATACGTAGCTCTTACGTTCTATATTCTATACAGTATCAGAGGACACAGTCTTTTTTCTATCTGACCTTAGCCAAAATTATGGAGAAAGTAGTATACCAGACCAGCCAGTTGTTCCTCATAATGATACCTGGTTTAGTACACCTACAGATTTTTGGGAGAGCCTCTCTCTTGTTCTAATACTGTATTAATTGGTTATTACTGAAATTAATAAGAAGTTTGACTTTTAGTGAACATAAAAGCACATCCTTCTTTTAAAGTTGATTGATTTACCCACATTTTGATGTTTGAATATGGTAGTAATTCTGTTTTATTGACAAAATAACTTCTTGTTTAAGTCTAAATGTCCTCCTTTTTCCTGAATAAAGGTGAAGGCAGCCTTATTCCTGTGGTATAGCTGTAGATACTAACAACATGAATGGCTGTAGTTGCAGCTATTTTGCAGTATATTGCATTTACTTTATTGAAGAAACAAATATCTCTGGAGTACAGGCAGTATAGTAGGTGTGTTTAGGGGATTATGGTTATAATTTGTCTTTAGGTTGTTTACTGTTTGTATTTTGGTTTTCACAGCTTCATCACTGGTCCATCTGTAGTTCCTGGCTACTTCTCAGTTGAAGCTGAAAACGTTGTGCTGGTTCTGAATGGAAGAGAAAAAGCAAAGATCACTTATGCCACTCAGTGGCTGCATTATGCACAAACGTTAATTCAGACTCACAAAATAGAGCATGTAGCAGTTGTGCTGCTCGGAAATGAGCAATGCAACAATGAATGGATTCAACCATACCTGAAAAGACATGGAGGATTTGTAAATCTGCTCTTTGTTACATATGACTATGCATTGGTAAATGAAGAAGATGTTTTCCAGTGGCCTTTAGGAGTAGCTACGTAAGTGTTTAGACATAAATTACAATTGAAACTTATTTGTTATGCATGAGGTATGGAAAATATGTCCAAATCTTACTGCTTATACTCAAAACAATTATATTAAGTAAATTGTAGAAAATGATCCTATTAATAATTTCCTAAATCAAACGTTGGAATCTCTGGAAATTGTATTTATCAATGAAAATGGTAACAGAGGAACAGAATGCTAAGATTTAGGGAGCTTTAAAAAAAATGAACCTGTGTCTTGTGGGGTTTTCTGTTTGTTTATTTTTTCTTCAGTAAATTTGCTGTTGAGATTTATCATAACTGCTGATGTAATACGTACCAGGGATGTGGGAATTTAAAAGATACTTATGTAATTAGGTTCCAACTGCTGGAATTGGTATTGGGTTTTTTTAACCCCTGTTGTGGCTCTCAAAAGGAAATGGTACACCTTGTATTTGAAATTAGTATACCTGTAGTATATCACAGTACTGTACTCTGGCTTAACTGCTTACTCACAAAAACATTTTTGTTACACTTACTGCTCAAACTATTCCTGTGGAGTACCCAAAGGTTTGATTTTGTTAGATGTGGGTTTTTTTCCAGCTTACTCCTTGTTAAGAGAGTTTATGGTGGTTTAGCTACTTATGTTAATGCAAGATGAAAAGAATACAGGATTATTTTCATACCTTGGGTTGAATTTTAATTCAATATTCAGTATTGAGCCAGTTGACACACTGTATGGAGTTTTTATGCACAGCCTGAATTTGCTCACAGCGTTACTGAAATATACTGCATTTGGATTCTTGATAGTGTCAGAGAATTGGTGGTGTTGGAAGTTCCTAAGCAAAAAGAAGCTGAATTTTGGGATGCCAAGATTAAGGTTACAGATAGCAGAAAGCAACAACAGTTTCAACAGTAAATCGGGGTGCAGAGCTGGGTGGAGAAGGATAGATCAGGTATCAGAAAGCAGTTCTGCAGCCCTTGCACACCAACAGTTGTCAAAATTATGGTTAAAAGTATGCAATTGAGCAGATTTTCCCAGTGAAGAGGGAAAGTAAAGATGCAGAATCTTGCAAAATATTTGGCATGAAGAAAAAATGGATTTCTGAAAGTAAACTGGCACTAATCACACAGAACTACAAAAGGACTGTTCTATCAAAATTTGGGAAGGTAAAGAAACAGAACCAGAAATAGTGATGAAGAAATCATTGTGAAATGAAGTAGAGACTGCCTTTGAAACCTGTAAAAAATTGGATCAGAGTTTATGTTTACTTAAAAAAAAAACCACAAAAAAAAAGGGACTAGAACAGTGATCCATCAAAAATAATAACATTGTTTTTATATATAACGTATAACATCTATCTGCCTTCATTTGAGAATGCATAGGAGCAGAAACTTTTTTAACATTCATCTCTTCCAGAAAAAATACTAAATTTATGTAATGAAAAAAAGTTAGTGCCAGCCCTTCAGCGGTAACAAAGTTTCACTAGCTGTCATGCTGACAAAATAAGTGATGTAAAATTTAAGGAATCAGTCAAAAAAAGAGGAACTCCACATGTGGTGGAAACATGTCTAAAAGAATGTCATACAGTTTACATTGGATCCCAGGGTTTTATGTTGGCTTTGTTGAGTCCAAAACCATGAGTTAAATAGCTTTATGACAAGCTATTTAGTAGCCAAAAGATTAGATTAATGAAGTCCACTCAGACCAAAGTGATCTTTGAGAGGTTACCAGTGGTATTTTAGTTGATACGTGTGCCTGGAGATTAAGGTAGCTGAGACTTAAACTCCATAGTTACCATTAACCTGGCCATTTCAATCAAAACTAGTGATTGTGCCAAGAAAGTTGCTTTTGAAAAAGCATGTTTCTTAAGGGTGTTTCATAACATGTACACGTAGCATCTCTGATGTCAAAAGAAGACATAAGAATTCTGGAACGTCTGTGAAGAGAGTGGTGGGAACAAGGGAAAAAAAATCCAGCCTTTAGGACAGGACTTGCGCTGGCTCAGCTGTGGGTCCGTCTGTTTTTACAGATGCGGATCAGCAAAAATAGGTGCTTTTTGTCTTAGAATCTGCTGCAGCAAAGAATGAAATGGTGCAAAATGCTTTGGTTTTGACATAAAAGATATCATTATCTAACATTTGCATTATTTTTACAGCTACAGAAATTTTCCAGTTGTGGAACCCAGCTGGTCAATACTACATGATCCAAGATCATATCTATGTAATTTCTTAGGAACAGTTTATAAGAACTCTTCCAGGGAAGCCCTAATGGAAATTCTGAAGCAGGATGGTCTTGATAAACTGTGCTGGATTGCAGCCAGAGAACAGTAAGACTTTGATTTACTTTGTGAAAAGACTTTTTTGCCTAGTTCATTATTACCAGTCCTTTCCTGACTGATAAGGAAATAGTACAAATAAAAGTAACCAGTCATCATGGAGATCTGCCGAGTCTCGGCTAACAACAGTGATGTCATAACATAATGACCTTTCTGTTGCTATATTTTACATAAAGGATATTTTTTTTTAATATATACGAAAATCTCCTGTGTATGCTACATACAAGAAAAAAAGATGGTCTTTTACATGTTTGATTATGGTGGGATAAGAAACGTTTTTCTTGCACCTTGTGCCTATCATTATGTTACCAGAAGAAAGAGACCGTTGTATTTTGTTGTGTTCTGTATAAGAGAGTGGATTTAATCTGTGTACAGCATGGCTCTTTTACTTCCAGTAGGCAGATCTTTTGACTAACAGGAATAGGGTTCTGATAGTATTTATTAATTTTGCCAAGCAACAGCTGTAGTGTTTGGCAGGAGGCACAGCAGTGCTTAGAGACCTCCACTACCCTGATGGAGAATCTCAGGACATGGATTGTATCTCTGACATAAACCCTTATCTCACAGATGTTCTGAGGCACTCCAGGCAGGTGGCTTCAGGTTAACAGGTTGCTTTACATCCTAACTTCTAAAGAGCAAACCTCTACTGATTTAAAGTATTCAGGGTCAAAAAAATTCATTAAAAGGTCTATGGACTTTTTCAAGTCCTTTATGTCTATTTCTGAACTCTGCTGTGAAGTAAATTGGCATATGCATCATTCAAGTCACGCAGAAGATTTAAAATAGAGTTTCAGTTTGCCTCTTCCACTTCTGAGTATTAATAATTTCCTAAAAGGACCATATCTAAAAGGTGTTACAATCTGTTTTTAACAGTGACATTTTCAGTAGATTTTTAGAAGACTCTTAAGAATATTCAAGACTAAAAGTAAAGGCCTATTGATTGTGTGCGTAATATAAAATTTTTACATTGACAGCATTTTTAGATTAATAAATTATTTAAATTAAAGCATATATCTTTTTTTTTTTTTTTAAATTGTAGTGCCTGTGGGAAAAGTGTTCATTTTCAACCCCTTTATTTTCCTAGGTGGCAGCCTCAAGAAACAAATGAAAGTTTCAAAAACTATCAAGATGCCTTGCTGCAGAGTGACTTGACATTGTGCCCAGTGGGAATAAATACAGAATGCTATAGAATTTATGAAGCTTGTTCATATGGATCTGTGCCTGTTGTAGAAGATGTAGTGACACCGGGTGATTGCAGAAATTCATCAATGTACCACAGTGCTCCATTACAATTATTAAAAACCATGGGGGCTCCATTTATCTTTATTAAAAACTGGAAAGAGCTTCCTGCTGTTCTAGAGAAGGAAAAAAATATGAGCTTACAAGAAAAGATTCAAAGGAGAAAAAAGCTTATAGAATGGTATCGAAACTTCAAAGCGTGGATGAGACAGAAATTCGTTAATACTCTGGAAAATTCATTTTTGCCCAGTGGTAAAGGATAGATTGTCTCTTTTGAAAATCTAGAATAGATTGAAAACTTAATTTCCATTAACCTTCTGAGGAAGTTTTTATACAAAAGAAATCTCAGAGCACAGATGCATTCCTTTTGAAGTCAACAGAACTGCACCAGCTTCGCCAAGAGCTACAGCCCTCCATCCTTAGCAATTTTCAGAGAGGTTGTTGACTTAGCAGGATGGTAGTCTGTAAGGATGACAACAATTTTATTACTGCTTTAAAAATGTTCATGTTGGTGTCTGACCTGATAATTATTTTTTTTTAGGAGAATATCTTTGATCATGTGAACTTGTTAAAATGCAACATGAGTACGACAGTTGTGTTTGAAGAAAAGAGTGAAGGCTGTATGTACAGAGTAATTTATTATGTAGACTAAAGAAGACGAGTATGATTATAGCAAAATTACCAGGTTTAGCACAATCATTGAGATTTATCCTGGGAAGTGCTTGCTTTGAAAATGTGAACTGTTTACTTGATTGACATTTCACTTCCAAGAAAGTGGCCATAAAGCTAATTAAACACTGTGGAATAAAAATGTATATTTCAAGGTAAAAATAGCTCTTTCTTAGAAATATTTCATAGCAATATGCTTTCCCTCTTAATTTCAGATATCAAAATTGCTTTCTTTCAATTCCATTTAGTCTTGGGACATATCTTTCTGCAGTTCTGCTGCAGGAGCATTCATTACCTGCAGTTCCACCAGGCTTTAAACGTTAATTTACTTGTAGCTTATCTAATTTCTCAAAATCTGCTGGAATTTGTGAGCTCCAAAAGATGGCAGAAGTATATTATTGCATGTTTATGATGTTACATGTACAACAAACAGTTTCAACGTTTTTTGTTAAATGTAGCCAAAGAGATGGTTTCCTGTTCTGGTATATCAGAAGTGAGTGTGTGTTGCTGTCTCCAGCGTGTTTGGCTGGGCAGAGTTACTGCATACACAACATTGGCATACTGAAGGGGGTATAACAGCCAGTTTTCTGTCTTCAAATATTGTTATGCCATATGAATTCATTCTCGTGCAGGAATTCAAAAGCCAGTGCAACTGTTCTGCTCAGTAATACTCCTCACCATAATGATCTTGCCTAGTTCTGGAATATGTGTCATTCAAGAGCACTTCTGTGGATTTTTTTCAGTTCTTGCATCTCTTCTTTGTTAAAACCAAAACCAAAAACCCACCTGAACATCAAGACAAAAAATACCCCACTCCCTGAAATCCAAACAAACTTAAAACATGAAACCACTGTGTTTTAGTTTGCTAACAGTGGATCATACTCACTGTGGCTGCTCTAGATCTGGAATAAATTATATTTCAGAATGCCAGGATTTTTAGGAGCTTGCAGTCCATATGCTTATCAGATGTTCTCAGAAGACAAATAACCTAAATCCAAATAATCTGAATTGGATGTCTAACATGAATTTCCTGTGACTATCCACCCATTTTATCTGAAGCAACTGCTGTTGCAGTATAATGCATGTTCTCCATCTAAGATTGGAAGTGCAGCTGCGACAATTCAGCACTGAGCTAATGAAGCTCCCTGCTTAAAAGGTGGACCTTCTTAGACCAAACTTACCATGAATTTCCATACTGAGGATTTGAGGTAGCTATCTGCACAGTGGTACACAACACTTAAGAGGGTTAGAGGAAGCTTGAGTATCTGCAGTAGTGAAGTGTCATATCTGGAATTTCCATCTAGTAGAATCTTTTTCTGTGCAAGCTACAAAACTGTGGAGCAATGATCTTGAGTGGCATTTTTCAACCTGTAGTCAGCAGGTCTCTTGACGTGCCTGCAGGATTTCAAGGAACTGCAAAAAACAGTTGAGAAAGAGTCTATCAGACAGCCCAGATTCTTACAAAAGGCTGTAGCTCCTACACAATCTTAACGGTATGCAAGTCACAGCATGAAAAATAGTTCAGTATGTTACTTGGTCACCAAGCAGAAGAAGTGTGCTCCTATTCGTGCATTAATTTCTAAGTGAACATGTGACTTAATTTCCAAATAATTAGGCAGTTGTATCTTGAGGAAGGTCAAGACATGCACCAGTTTTACCAGAATTTTCTATTGCTATTGCTTGCCTGTTCTTGGATTACAAAGAGAGATAAAATTTGCATTTTATCCATGTTTAACCAATTCTTGACAGTTCAAATTCATCTGCTTCAGTCCAACAGGAATTGGTGCTGGAAGTTTTTTCCTGAGTCTTATTTCAAGTGTTACTGGAACAAAGAAAGCGAAACATCTTGAAGACAAGGGAGGGTTCTTTACACATTAGATGGGTTGGTGATATTTTTATTATTTCCTTATTCCACTCTCCGGTTTGCAGGAAAGATGGTAGTTCTTTTATTACTTCCTTATGGTTCCTCATTTGGAAGAATTACCCATCCCCTGCATGATGTCGAGGCGAGACTAGGTATTATCTACTGTCAGTGAGAATGTGGAGAATCAATTCAGTTGTTTAATACTGAGAGAAGAATGGGTGCTGTGCTCTTGCCATTAGCCCTCTGGTTTGAGGCTGGAATGGTGAAGTATGGCTTCCCAGGGCATGGAACAAGAACTTGAGGCCTCTTATAACCACACATGCTGTCTCCATTGGAGGGGGAATTCTGCACAGAACCAAGCCTGTGTCGAGTCAAGAATGCCACCTGTAACATCAAATGTTAAACAGATTGCTAATCACGCAGTATTTTGCATCCCACTTAGATTTATGTATGGAATATAGAATTCTATCAGTTTCGTTATCTCTATTTCATGCTGATGAGGACTTCACAAATTAAGCTGGATTGCTTTGCTCTAAGAAGAAACAGATCTAGCTTTTCACGATTTAGTGTAACTCTCTCTCCTATGTAATTCTGAAGCAGTTAAGAGAGGCTGTGAACACGTGGCATAAACTGTTCATGAGATGAGCTGCTAGAGAGCAGTCGTCGTAACTGTTGGTGATCCTGTAGGTGAGAAATTGGCTTGCAAAAGATGCAGCTGCTGATTGCTCACCATTCGTGGACATTTAAGTTGTGATAGTGTATTTCAATAGTTAATTTTCCTGGTTAGGTTTTTAGATCCTAATTAGATTCTAGTTAGGTTTTTAGATACTATCTTTCAATGACTGCAGCTTACATAAAACTGGCAGTTTTCTAGAAGGCTTTCTCACAGGAATTACTAAATATGAATTAGGATTGCTATGTGCAGTGCCTCTCTTGGCATATTGCCCTCACCAAAACACTTGCAAAACCAAAGGAATAAAATCCTGTTACTTCTTGGCAAACCTTGCATGTTAGTAATAACCTGTGGGAGCTGGGCAAACTCAGAAGCAGCTTCTGTGCTTTGGACTCCTAAAATATTTCCAGGAATTCTTCCTACTGGGATGGGAGAAAGAAATGACGGCTGAACAAGATTATGCTTACTTTGGCATGTTCATGAAGACTGACGTTGGGAGAGACAAATGTATTTCAAATGCAGTTCCAACTGTGCCCTAAGAAACTGTTGCTTCCAAGAAAATTGCTGCCACAAGACATGTTGGGACTGCCATTTTCCAGTAGGTGAGATGGATTTTAACATTTATGTAGTGCTGTGAATCCCACACAAATGGTTTGATGAATCAGCCCTCCTCCTCCCCACCCCCCCCACCCTGAAAAAAAAATAGCTGACCTGATGAAAATGTGCCTGAAAGGATGACGTACAGTTTACATTGGATCCTGGGACTTTGTGCTGTTTGTTTTGTGCTTCCTGTCTCCAGAAAGATAAGTTAAATAGTTTGAATAAGCCCATCTGGGATCACTCCAAAGTGATGCTATAAAAACCATGCTGTGCAGCAAAAGAGACAGTGGTTCTATACTCCTCATCCTAGCAGTTTATGCAGTACCAAAGAATTGCACAGATTTCTTCCTAATCAGCAGTCCATAAATCATGATAGTCCTGATAATCATCTTGATAGGGAAAGAGCCTGCCAAAGGTCACGTTGCCAATTGATACTTAAACTGTTTGGGTGGGTCCAATTCAGGGTTTCTTCAGTGTTTCCTGAACCATAAACCATAAACCGTTTACTAATCGGTGTTTCTATCTTGTCGATATGAATACTTTTCACATCTTCACTACTAATCTGAGCACAGAGGGCTGCTTTGGGTGTTAAAAACTCTCCATGGACTCTAGTTTTAAGGAACATAAAAGCTGAAAAGGTGAAATCCGGGGGCCAAGAGGAATGCTAATCAGAAAAAGATTAAAGCCCATGTACGTTTCTGATGTATTTCATTCAAGAGAGAAAATGCATCTCGGAACTTGAATTAAAGTCAAATGGTGAGGCAAAGAATTTCAAAACAGGCTATGTAACGTTAGTCCCTTGTGTGGGTTTCAGTGGGGCTAGCGTCTCTGGGTCAAGATCTGATAAAGAGTCCTCAGTCCTTGGAGGAAACCTTCTACAGGTTTTGAATTTCAATAACATTTTAAAATTCCTGTGGTTCCATACCCAAAAGCCACTGTCTGGTTTTGAGAGGCTGGCCACACAGCCAGACATTTTTAGGGTAGCATCTCTTATCTGAATTGTCTTGAGTGTCCTGGCAGTACATGCTATTCACATTTTCTTCAGACACCCTTGGGACCTGAACACAACTAGGTGAATGCTGCTGTAGTAGAATACAAGATGTTTCTGATCCACAGTCCCACAAGACAGATGTGTTTTGGCAAGCATGCCATGAAATTAATACTTGTTCTCTGAGCCACTCTCACACCACCTTAACCACAGAAGGATAGTTTCAGGTGAGTATCCTCAAATTTCTTCCTTGGTGATATTCCTATGATTATAATATTTTTAGCCTTCAGGAATACATCATTTATAGCCTGGGCTGCATTTTTAAAACAAACAGAACAGAACTAAGTATTATACACAGTTTCCATTAAGTGTATATTTTCAGAAGATCCTAAATGCTAAATAAATGCATCCAACAGAATTGAGTCATTCACTAAGATCCTGATGAAGACACAACCCATTGAAAGACAGCAAGTTGTGCAGGTGGCTACAAATAAAGAAAAATGGATCTCTGAATGACTGAAATTAGCCTGATTCTTTTGGATGAAATTATTCAAACAGCATAAATCTGTTGTCATATTTTGAAGTGTGCTATATTAAAGGATTTTTCAGGGCCCAAAATGCAAGATTTCTAAATAAGTGATTTATTTATTTTCATGTTTTTCCCTCTACAATGGAGTTCTTTTCTGAAGAATAAGGGTAGCCCCAGGCCATGGGCAGAGATCCACCTTAAGTAATATTTACATAGGAGGTACTGAAACGTCTTCCTCTGAGGCTGCTTATGTATTGCTGCTTAGGATTTGTGGCAAAATACTCTTGGGATGTGAGATACCAAGGCTCAAGCCTTTCATCCAGTTTGGGCAGAGCAGGGAGGCTGCCACCACCGATGTCCAGCTGCTGTTTCAAAACATGACTACAGGGAAGGCCTTCCTTTGTCATGGTGGAGAGCTGGGAATAATAAATCCTGAAATGACATGTGAGACATCAAAACAGTCCTATGCTGTAGAAGACCAAGTAAAACCATCTCTGTCTGAAGAAACTCAAAAGACCCAAAGAAACCATCTCTGACAGACTTTAGCACAGACACTGATTATTTCTCTCTTTCTCTTTCACACTAATCATGTTTTCTGTTGAATGGCATTTCATCAAAATCATGCTGCTCTCAAATCAATTCATCTATTTGAACAGGAAGATCTACCATGTAATGGTAGAACGTAGCAGCAACATTAGGACCTTGCTTGCTGTTAAGGAGTTTTACAGGAGAATCAATACGCCAAGATGAATTTGAAGATGTCCTATATTCAGGACACGATTGTGTCATTATTTAGCAACCTTTTATTCATTGAAATGTGTGAAATCACACCTGTATTAGGAAAGGTGCCATTTCACTGAAATTTAGACTATTATAGTACTCCTGAGCAAATCAACTGAACTAAACTTCAAGATATTAAATTTGGTAGATTTTGATAACCTTATTTCTTTGTTTGTTAGTAACATAAATTAAGTAAATGCTAATTCAGGTGTAGCACAAAGACTTCTTTATATCCTGTGACATACAGAATTGTATCAGAAACTATATAATTTTTTAAACAATATTTTCTTGTCTGCTGCCTTTTGGTACACGGGAAGAGGATAGTTTGGTTTCAAGAGAGTTACTTCTAACTTCCACAAACACAGTCCAGTGGACTTGAGCTAATGGATTCTCTTTTTTAATATGGATCTCCGTATTCATTCTCTCTGAATGTGGAAATGGCGGGTTAAGGACAGCTGTATTCCCCTGAGGGGAAACGGAATGTAGTGATTAATTGCTGTAAGAATTTGAACAGTACTTCACACTTCCTTCAAATGCTGTCATAGGTTTAAGACAGCCAGTGACGTGTGCTCTCTGGTATACAGTCTTTAATTGCATATTCCTTGCTGCTGAAGGGACCTGTTTATTAATTTAATAGTAATTTATCAATTTCTTTGTTGATGATTGTCTTACTAGCTCTAAATCTGAAGACAGTTTACCATCTGATGAGAATACAAGCAGGAATCTGCAAGTTCTGCCATGTTGTACCAATTTTCCTTCCTTCCCCCATCTAATCAGACTCTGATTGTTTCTTCTTGTATGTCTCATCTCTTTGCTTTTTTCTCCCTGTGAACTGATTTTACCCAGCTGACCCTCTTTTCACATTGTTATTTTCAGATTATAGCAAATTGGTTTCTATCTGGTAGGGATATAATTTCCCTGTCCCCATGGAGAATTTCTACCAGGTACTGAATCTCAGTGTAGATGTAATTAGGCTCTTGCTGCATTTCTGCCTTAGCAAAGCTCTTACTGTTACACAGCATCCTGCCAAAATATCTCTCAGTAGGATATTATGTCATCTGAGTGCTTGTTTCTTAAACGTTCATAGTCTGTTTTTGTTTAAGATTTTAAAGATTTAAAGATTTTTGTTTAAGATTTTTGACTGTATTAAAAATTCAGTGAAAAGGATTATATTTTTTAGAGCAGAAATAAGGACCAATTTCAGGTATCTCTCTGTTTTCCATTTTACAGCAAGAAATGCTCTTCATTCCATGAATGAAGCCTCACATGCACCTACAGGTACCTGAGCACAGCTTATTGTGTTTGACATCAAAGTCTTAGACATTGGCTTATGACTTTTGAGATCCAAATTCACTTCCTCACAAGTAAGTTTCCAAGGACCATTATCCAGAGGATATTCACATCCTGCATAAAACCCAGGTCAGGTCAGTTCTGCTTAGGTTAATTTTCCAAAGGACCAATCCTTTGAACTCTTGATAGGCAGCCTGTGTTCTTGGCCTGCTGGTGAGCTGTGAAGCACCAAAAGCTGTCCTTAAAGCTACTGCTTTTTTGTTGTTTTGTAATTGTAAATCCACATTCCCCACATGCAGTAAATACAAAGATCCCCCTGCTGCCAGTGTTTGTGGTGAAACAAGAGCACTTTTTTATTTTATCGCTACTGATTTCCAGTAAAGAATTTACAAACATGAAGTACAGCTTTGTTAAAAAGATTATCTATGTAGTAATAAGTAACTTGCTATAATTTCTTCTGTCATCAGAGAGCAGTATGATGTGCGGTGGAGGTGAGGCTCTCCCCCTGTTCCTGGCTTTTGTGTGCTCCTTTGGTTTAAAACCTGCTGGTTACTCCAGAACTCCCCCTGTGTCACCAGAGGAAACCCCTCTACTTCTGCACCTCCACCTGCCCCCGAGTTCTCCAGTCTGCTCAGGGCTGAGTGACTTCATGTTTATCTCCAGCCAAATGTTGCTCCTCAGACTATGTATTCTCAGGTTCCTTTCCCTTGGGGCCCATTCCACACACCTATTGTGTGCCTAATGCACACTTACTGGGTTGAAAAGGGAAAGGCAATGGGTTTTGTTCAGAATGCAGCACCTCAGCAGGAGGGGATTATGCCTGTTCTTTCATGTCACTGTTCAGGGCTGGGGNTCAGACTATGTATTCTCAGGTTCCTTTCAGACTTCCCCAAGATGTATTCTTTCAGACTTCCCCAAGATGTGTGAGAATTGGGCTCTGTTCCCTTCTCTACCTGTGAAAACTTGAACCTACATGTTCCAGCTCCTAGAATGAACAATGCTCTACGTGGCAGCATAGACTGGATTTGGCCTTTCTCCATTTAAAGTCATCCCACTCTTCACAAAGCCTTCCAGTACTCACTGGGCTAGTGAATATGTTGGTTATGGCACCCACCTAGAGGTCCTGTCTCTGTTCCAGATGTTCATGTATTTCAGATAGGATAATCATTAGATAAAACACCAGTTTCCCATCACTTGTTGCAACCCCCCTTCCTTGAAAGGCGACTCACTTCTGTAAGGACTTAGGTGCATAACTCAGGTAGAGGGACCCCACTACAGATATCATGCATCTAAGCTGAACACTGCAACACTGAGCATGATACCACTTCAATGCCCCAGCCAACTCAGTGCATCTCTGTGCCTCTGATGCGGTATGAAGGAGAGATCTGCACCTATATAGCATAAACCAATGCAGGGCTATAAGCTTAGACATGGAAGCTGTAATGCTGCATCCCTTGTGCATCCAAATGTGGGGTGTCCACAAGCTTCTCGAAGGGGCTCAGGAGGAGCAGCACAATGTGCACAGCAGTCTCATCGCCAATGTGCTTGCCATTGGTTCCTGTGCTTGCTGCATGCCCCCAGTGGCAATGTAAATGTGGAACCTTCTTAAATAATGTCAGTAAAAAATGGCTTACAAATATTTTAGAAAGAAACAGAGCAGTGGGAATATTGTACCTAAAATAGCAACTTATGAATTGAGTTTAGCTCTGGCTCCATAACCCCTTCTCTGCCAGTTTCCCTCTCTGTGGAGTAGTGATATCTCTCTATCTGTTGGGAAGCTGTACCCATCTGCTGGTGTTTGGTCAGTGGGCTGGCAATTCATATTGCTGTACAAGCCTGTATATGCATTCCTTGTGTTGGGCAACTATACATTTTTAAACTTTGGGAGTCTGAGTGTGCCTTGCTATCAAGACCCCAGAAATTCCTACTCTTGACGTGTATTTTCTGATTGTGATTCTATATATGGTTTACAAATGCATTAAAACTACTTCTTTCTTCAACAGAGTTGACAACTGGACAGTTCTTTTCCATTTTATACTTATATAAAGCACTTAACCTGGTGCTATATCTGGGCCTGTAATCAACAAGACATTTCTGCTGCATACAGCTACTATCAATCTCCCCCTTTTTTCTCTGTTGACTTTAATTAGAGCGTTTCAGTTATTGCTTGAACCTCCTTCACGCAACATTAAATCATCTTATCAAAGGATCATAGCTTTTCTCTGCTGAATGCACAGCCTACCAGTAACACCCCACTCTCCGGTGTCTTGATTGCTCTGAACTTGCATTAAAGGCAGCTCTTCTCCTTCAGGGTGTTCATTAATGTAGTTCCCCAGACTGCAAAGTCATATGGTATAGTCACCCCCACCCCCTCAAGATTACTCATGATCATGGCTATCCTTCTTCTACCTCCTGCTACGGGTAGAGGTTCTGATCCAGAGTCTTGGAATGACTATACATCACCTTGATATACTTAATCTCAATATAAGCCATATAAATCTTTCAAAAACTTTGTTAACAATTTCTCAGCTGCTTAATGTAACGTTCATGCAAAGGGTATGTTTGATGGCAAAATGCAAACACCTGACTTGCAACTACTCGGTAAGAAGAAAAGAGAGAGAGACAAATACACTCACTGTATATTTAATGAACTTGCTGGAATACTTGACAAAGAAATATTCAAGTTGCTAAGAAACAAATACAACTGTGTCAAAATAAATACAAAGTTTTCACATTCATGTTTTCTAATTTATCTCCCACAATCAAATAGCCACCTGAGTGTTAGTGACCTTATTGGTAGTGTTTCTTAGCTTGCATTTCACATGGATGGGACTCTGACGAGACTAAAGGAGGAGTAAAAGAACAGAAACCTGAGGCTCTAACACTAAAAGGATAAAGGATAAAGGAGGACTGGGGACAGCAGCAGCAGGGTCTCTGCTTTGAATGTCTTTAAGTGCTGCCCGAGGCCATAGCTTCACTTCCCAACAACACTGTGCAAGCGTTTCTCAGCAGTAGCCAAAGCGGTGGTAGTACCAACACTGTTTTAGTCACAAATCCAAACCACAGCACCACAAGAGCTGCTGTATGAAAAGTTATCTCCATCCCAGCCAGTGCCAGTACAACAGCTTCTGCTGTCTGCCTTCCCCAAGAATCCTCCTTCCCTTAAATGGGCAGTGGTGGCTTTTCATGGCTGACTGTAGACAGTCAAAGAGCTTCTGCTTCAATGCAGCTACTGAGTGAATTTCATAGAATCAAAGAATGGTTGGAGTTGGAAGGGACCTTAAAGATCATCAAGTTCCAGGCCCCCTGCCATGGGCAGGGACACCTCCCACAGCTTCTCTGGGCAACCTGTTCCAGTGCCTCACCACCCTCACAGGAAAGAATTTCTTCCTAATATCCAATCTAAATCTCCCCTCTTCCAGTTTAAAACCATTACCCCTTGCCCTATCGCTACGCTTCCTGAGAAGGAGTCCTTCTCCAGCTCTCCTGTAGGCTCCCTTCAGATACTAGAAGGCTGCAATAAGGTCTCCCCGGAAAATCAGATGTAAATGCCAAGAGACTCAGGTGAGAAGCCATGCTGGAATCATTCCAAAAGCATCTCTGTTCATCACAATAGCAAAAGACTACTCTTACCAAGTCATCCCTTGCTGTTCACCAGGAACTGAGTCCGTTGAGGCCGCAGTGAACATAAAAGCATTTAGAGAAGGCCACTGATCCAGACAAGGCATTAGAAGCTTATAATACCCCACGTGCAAGTGCTTTTGGCCCAATTCTTGCCTCTGTACCACAGGTCCAGTAGTAAGTCTATTAGAGTTTAAACATTCCTGGCAGCCACGGGAAGGACAAGCAACACTTGGAACAACAGAAGAAGGATTATAACAGACGTTGCACAGCATGAGATCTTTGTGGTCTCTGGTTTAGACTAATCGGTCCAGATTATCAGTAGGTACACTGAGGAGAAGGGACAGTTTATCATATGAGCAGCACTGTAGATACCACATGCTTGTATGTCCTTCACCATGTGTAGCTGAGGGTGCAATATGGACTCAAAGAAGATGCCAGCTGTGCTCCCGCATCCATACCCTGTTTGTCATCCCAGCTTGCCGTTCCTGTCATATTTCTGGCTGGTAATTCTAGTTTGTGCTTCTCCTGCTGAAAGCTGAGTCAGGAATGAGGAAAAAAGTCCTCAGAGGTTGCTTTTTTAAAGTCACATTTAATTCCTTTCATTGGAAGTAGATGAGCTCTTGCTCATCATTTCCCTACACACTCCAGACTTTTCACATGCAGTACTATTTTGCTGGAGAAACTGAATAAACAGAGATTGCAGAGGGAAGAGCTGTAGCTAGTTTTTATTTAAGCAATTAAAAAAGCAATACTGCAATCCTTACTTGAACAAACTTTGAGACAATTATGTGGCTTAATGATCTGGTAGAAGCTTTCTTCTTATTCCAAGAAGAGCTACATTTGCCAAGAAATGAACAACCAGGGAAATAAATCCAGTTTACCTCACAACAGACCCAGTATCATCTCCCGAAAACATCAGAGTTCTCCATTTTAGGATGTGCATTTATAGTTAGCTTCCCAGTCCCCTCTTTGTGTCCCTGAGTAAACGTGTGGGGGGTTATTTGTACAGGAGTCCCCTGCCCTCGGAAAGCATGGAGCTGGCATCACCTGTTTGGTACCATCTATTCTCATTTGTAACCTCATTGGGTATTTTAGCCATGCTAGATAATAAATTGCAGCACCGCAGATGAGTTTTGCAAAAAGTACTTGGCCTTACCGCTCTACCAATCTGTGTAGTTACAGAATTATTTCTCAAACCCTCCTTTGCTCAGCTCTCTTCAGCTCCTAAGCTCCCAGGTCATACATGTGAGCTGCTTCTACACTGCAAGGTGTCCCCTGTCTCCACACTGGTAGCATATTCTCTACCTTGGATCCATGATCTTTCATCAAACCCAACTTGCCTGTGCGTGGGAATGGCAGGGGACACGCAGAAAAGTACTGGTATCCTCCTTTGTCTGGAGATTTTCCCCCAAGCAGCTATGACTAGCCAGAGCAATATTATGCTCTGTTAAGGTTTTACAGACATGTAATAAATGCAGCAATGCCTTGTGTTCTTAAAGGTTGCTTTGTCCTAGAAGAGGATTGAGTTTGCACCTTACTTTTTGATAAACACGAAGCCTGTCTCAAAGCAGCAGGTGGCAAGAACCGTTTAGTCACGTTTGTTCCAGTAATTTTCCTCTGATGATGGCATGTTTAACTTCTAGGAAGTTAATGAGGAACATGCCCATGGTATCAAGAGCACTCCACAATATGTTGGGAGAGACATTCTCATCCTTCGTGCTTCTAAGGAGCAGAAACATGAGCTGACCCTGCCACCACTCAGCTCAGATAAGGGACTTGTTGCTGGAACTACTCTAGCACCTGAGGAGTATTTTCAGAACTGTTTTATGAATAGGATTTATAATTATAATAAAACACATAGCAGGAGAGGATTTTTTCTGTGATCCTTTTCATTTTGGGAATCCCCATAACTGCTAGAATATTGGACTAAAGGTTTTTTCAGGTGGTATGAGTTGAAAAAAAGACACTTTTCAGTGGTTAGAGGCTGGTATCAATTAAGAATAGCAAAGTGCAGTTGCTTTGACTTTCGTTTTAGTACCAAATTTGCAAATAGAGCATTTCCATGGTGACTATTTAGAAAAATGGTATGTAGCCAGGCCAGTTTTCACCTTTCTGTGATACCTTGATGCCTTTTTGCTAGAGGAAAACAGCGCTTTATGTTGTGATGTTTTTCAAAGGAAAATTTATGTGCCTTTTTCTGGAAATCTTCTTTCAATGCATATTCTTATTTACTTAATACATATTTACATAATTAATTCAAGCTGTTTATTTCTGAAAGCTCTTGCAGATATCGACTCATCCATACAGTAGGATAAAAAGACCTGAGCAGATCAAATAAAGCAGATCTGTGAGGTGTCCCGATAAGGCCTGAGCTTAACCTTCACATCTGAAAACCAAGCAGTTAGATTAAACCAAGGACTGGGAGGCTGAACATTGGCTTCAGAGTTTACCAGGTAAGATCATGGGGTGGGATACAACCAACTAGGGTGAGAGGAAAATAGAGGACCTGTGTTTCTAGAAGCGCATGGGAGGACCAGGACCAGTGTGGAAACTGCAGGTAGTAACTTCACACATGGACACCCTGTGTAGGGCATGACTAAGGGCAGTTGCCCAGCCTGTGATTCTCCAGCCTCCCCACAGTTGATTGAGCAGGAGAGCAGTCCTGGAGTCCATGTTCCACCTGAAAGAGCAAAGAAAATCATGCTGTAGGTGATGAGCAAGTAGCAGGAGAGCTGCTGAAGCATCCCAGAGCACTGTCAGAAGAGTGTGGAAAGCAGAGGTCAATTGAGACCATGTTGAAGCTTCTTCTAGGTCTCTCTAACCAGAGGAAGATTAAATTCTTCTATAGTCAGCCCCCATGGGACAGAAATTGTTGGTGAAGGCACAGCCAGTGCTGGGGTCTCTCCCAACTCCTGGCTACTCTACTTCGGTCCCCGTTGCACCCTGGCAAAGAGGAGGGAAAACTGAGTACTCATTTCACCTGAACTTGGGATGCCAAGAACAAGAACTGATTTGAATGCCTAGGAATATAAAGGAAAGAAAAAAATAATTGTAAGAAGCAATAAAGCTGTTCCTTTTAAATTCTGCCTACTTGCTGTTTTTCAAACCTGTGGGATGATTAAGACAATGAGACTGTTAAAACCATGGCTTACAGGCTGCTGAAGAAATACAGAGAGGGCAAAAAGGAAAATAGAGTAGGTCTTTGTGTCAAACGTCACCATTTCTCTCTGAGTCACTAACAGCTTGAAAATAAATTGCCATGGTTACATCTGGATCAGCAGAAACAGCCTTGCTAGCTGGTATTTGCCACAGACCATCACATCACTTTAGTAAACACAACTGCTACCAGCACGTAAATACCTGTCTGTAACATACAGGGAGAACAAAAACAGCATTACTGTGAGGGATTTCAGTGTGAGTGGTTTAAACAAAAGACTCATAAATCCAGAAAGAAATATCCTTGAAACTCTTCAGTATTATAAATGATGATTTGCTAACTAGCAAAATACTGCATCCAGTATCAGGGGATTCGAGTCTTGCAAGAGCTTCATCTCGTAAAGAAGAGGAGGAAAGACTGGACAACAAAAAAGCAATGGTTGTTTGGGTTACTCTGACAGTGTTTTGGCCATAAGCAACCTTTTTACTGTGGAGCAGAATCTCAGCTGGCACTGCAGGCTTTGGTGATTACCCCCACAAACGACTCCATCTGAGTTTGGGAGGTTCCAGCACTGGAAGTGCTTAAACTGAGACTACCTTTTTCTGAAAAAACACATTCTGTTACTATATGAACTATGGGACCTGAAGCAGTCATTAATTCCTGAAATCACATGTTCTGTATAATGCAATAGATCAGCCTAGGAGATCACAGTGGCTTTTTCTTAAGAACTTAGCCTTAATAACTATGAGTATTAATGTAGTCTAGTGTCATAGTTTACTGGTGATGGCATATGCCCAAGCACTTGGCACTCTTAGTGTAAACACTATAAGCTAAACTGTAGAAATTAATTAATTGTAATGTTTGAGTTTCTTTATATACTTTCACGTTTAGCAGGAGGCACTCAGATGACATTTTGTTGTATATGCTATATGTAACTTAGGCAGAGATTCACAGTCCTTTCTAACATCCAGATGATGTGGAATATCATGGCAAATATAAAGAGAATTGTTGTCATGTAAGTGAAACTGAAAAAAGGAATTATCGTCCAGGGAGTCAACGCTCTGTCAACGAATGTCCCCTGGGGACCAGGAGCCAGCATGTTACAAGAAGAAAGGAGGAACTGACATGGTGTCAAGCCACCCTAGAACCTACACTTGTCTGTCCCTTGCTTTTGATAGTCATCTTTTGCCAACTTTGTATTTTTAATTCCTGGTCAAGACAGAATATCAGGTCTCCAGAGCTGTAACCAAATATTTAGAAACTATGCACTCTGTTTCCATAGCTGAATAATAATATGTAATTCTTAATAATAATGATGATTATGACAATAATAACATTAATTGTGCTAAAATAAGATATTAGAAATCACATCTCTCCTTTTTCTTCCCCAGAGAAAGAAATTATAGCTTGGCATTTTAGGTTCAGTGTTGAGGATTAACCAGTTATCATTCTGGTTTTGTACTGGGACTCCTAGATTTTATAGAATATCATTAAATCAACAGCATGCGAGCTTTACTGTTACTGATGCATACCAAAAAGAGCTTAAAAGGTTAGTAGATTTGTTGTTTTTATTATGAGGGCAAAACAAGTTCCTGTGTCTACCAACTGATCTCAACAGTTAGTAAAAACTCCAAATGGTCTTTTATTTGGCTGCAACTTTTGAGTGATTCTTTGCGACGATACTACTACACTAGTCACCGTATCCCTTGGTCTACTTGCCATAAGAAATACTGCCTTGACTAATGTAAAAATGCCATACTCTGTATTTCTAGTCAACTGTACTTCTTGGAACATTTTGTTTAATCCAGTCACAGGACAAAAATAAGCAAAGATGTCTATAAAACACCCAGGTTGAGCCAGTTGGAAGTAATGAGAAGTATGTTGATAACAGTATAAGGAAAGTGAGCTTTAAGCTAGTACTGCAGTGCTTTCAGTAGAGTGTCCTAAATGACATTTGTGGGAAGAAAAGTCACCCTGAAGTGGAAGGAAAAGGATTATGTCCTTTCTGGTGGAAACACAGTTCAGAATTTTTTCTTGTGTCTTGGTGATAGCATATTTAACAATGGACTGATTTATTTTTTTTTTTTATCTTGTTTTTTCTTTGCTACAGGCATCTCTGCTACTTGCAGTTTCTGTTCTCATGCAGCTAATAAGCCTAGTCCTACCTGTGTGTACTGAAACTGCTGCTTAGTGTTCAAGTTACACATTTGCTTTCCACAAGCCAAATTTACTCTATTCCCCCAAGAAAAAGACTTGTTATTTCGGTTGCAGAGATGAACAGCAAGGCCTGCTGAGGGCTGACTTAATGGATAACAGCAGACAGTGCAAAGGCAGCTAGAGGAAAGGGATGCTTCCCTTAGCATCTCTGGCCTGGCAGTGGTGCTTACAGGAGAGAGCACATCGATCTTGGCTGCTGAGGAACCACTGGGGTACCTCGCTCTTCTGTCTCGGTAGAGAAAAAGGCTGGCTGAATCTGAAAAGTCAGACAGTTTATCATTACTATTTTTCAGCTATATGGGGCTATTTTTGAAAATACTATATTTACCTGATTTAAACTGGGAAGTCCAGTAGATTTCATCATCTTAGAAATATCCCTCATGTTACATATTCTTTAGAGATTAATGCTCTAAGAGCACTGTAAATTATGACAGGATATGTGTAATCCACCAGTGACACACCTTGGTGCTTTAAAGCTCTTGGCCTTTAGCCTTGGACTATCAAGGATGGAGCATGTTGCTCTTAGATCATCCTGTTCACTCCCTCACAGCTTAGTGCTCGACGGCCCAAACCTGCCCCCACTGAAGCGATTGGCAAAGCTATCTTAATTGTTTCTTTGCAGAAGTTTCAGCCTTTTAGCTGTGGAGACATTTTCACTCCACAAGCACCACGGGGTCAAATTAAAGATAGGGGAGAGTCTGGTAGCTCTTTCTCAAGGTGAGGAAGGCTGGGATGGTGGAGAGAGCCTCAGCCTAGAAACTGGGAGATCTGACAACACTTTGCAGTTCTGCCACGGGCTTTCCATAACTTAGACAAGCTGAATATGGCTACAGGGCTAATCCAAGCCTGGGCTGGCTTCCTGAAGCTATTCAACTCTGCCAGCTCGCTCTCAGCTTCTATTTTCAAGACAGCTAAATTTGCATTCACACTATAGATGTTGTTTCACGGCACAACTTTCCACATGGCAGGTGGTTTTCTAGTGAGATGACATTTTGTTCTAGTGAGATGACATTTTGTTCCTAATTAACGTACACCGTTCTTTGCTCAGGCTAGGTGATCAAAACAAGCCCTGCCAAGAAGAAAGGAAAAAAGCATCCTCAGCTTGAACGCTGGGCCAGCTTTCTTAACTGTTTCAGACAATTAGTTTTGAAGACAAAGTAAAATGTATCCTTCCTTCCTGTTCCTCCTACATCTTTTCAATGATGATGAAGTTGCTTTCTGCAAGATCACGGACAAGGTGAGACCATTGGAGAGCACACTGCTCTGGGAGATCTAAGCCAGCAGCAAGCCCCTCCGTTCTTCTCTGTTCTTCCTCAATGAACTTTCATTCTTGTATAATGAAAATGAATGCTGAGCTGTCATGTATCATCAGAGAATTTACAAGTCCATCCATGGAAAGAAGGTCTTTGAAGAGGATAACCTTTGCAAGCTCATGATCCCTTTTGGATAATAGAAAACAGAGGGCAATATGTTGGCTGAATCAGAGAGCTCTGGAAAACCACTGGAAGCAAAGTTGGGAGTCTGCATCATTTAAAAGTTGGGAGAGGAGAACTAGAGGAATAGTTTGTTTATCAAATCCTGGCTTCCAACCTTGACTTTTAGATGACCACTGCATAATTAGGAGGTGCTCCTGCTCAGCACTTACGTTCACACTCACACAGGCCCATGCAGACTGCTTACCATGAGCAACAGCTTAATTTTCTTGCCAGGAGCTCAGGTTGGGGAACGTGAACTAGAAACAGCTACATGCAGACAAACGACAAGTTATGGCATATTTTGAAAGGGAAGTGTGGGTTAGTCTGCACACATGGAGACAAAACCATTATTCACATGTGGGTGTATGAGACTGATACAGCCTGTCTTCAAGCTCTTCATGAAGGAAAAGCCAAAGACGAGCACAGGCACAACATATCCTCATGCAGTGTGAAAGCAGCCAGGCCCAGCTGTGCCAGGCACAGCACAGGCCAATAAATCAAGAGACCCACACTCAGCTTTTCTTAAGTATGGCAAAGATATTACAGCCAGGCTGACATGTCCTTGGTCCAGACAGAACGTATGTGGTGACGGCAAGGTGTTCTCCTGAGGCCAAAATGCTAGCTAAAATGGAAGACGTGACTTCTTTGCATCTGATCACTGTTCCCAAATCACAGAATCACAGAACGGTAGGGCTTTGAAGGGATCTTTGGAGATCATCTAGTCCAACCCCCTTGGCAAAGCAGCTTCACCTGGAACTGGTTGGACAGGAATGCATCCAGGCAGGTTTTGAATATCTCCAGAAAAGGAGACTCAACAAACCTCTCCATCTGGGCAGCCTGTTCCAGTGTTCTGTCACCCTCAACGTAAAGAATTTTTTCCTCATGTTGAGTTGGAATTGCCTGTGCTCCAGTTTGTGCCCACTGTCCCTTGTCCTGTCTCTGGGCACCACTGAAAAGAGTCTGGCCCCATCCTCTTGATGCCCACCCTTTAGATATTTATAAGCATTAATGAGATCCCTTCCCAAATGGGGCATTGTAGAACTTGTCTCTCATTGCCAGGCCTTGGCAAGGACCACTACACACCAAGAGCTTCAGGTGCTCAAGAGGTGCCACAGTAGGGACACCTAAGTACTGCAGGTACAAAGTACCTGTGCTACTCCTTAAGTTTAAAGGTTTGTTGCTTCCTTTGAACTGTTCCTCAAATGTGGAGGTAGCTTTGGTCACCTAGTGACTGTCACTGTCTCTCAGTAAATACATGTGCTCCCTACCCTCCCACAGACGGCACAAAAGGCCACAGGTCTGACGAGCATAACCTGTGCTGTGGTGCCCTGAGGCTCTTGATTTGTAGCCAGACACCTTGAGGATGCTCTGGGCACATTCGCATTGCCATGTTAGCTCAGAGACCCAGCTTGCAGTCAGCCAAAGCTCCCTCATGCTCCACACCATGCTTTGCCTCGCTCTGTGCCCTTGTCTGGAGAGACCAAACTGCTGCTACGCTCCATGCAACTCAGGTAGCCCAGCAGAGAGCGGCACTGGCCCATAGATGCGTTTGACTCCCCTGGCAGGATGGATGCACATGATTCTGCGGGTTTGTACCCAACGGAGCCATTTTAGCCTTTGCCCACCAGACCTGCCAGCCTGTAAAGGTGCCCTACTCACCGTCCCCGCACCAGCAACGGAGGGATGGTGGCTGCTGCAGTGATGGATGTAACTTGGTGCAAGTAGCAGGAGACCTCATTTGCCCCTCAAAAGCAGAGCATGCCTCCTCCCCTCCCAGGGGAGGAAAGTGCTTTATAACAACAAATGAGTGAAGAGGACAGGGTAGGCATGTGGTGGGCCAGGCATGGGCCAGAAAGGGTCAGGAGAGGGATTGAACTGACTTCCCAGACCAGGATTGAACACGTGGTGACTTGGGTTTATTGCATACCAAGGAGTACAAATGGCAGGTGTGTGCCTGCAGAGGTGCAACTACTCATTAAAAGGGAAAATACACAGTGGGGAGGGCAACATTGGAGAAAAGTGAAGCTGCTCTTGGGACGAAGAGGAACTCCTCTTCATCTGACTCTGAAGTCTCTACTCAAAGGTTTTTTTTCTTTAATTCCTCCCACTACAGAAGGAAGTTATAAAAATATGAAAAGATGCTGGGATAAAGCACATACATCACTGTCTGATCAGTTTAAAAAATCTGCACCGTTATCCTAATGAACTTTAACTGAGGCACAGCAGTCTCTTCTTCTTACCTGGTACTGTGAGGAAAATGATCTTATTTGTCCTCACAGTATGAGTCACCTACAAAAAAGGAGCTTAATGCATGTGTTTGCCATAATTAATGACACCCACATAAAATGAGACTTTTGCCCCCTCTGTGAGCTAAAGCTCAACTTGCAGAAAGATGCTTTTGAACACAGTGGCACTAAAATTATCGGTGGCTTAGCACAAAGCATTTTCATCTTGCTTTGAAGCTGTTTATGAGGGTCTTGCAGCAGCAGAGAATAAAGTTACCTTTCTCTCCTCCATGTGCCTTCATTATAAGTTCCCCAAGGATCACAGAGAAGCAAGGAAAATAATAAATATTCATTTCAAAAAGTTTAGTTAACACTTGTGCATGAAGACTTTCCGTGGGTTTATGCAGAAGCCTCTGGGACTTTGCTGTGTTTCTGTACATAAACCCCAGAATATCACCCACTCAGAAAGTAATGGCTGACTCTCTAAATCATACTGCAAGACTTTATTCCTCCTCTACTTCATCTATTTATCATCAGACCACTTTAAATAGCCCTTCATCTTGAGAAAATTATAGGGTACAGAGGACTAAATATGACATCCAATAATCCTTAACAACTTTGTCATAAGACTATGGGTAAAACTGCCTCTTTTTAATTATTTTTATACCTTGAGGAGTTCCTTCGTTAAAGTATATGTGCTGTCTTCTTCATTACAGGTAGTAACCATGCTGAATCACTTCACACTTCACTGAAGATGCCTCAGCTGCTTGAGTTCAGTCTGAGAGCAGAAGCAGTATAAGCATCTACTTATTCTTTGCTTTCTTTGCAAAGTCACCTCCAGTTTCCTCTTTTTGAGGACTAAAAAAATGGAAGAAAACTAGAGGTTCTGGTATTTTTAGCTTTTTCTTATTACTTTTAGTGATGAAGTACTTCCAATTCCCATTATTACCTAAGCCCCTTTTCATAGCAATGCAAAATTGCAGACAGAGCAGCATTTTGACCTGGGCCTCCAAGACACACCTACCACCACCACCATCAGCCCTATCCTTACCTGTGAGGTGGCTGCTCAGGCAACCGAGCCTCCTGATGTCCCCAGCTGGAATACAGATGTTTGGCATCCAACCCTCCACTCTTCCAGCTCCCAAACACCCAGGAGCCATGTCCCTGGCTGATGGTCCCAGGGCCATCACCACCACTACCCCCCAACTCCCAGCATTGTGGGGAGCAGGGGTCTGTAGATACAATGCATCTGAATTGACAGGTCAAGGGACAGCAGGAATCCAGTGGGATAGAGGGCTTGGTGACAGTTTAAATTGATGGGGACACAGTGTTGCAGGAAGGTTTAAGGGGAACAAGACTGCTGTAAGAGCCCTAGAGGTCCAGCAAAGCAGGGACTGAACTCTCTGTCTATGGGGCAGAGCCCTGTGCCAAAAGCAGTAGAAATCCCATCCATGGGCTGTGCTACTCAGCTGGATGGTGTCAGCAGAAAGAAGGGAGATGGATCAGAGCTACAAGAACTACCTCCTGCCTTCTTCTCCTGGTGACCCCAGGAGCTGCAGAGTTTTATCTTCCTCCAGCAGGAAGGAATTGTGGTGCTGGGAAGACAGGAGCCCATGTCCCACTTTTCATTTGATTTCATCTCACCTACCAGGAATCCATCTTGGAAAACAAGAATTAAAAAGGCTTAATTCTTAGTCTGATACAAGGCAAAAGAGAAAATACATTTTGGCCCACGGATGTGAGTTGGACTTTGAAAACCTTTGAACAATTCCAAAGACCAACATGAAAATCATAGTGTAGTGGCAGGACATGGCAGAGGACAATGAGATGAGTCCTCAGGTAGCTGAATTGAAACTAAAAGGAACAAGAGCCCTGAGACACTTTACATGGAAGCTGCAGTCCTCATGTTCTGCTCGGAAAGTGAGGTTCAGCTGGTATGTTGTGATTCCCATTTAATGTATGGTTTAATATCTTAGTGAACAAACTACCGCCAGCATAGCTGAAGGGGGAAAACATGTTTTTCCCAGCAAAGAGGATCCAAAATATTGACAAGTAGAGAACTGTTCTCACCAGAACATAATTTTCTCTTCACCTTTAAGCCTGCTTTCTGTAAAAGCCATTAGCTTCATACTCCCTTGGTAAAGTCAACCACAACAAACATACAGTTTGAGCTGTGCAATATATGAACTTTGAAATGTTCATTTTCAGCATAATTATTCCACACTCACAAAATTTCATTTGTCATGCTAAAAAAAAAAAAAATGGTTAATGAGTATGAGATTACTGGCAGTGAGTGAACTACCTCAGATAAAACACTTTCTAAACATTAAACATAGATTTATTGTATTCCTTTCTAGAAAGTAATATCAAATCAGAGTACTTGCCCTTTCTTCCCAGTTCAAGGTGAGTTGTAGCCGCTCTTTAAGAATATTTTTGGGTTGACTCATCTCAAGTTAATACACGAACTGCTAAAAAGAAAAGTGACAGAGGGTTTTTTCACTATCTCCACCTTTTTTTAAGATCTAATGGAAGACAGGCTGGTTGAAATTCTGTTTGCCCGAGGCAAACATTTTTTTTAATGTCTGAGTAATGTATTATTAGTTTTCTTCATCATAGTAAACATAGGACAAGTAGGACTGTGTGCCTAGGCTTGTAAATTTTCATGACAGCTTTGCATACTGGAATGATTCACATAATGAAATAATGCTGGAAGTTAATAAAAGAAATGCAGCTTCTCCCATCATTCTGATACTCACCAAGGTACAGAATCCAAGAGCTTCTTGAAGTCAATAAAATGATGCCAAATGATTTCAGCAGCTTTGGAACATGCACATAAAGAACAATTCAAATTTTCCTTCCACATTGATACCTACTTTGGGTGGTGATTTATCCAGGGCGTTGCTCTAGCAGAAGGTAAGTAAAATACTTCTGATTCTTCTTAACTTCTTAATACTTCTACTTAACAATAAAGACAGAAGAATCACTCCTGTGTTTCATTAGGAAGGTAAAGAAAATAATGGAAAATAGACGGTCTGGTTCTAAATACCGGTCTGGACAGTCCTCTCCTAGAAGAGGATTCAAGCAAACCTCAGATGCCCATCTCCGACAATTGGCCAGACACCTACCCTTGCTGCACACACACACTTTTCTGCTTGACCTAACTATCCCCTCCATTCCTGGTTTTGGGCATGCAGAGGATCAGACTGGTCTAAACAGCGAAAACAGCTGTTCTTTGCCTTTAATTAAACATATCCAGAAAACTGATTAATGAAGAAAAGGAAACGAAAGATTTAACCTATAAACTTGGTGCCATGAGTTCAAACTTGGGCCCTGCAGGGCTTAGCATTGGATGTCTGGACCCCAAAAACAGAGCCCAGGAGCCTGGGCTACAGCTTCGTATTGAATGCATAGAGGTAGTCGGGCGTCTCAGCTGGGCAGCCAAAAGCTCTGTGCACAGCACGGGCAGTCACTCAGTGTGAGTCAGCAGGGAATGCTGAACCCAGGCATGCTTGTGAAAAGCCATTTCTTTCAGCAGTGAGGTGCCACCTTCCAGGCAGGACCTAGCCACTCCTGAGGGCAGGGGCTGGCACTCACCTGGGGCCTTACAACTGCCCTTGGCAAAAGGGGAGCAATAGATTCAGTTTCCACTACCATTTGCAGAGTTTACATAAATAGTCATTGGGTTACTGGGGGAAGAAATAGACTTTGAAGCCAGGAGCAGTATCCAGGATTCTATGACTTCCACTGACTACCCTGAGCATCAGGCTACAGAATTACACCCCTCTTCATGGTCCCTTGCTCTCTCCCTGGACCAGTGAATATTGCTGCCCAGCAGTGCAACCCAACCAGAAGGAGAGGAAAACATCTTGCTCCTCTACCAGCAAGTAATGATGGCATCCTTCTTTCCTTCAGCCAAGCTTTAAAACAAACGTGTATGGCATGATCGGCCTTTGGGATGAAAGAGCATGGGAAGAAGAAGGGATTTCATCTTGGATCCTGAACCAACTGATTCTAGCACCAAAATTATGGCAGTAGCACCTCACCCCACCCTCCCCATTTCCTACTAGCTATTGTGTTGGCCTACTTACATATTGGTTTTCTCGGTCTCCATCCTGAAATGATTCTTTGACTTTGTACAAACTTGAGAGATGCCTGACGCAAGCCCTATTTTCTTTTGGGAATCTATTTTGTGTGCCAAATACCCAAAGGCCAGTATGTCATCTGATTCACCAGCACCAGAGTCCTCTGTTGAATTCAGCCAAGGGAAGTAGCAGTTTAAATCCATCAAATGGAAAACTGGACCTGAGAAGAAAAGGGAAAGTTTAAGTGCACAGATAAACGTCAATATGCTGTGGGGTGTTTTGGGAAGGTGCAGCTGCAGTTGCTGGTGCTCTTCAGGAGTCGGCAAAAGCTGCAGCTCTGCAAAGTGAACCTGATTTGACTTGTTCCCCACAGCTCCCAGAACTGAGTCATATTGTTCAGTATGCCCAGCTTGGGTACAAAACCTGTTTATTACATCACCTCCAGAACAACTATGCAAGTAAAACGATCTGGCACACATTTTTAACTTGCAATGATAGCCTTTGCCAACTTTTCCTAATTAGTGCAGATTCTCTCCATGACCTATTTTCAGGAACTGAGGAGTGCAGGCAGAACTGGCTGATAAAAGCCTGTACTTTTACTTTTATGAAATAACTAAAAGCTCATCTGGAGCTTCAAATTTCCATTTAGCTCTACTTTAGCTGCAAAAAGGTTATTGGTACAAAACAAGCCACTTATTTTCAAGGTTAAATGTTGAAAGTCCTTCAAGTTTTTCAAGTCCTCAGCACTGCAGATGTTTTTAATCAGAGACCTTCACATTACTCTGAATCTCTATCAAGCAGGTGGGACTTCCCCACCTCAATTCCTCAATGGACTTTAGACAAAAACTTGCTCTCATTTTGTTTCTCTTGTGGCCCTGTCTGTTCATTCCTCAGTGAATCTTACTGTCGTATCTGAACAGCCACACAGTTTAACGAGTGAAGGAGAGACTACTTTCCTGGACATCATTGCTTATAGTCTAGTGGGCAGGACACTTTTTTGAGCAGTAAGAGATACGGACATGAATCCTTCTGGGTCTGGCAGGTACGCTTTCTGAGGGAGTACCCTAACCCATAGGCAGCTACCCAGTGGAAACCACTGGACTATGCTCCATTCTTTAAAATCATAACTGTAGGTATGAGGAGCTATGTGCCTGGTACAGCCAAGCCACCCATTCCCATGCTGGAGAGCTGAGGAGGGATTCCAGGAGGGATTCCTCCCAGCCCACACAAAGCCGCTCCCACCCAGCATACAGGATGTTCTGGGCAGTCACTTCTCCCCGCACGCTATAAAAAAGAAGTGAACAGCTAAGGCGGCATTTGGCATTAGGCATTGCAGTGATTGATTTGTGGGGACTAAAATTTTACAGTGGGCCAATCTGATGTGTCTAAAAGACACTGATGAACCTGTGTCAGTCCTTTTCAGTTGTCTTTATGAAAAGAGATATATAGGCCTCCCAGTCTAAATATTTTAAACTAAAGCAAGAAACCCTTCAGACCATTCTGTCCTGACTGTTCAGATGGGATTCATAAGCTGCCAGTCCCTCAACTCACTATGACGGCTTGGGAGCTGCCCATAAGGCTCTAGATTTAAGAACTGGCTCTTCACTCTGCTCCACAGACCGAACTTGCTGGTTTCTCAGTCATGTTCTATTGCCATGGGTTTGGGTTCTGAGACTGGATTGGTTTTTTTTTCTCTGTAGGTACTTTTAAGTGAGGTGAAAAGGTTTGGGGAAAAGAAGAGGCAGATATTAATTGGGTTTTCTGATTAAATGCACTTTGCTATACATTTCACAGACTCACAGGATGGTTGAGGTTGGAAAGGACCACTGGACGTCATCTGGTCCAACCCCCCTGCTCAAACAGGGCCTCCTAGAGCTGGCTCCCCAGGACTGTGTCCAGATGGCTTTTGACTATCTTCAAGGAAGAGACTCCACAAACTCCCCAGGCAACCTGTTCCAGTGTTCAGTTTAATAATGTACATATGGATCTTCATAGTAAGTTTACTGCATTTCTTATGTTTAAAACTAGGCGAGGAGTCAATGCAAAGAGAAGGGGGAAAAGTGTAACATGAAATTAGTGTTCAAAATTCTGAGTATGAAGCAACAGTGCCTTAGAAATTCTGGCCTTTGTTCTCATGTAGCAATACAGAGATGAGTATGATACCAGGGAGTACTGTTAATGCCATCCTCTCTTAGACGATCTTCCATGGCCATTTTCTTAGGACTGATCTAGCACTCATTTACTGAAGGTTCCTTAATAGGCAGTTACGTGTAAAAACATCAAAAGAGCACAATCTCAATAAAGCCTTGGGCCCATATCAAAAAANNNAAAAAAAAGACCATAGATTTGATAACACATTGAAATAAGGTAGAGCTGAAAAATCTATGTGCAAGATCTCAAAAAACTCCTCAGCAGCTCACCAGTAATGCTGGAGACATCTTACCTCATTAGAAACTTGCCCATGCAACTCGTGAATTCTTGCTTGGTGTAGCTAAATTCCTACAGGTATCTGGGATTTCTTACCTATGAGCAACTAAGCATCTCTTTTTGCCTAACATTGATTGGGATGCAGAGAGAAAAGAGCTCCTGTGTCCTTTAGGAGGTCCAGTCCTTTCCTGCTGAAGCTGGACCAACAAAGATACATGAGATTCACAGTTTATTCTCTGTGTATGCTCTTCACAGAGGTCAGCGCACTGAAGGCCATGGATTACAGTGTGCAACACAGCTGCGATTTTTAAAAGTGTTTTATTAATGTGTTTCACTCTCATTCTTTTTAAGATACAGTGCAGTAGCTACAGGTTACAGAAAGCTGGGAACATGGTGTATGTTGGATCTAATTTTCCAGGTATAATTAGCATACTAAGATCCAGATGAAGCATGTGGTAAACTACTGATATGGGACAAGACGGTCTTCATATTAGTGGCTTTCCTTACACAGTGGAGAGGTCCAAGCCATAGGAGAGCAGAACAGCCCCAATTTCTTGTCTCTGTGAGTATAGAGATGTAAGCACAAACTGACAGTGAGACAAGGAGTGGCATCCCCTGTCTGCATGAAGAAGGTTTTTTAAATACTATAAATCCTGAAATATTTGAGGAAAACAAAGCAGGTTCTGTATAATTATCCTAGAACTGCAATACTGTAGTGTATTCTTCGGGCTAAGAGCAGAAGCACAGTATGTTTGATTAAGACAAGGCATATTGATGACTGGGAAAACAGCTTTATTTTTTAGTAAATATCATTTTTAAAGCAATTAGGCAGTCAGTGTTCTTAATTCTGTGGTCATGCATTATCACAGGGACATAATTAAAAACACTTACTTTGCAGAGCTGGGAGACATGCAGTTGCCAGGCAACATCTTATGTACCTTGAGAACATATAACAATGAACGTGATTTATACAGTGCTGCTGTTGTGCCTCCAGAAGCTGATACCATTGTATCTAATGTAGATTGTTATAGGCTGAGCCCCCTCCCAGCTATACCCATCACGCTGATTCTGTTCCTTGGTTTGCCATAACCATCCATCAGCTGCATGCCCATTTTTACGCCTATGTCTTGAATCACTATTTAATAGACTCAGTAATGTAAGCAGAAGTTGGTTAGTAAGAAGCAGTAAGGAACCACATTAAACTTCATTATTCATTTTCTTCTCATATCAAATCACCAATCTAATCATATTAAATTATCAACCTGATAATTATTAATGTAGATGGTGTTTTTTACAGTATTTGGGAAAATTAAGGTATTTATAAAATGTGTATGTCACAAGGCATCATCTCCTCAGAATCCACAAAGATTTCTGGGATATGAAAGTCACCGAAGAAATTGCACCCACAATTAGAAATACCTGAGATCTTCCAAAATACTTGCTCTGTGTTTTCAGGTTCTTGGAAAGAAGGAATCCATTCCCATTCTGTATCTGTTACTTAGTCTGGGCTAGACTTTGTCATTCACATGGACGTGGCTTCATCCACTGTCACACTTGAAAACCTATAAAAGGAGGCATCAGCTCCTGCAGAGGTTCAACAATACCAGCACTCTGTGTTATGAAAGCAAACCCACGCCAGTTCACATATGTTCAAATGAGTGACACGTATTGTGTGTTGTATTTTTTGCAGTTATTTGATGTCAGAGAATGACACTGTCAGGATGTTAATATAGGAAACCTTCCTCAGGCGCTGTCTGAGCACATCTCAGATGTTCTGCTTTCATAAGCCATGCCACTCTACTCAACACAAACAAATGTATTTACATGGTACACAACGGGAAATAATTGGTTTGAGACTGTAGAAAAAATCTGATCCATGTAGGTCTGATTTTATACAGCTCTTTGGTTCAAATATTATTGTATTGTGAAGAGAGAAGGTGGAATCAGCTACCGTATTCAAACAAACAAACAAAAAACCACAGTGTTTTGAATCTTTTGTTTTTGAGGTTTGAAAGCTTTGGGTTGGATAATGCACAAATTTCCTGGATGTCGTCTGCTGCCAGCATCTTCCCACTGGAGGGAGCTGTGACATTTGAAATACATCAACAGCCTCGGCTGGAAACTGCCCTGGAGGCCCCCAAGAAGGATTTTCTACACATCTTTTGTCTTCTGTGCTTTTGATAACTATGGATCATCTTAAACAGATATTGTCAGTTACATTAAGTCTTTGGTCAAAATAAATTCCTGAAGCAGCTGGTGTTAACAGAAAGCTTTCAGTTATGTGCATGCGTATGAGACACAAAGAGATGACTCTCTAAAAGATGTTATTCGCCTGGAGGTAAGTATTTGTGTGTGCAGTTTGCAATATTTGCCCACCCAGTTATTGTGACATTGGGCTGCTGAGCAGAAACAACATAAAAGGTCAGCTACAACCTGAGGATATGACAGAAAATTAGGTCCAGTGAAGGCTGTGGGCATCTTCTGCCTCCTGGCCCCCAGCAAGTGCATGTCTCTGCAGCAGGAGATTGGGCATTGCCTGAGGAATCACAAGCACCTCAAAATTCACCCAGAACCCTGCTTGCCACATGAAGGGACTCTCACAACCAGGTGATAAGAAAAGCCAAAGACAGAGAATTCTCTGAAGTCTCCCTCCTGCCCCAGGCCACGTCTTTCAACAGAGTTTTGAGAGGGAGACTGCGACAAGGGCCACCTTCCCTTTAGAGAGTCACACAAATACCAGGTCCTTAAAAGAACAGTGATTGGGTCAACCCTCATCTTTTAAAATCTGATGGCAGGAGAAGGACATTGTGGTGCCTTTTAATACAAGGAGTAGCAGCCCAAGCAGCAGGAGGTGTGGATTCAGTTCCTTCTGCAGTCTGAAGCCATGCCAGCTGCCACAACCCAGCTCACCCTGGGGAGCTCTCATGCTGGCAGCACGGGTTTTGAGGGATGTTAAATTGGCATTAAGCAAAATACAGGAATATGAAATACCAGGTCTCTCCAGGCCCAGCTTCATGCCCCTATCCCTTCCTACCTCGATTTGCCCAGGTATCACCACCTTTAGGCATCTGACACCCCTCCTACATGATTCTGGTAAAAGTAAAGGCGAAAGTAGCTGAGGGAATAAAGGCACCAGGAAAGCAGCACGTTGATGTTATCAGTAACCAAAAGAGAAAATACTACAGAAATAGCCTTTCTTTTTCCACTCAGGAAAGAGGCTCAGGCAGAGGGTTGGCCAAGGGGCTGAATCAGAAAGATGGCAGCGTGCTGGGTAGACCATTAATAGCAACACACTTTTTTAGCCCGACAGGCTGCAGCTGTTCCCACCCCACTAGCCTACACTCATGAAGAAGCAGACTGGCTAGATGGTTCTGCAAAAACAAAACGAGGCTGACATTTGAAGTGTCTTTGCTGGGCTTCAAAATTAATACCCCTTTTGAGATAAATAAGGGCGGTTTGTAACCTTTAAACCACTGGGCATGGACTGAAGCAGCCCAGAAAGCTGAGGTTCTGCAAAATCTGGATGGTGTATGAAGGCCATATAAGGCTAGCAAGACCAGCAACTGCGTTCCCCTAAGTTCTGAGGGTACAATCCAGCAGCCTTAATCATATATGCATTCTAGTTGAAGTCAGATAACAGCAGCATAGGACTGAATATTTAAAATACAGTAGTTTTAATTCTCTGATGCTGCTTCAAGCACAATTTCTTCTCCTATGAAACTTAACTTTTAACACCCTCCACTCAAAACCATTAGTGTGAGAAGGTCAGGAATAATGAAGTAGCTGAAGTATTTCATTTTTAGCTGAGAACTGATGGAACAAACATAAACAATGCAAACAGAAAATTTAAAACCAAAAACTAATTATCAGATTTGCAATTATCTCTCATCAAAGGCTTGAATTACCACTAACATGGCCCCTTAGGCTTACTTGGAAGAGATCTCTCAAACACACCAGTGTTCCCTCACCAGGCTTGGAAAGACAAGCTAAAGCAAAAAAAAACCATCTTAGCACTTCTCTGGACAACACAGCTCTTCAATTTAAGAAGTAAGATAAAGATCCAGAATAGCGCTAGCCTGTATAACCTGGCAGGTGAAAGGCATATGCAGTAACCTAAATTTAGGTGTGTGAAGCTTACAAATCGGATGTTCAGCTCACTATATTGAGAAGCAGCAGAATACCAGAGTCTCAAAGGCTACCAACAGGACAAACGTAGCCCTACAGAGAACACAAACCCTGCAGTGAGAATGCAATTACTTCTGTATTTCTTCTTCAAAATGGCAAGACTGCCTCAGTCTCTTCTCATTAAGTGAGAAAGTTATTACTCGGAATCCATTCCTCCTTGTAATTACTAATTGGGAAGTGAATAGCAACATCACATTAAAAAAAAAAAGGATAATATTCTTAACAGTAAAAGGCATAAAGTAGCCTCATCACTTTCTATATATTAGTTATATCATTAGTCCTATTAGCACTGCTCAAAATGAACAAGTTAACAAGGAAACATTAAACTGCACTTCATGACTGTAAAACCAAAGGACTAAATATTGACATACCAATTAATGCTTCAAGTCTCATTAATTTCTTCAAACAAAATAGCAACAAAACTAATGTGGGGAGGTTTGGGTTCGGTGCTCTTCTTTTTGCTTTAGAAGAAATACAGTGTTCGTTCATGTCCCAGGCTGTATCAGTTCTCCAGGGCTGCAATCTTACCTTACAGAGACAGAAGGATCTCTTTCATCTCAAGTCAGTGATTTCGCCCGGAAGATTTTTTTTTTCTGTGATGTGAACAATTCTCCACTGGATTCAAATGTATTTCATGCTGAGAGAGATACTGCATGCATTTGAATGTGGCAAACTGGCTGTATAAATATATATATATATATACACACACACACAGACTCACACACACATATATAGAAGGTTACCTAATGGTATTTTTCCTGAATCCTCATTCGGATGACAGGCTGACAGGATTACTTTCTAACGTGACTGCAAATAGTAAATGAACAAACACAGTCTGCGTATGCTTAGCTGTGCACTTCATTCAGGAGCAAGGGACTGTAAATAATCAGCACATTTCTAATAGACTGTTGTTAACATTCAGCGCATTACATTCAAGTGTAATGCAGAGGATGTCACTCCTGCCGTATATGACCCCAGTAAGGAAAACTGGAATAAAATCCATACTAAACGAAGTGTTGAAAATAAGTGAACTGTAGTCATCACCACCATGGATGTGCCCACCTCTCTTGACTGACTTTTGAAGAAGGTTAAATTACCTGCTTAAATGACTCCTTTAGACGAGGCCTATCACTCTAGTTGCCTAAATTTAAGTGTGTGAAGCTCACAAAATGGATGCTCAGATCATTACGTCCAAAAGAAACCCAACAATTCTTCATCAGACAAAAAAGGTAACCTAAAGAAGTACATACGAAACACTTAAAATGGCTTAAAAGTTATTATGGATCCACGTATAGTTCCGATTTAAAGCACATTACTGATTCTACATACTCCACCAGTAAAAATTTTTACTGTTAAATAAGAATGGCTTATTTTTTTCCGTTACTCTGCTTCTAGAAGAGATTTGTGTCCACAAGCCCCTACAATCAATGCACCCGTGGCAGGGCTCAGAGTACTGTTCCTGGAAATGAAAGGTTAGTGAGACCTCGGGCTCACGGAGAAACTCAGGTGAGGTAAACATCTTTCCTGAACTGCTGAAGTTGGGGCAGCTCGCGATCCTAATTTCATTGCTATGATGGTCTAGCCAAATGCTTCAGAGCCACTCACTTTCAGGTCAGCCAGGGTGAAGTCCTGGCTCTTCTGCAGCCTCTGACAAACCCCATAAGCCCAGATTTCGTCTCTGTGTCTCGGGAGTTTATAAGCACGGAGCAGCAGCATTAAGTGCTGCATTGGTTGGGGGAAGGGGAGGGGAAAAAAAAAAAAGCCTCGCTGTTTTTTTATCTCAGATAAGCAACTGTATTTACTATAATAATCTAATTCCCAAGCAAACAGATTTGATTCTATAGAAATGTGCATCTTATCAGTGACAAACATTCAAAAAAGCACTTTGAATGCTGCCTCTTACTGATTTTTCAATAAAAATCAAACGTTTCATTGTTTCAATTAAAGCTTAGTCTTTCACTTAGAGGCTTACTGTCCAACTGTAAAATGACTGATTGACTGTGATCATAAAGCACGATGAATTATTTCTGTCCTCAGTCTAAAGAAAATAAGTGTAGGGGTTTGCTGTTTAAGGAGGTCGATGCGTTTCATTATGAGCTCATACAGAACAGCTTGGCGACATCCAAGGAGTCAGTTATATGGTCTATTTTTATTAGCAGCACAAGAAAGCAAATACTACACAGCTCATCAGGCTGTGTAAATGAAATACAATAATGAAGTTCTCAAGCAAGCAAAGTCCAGCATGCCCACATCACCCCCTTTTTGCACTGAGTACATGAAGTGTTGGAGGAACTGCTCTCTCTATAAACACATCTCTGGTTTATCATACATAATTCAGGATTTCCAGTTCCCTGATGGAGCAGATTATCTAACTCCATACACTGAGTTCCACAAACCCTGCACCAGTATTGTAGCGCTGCAGTAACCTACTGCACTGCATTATTGATACAACTCTGCTCCTTGCAACAACATATGTGCTCTCAATCAGCTTTATCCTAATACTTTTTAAATGTCTATAGCATCCTCCCTGCCAAGATCTGGATATGCTCTACATGCAATAATTTAGAGTTCACAGAACAACAGTGTGGATAAACAAGCATTTCCAAGCATCATCTACAGGCACGCACGGGGTCATATAACAAGGCTGTTCCACGGCTCTACGACTTGCTGCTCCTGGAATTGATGGGAAGACTGTGGGGACCTCTTTTGGGAACAGGTCTCAAAAGAGGAATTTCTGTAGTAATCTTTTGTGCCCTGCAAGTCACCTCAGACCTGGTATTGCAGAGCCCAAGGTTCTGCTCCTGTGCAATCGCCATCCTCGCAATGGGATTGTGGGCTGTGTAAACCAGTGTGGAATTGAGTCCGGAGACTTGAGCTGCCACGAACATCTTAAAAGAAGATTACACCCATGTAATAATGCACAATCCTTTGCCAATCCCTAAAGAAGGGCTGGGGGGGGTGGTGGTGTGGGGGCGGGAATCAGATTTTGCCGGCAGCTCAATCCTCGTTGTCCTGGAGGCCAATTCTAACTTAGGGGTCCAGAATCTGTGCGGCTCTGAGTCTGGGACGCTGAAGCCTCCTAGGCAGATGGATCCACCCTGGGTCGGTGGTCCTGCCACAGGCACACAGCCCTGAACTGAGCAGCTGAATGAAGGGAGATCAGTCTCCAAAGCCAGAAGGTGGTTTCTGCATCTTCACAGGCATTTGACTTTGAAGAGGAACAGAAATGCTCCATCTGCAACCTGCAGGTTGGCTCTGTAGAGCCAAGCCCATCCTCTGGCTGAAGCATCTAGACCAGAGGGAAGGGATGGTGTAAGCATGGGTGTTTGGGCCCCCTGTGCACCCTTCTGAGGAGAAAGATCTGGGCGCTATATCCCAGCATAGGCTCAGTGGCAAGAGATGGCTGTGTCCTTCAACCCCCAGGAGAGGAGGAGGCAGATAACTTCATGGCTACACCTCCAAACACATCTCAGGCAGGGTTCACACACCCAGTTCCCGGGCAAGGGAGACGGGGGCCAGAAGTGTCAGCCTTATGGTGCCAGCCTGAGGTGCTTCACTCAGGGAACAAGGAGACTTGACCACCATTATCTGCTCTCACCGTTTGCTCTGCAAGACCAGTCAAGACTCTCAGCTGCTCTCCAGCTAGCACCCTGTGTGTCTCCATGACCCACTGTCTCATAAATCAGTCTCTCCCCAGCCTAACAGATAAGACAGGAACAGCCAGGAGGCAGACATGAGCATCAAAGGCTGAGATGAAAATCAGAGTTGGGTGGGATTACAGAGATGACTGCTCTTTTGAGGCAGGACTTCTTATTCAAGGGATGTAATTTGACCATGCAGCTTGGAGTTAAATTGGCTTCGGACAAAAACCTCCTGTACGAAGATTGCTGTAGGTGATCTGAATTAGAATTGGCACTGGGAAGAGATTGTCCTGGGAGGGCAAGAGGAAAAAATGTAGTAAAATTACAAAAAACAACACATGAAGAGGGAAAGGAGAACAGGAATCCTGTCCCCTCGATCCTGTAGCAGGGAAGAGCACGGTACCTAATGAAACTGAAAGACAAGCTGCAAAGGGCAGATGTACACTTATTGCTGAAATGCAGAGATGTGGAAGTGACTGCAGTGCTAAGTCAATGTGTTTGAAAAATTTAAATATGAACACAGGCAGGAACGTCAGCATGAGTACAGTAACTGTGACATTTCCCTCCAAGAACCAGGTCCCCACAGCACTACAGCTCAAATCCAGCCAAATTATTTGCTAGCCGGCTTGAACTTTCCCAGCAGCTGATGATGGAAGCCCCTTGTGAAGAGTTTGCAATTTTGCTTAATCGCCTCTGGACATACCTAAAGCCAGTAAGCCTTCTGTGCCTCCAGAAAGTCCCCTTCCTGCCTTTAACCTCCTCAGAGCTGACCTGCCTGCCACCCAAAACTGTAGCTGTGGCCTCGGGATTTAACTTTTGGCTTTGACTCATGAACAACAGCCACATTCTCTGCCCATTAGAAGGCAGCAGTGTCCATCACTCCTTGCTTTTTCCATGGTGGCTTCTTTTTTTTTTTTCAACCTCTTCTTGGGCAAAGGCTGAGTTTCAGGGCAGCCAGGGAAAAGGGGCTGTGCAGCTTGGGTCATGTGTGTGTTTTTTCAGGGGTAACTCCACGCTTAGAGCCCAGGAGCTAGAAGTGTAGCTCCTGGCACACACGGCCTCATCTCCACCTGCAGAGCTGGTAGCCAGCTCATCCTCTGCAGCCCCGGAGAGCTGAGCCAGGTGCCAGCTCTGCAGGCAGAGATGAAGACGGTTCCCATCGCTGCTGGAGTCACCCAGGAGCAAGGGCATGCCTGGGCCACCCCTCCCCCTTGGTGACTCGCCCTACGCCCTGACCTCCAGCTTTCCCTGCCCTTCTGGACCATCTTCTTCTGCTTCTCACAGCCCCAGCTTCGCAGGGAGCATCACTCCCAGTGCACCATCACTCACAGGGCTGGAGTCCATCCTTCTGACCCCAGCATTGAAAGCGGCCGTCTGACGGGGCCAGCCTCCCTGCCTGCCCTGCTCAAGGGAGCAGCATTCTGGACGGCCTCCAACCCTGTTTCGCTGGTTTCACCCATCAGCCGGGGCAAGGATGGTGGTATCGAGACCCGTTGTGCTGAGGGGCGCAGCTCCCCCCCCAGTTCCACCACGTCCCCAGCCCCTCTTGGGCCTGGCGATCACGGGATCCCCGGAGGACAAACCTCTCCTCCAACCTCTCCCCCCCCCCGTAGGGCTGGGCCTCCCGGAGAGGAGAGG
>VZRU01012144.1:90004-271092 GCA_013398155.1 Pedionomus torquatus
CACACCCTCCCCTCAGGGTTGTAGTTTGGGGGCTGTGGAAGATGGCTAATAAAGAATTCTCCTTGGCTATTGAATGAGCCCTTTCAGCTAGCCCAGGAAGTATTTCAGCCTCGCATCGCCCGGCTGTATCGCATCCAACTATTGTGCCGAGGACAGCGCCGGCAGAGCCTGCCTGGAGCCGCCAGCGCTTCCAGATCCCTCCAGCTCCATCCCCGAGCGTTTTCCCTTCGGGCAGTGTCTTGGGTGGAACAGAGGATGGGAAAGTAGCGGCGTGTGCGGTGGGGCGTGGGTCCCTTGGTGCCCATCCTTTTCTTCTGCACGTTGTCAGGGAATAAATCATACAATCCACAAATTGCAATAAATTCATCCTTCAGGGGTGGATGCCAAACTGAAATGCAGCATTTAAAAAGCTAAGCGACATCTGAACTCTCTTTATCGCAATTATGTGGGTGTGCTCTTTCTGTACCTGGGGTGGACCCTGCTTGATGCTGCCAGTGCTCTCAGTGCAGAGATGGAGCCTGTGCCCGCGCAGGTCCATGTGCTCTGGGAGCCCTCCAGCCCCACGCAGGCAAGGGCTGGTAGGGTTCAGACCGGGGTGTCTGAAACAGGGTGGGAGGAACCACTCCACAGCTGTTCAAAGCTTTGCTGACCCTCTGTAATTGCACAGTAATTTTTCCTCTTACTTGATCCCGAGAGATCAAATTTTCGAGACAATTCTTGTTGTTCTGTTGGTCCTTTTTCCTCTTAAAAGGAAAGAGGTAGTTTTTGACTTTTCTTCTTAAGCTTAACTTTTTGTGAGAAATACCAGTCACCAATGAAAATAATTTTGCATCCAGGAAAGGGCTTAGATGTAAAATAAGAGACCTGCCAGAGAGGTGGGCAGTGAGGGTCTTCTCTGAGCTTGGCAGGCAGGCCATGCTTCAAGTGTCTGTTTGACATGGGCAGGGCTGAGACAGCTCTCGCGTAGCTGATGGTTTCACTGCCATTGAGCCTGTGGAGGATCGGTACTTCTGCCTCTCTGGAGATGGTGAAGATTTGTCTTGATCACTGAGCAGAAAAAATGTTCAAGATCTTAAGCTCTTTGCAGAGTGTGCAGGCTGTTCTTTGCCTCCTCCTAGCATGATTGTTACAGGCTCAGCCTTTATTAACTACAGCCAGTTGCTATGTAAGCCAGTCTTTTGAATAACGAAGAAAAAATACCGTGCCTTTCAGCTACATATATCGTGTCATCTCATAAACAACAAAGATTAATGTCCCAGGCGTCTCCGATACCCTGGCTCCTTGGTGTCATGGTCCCCCATCATAATTGAAGAGGGAGGTAGCATTTGTAAACATAGCCTGGTGGGAATTTTGACTTGCTTTTGCTCCTTTGTGGTGGTCTGTGCTGTGTCTGGTTCTGTCTGCCTCGCTTGAATTGTTGATTAGCAGCTGCTTGAAAAAGTATGCTGGGCTAGAAATTGTGCCCAGAGCTTCATTTTCTTGAACCAGCATCACTTTGATTGTGTTCCAGGTGGCAAGAGCTGGCTGTACTAAGACTGCTTGATGTGTCATTATAACGAAGTAGTAATACCGTTGTGTGATACCTTGAAAATCTTTTTTGATATTGGGGGGGTCAAGGGCTAAGGAATTGGTCCTAATTAGCCAGCAAGGTAACTTTAAATGAATATAATTGCAGGAAATGCAGGTCCCTGTGTGCTACCTAGAATTTCTTGTGTTAGGGTAGGAGAAAGGGTGTGGCCAAAAAAGCTTTTGCTGCTTATGATTTCTGGTGTTAGCAATGGCTAGCAGATTCCTCGCTGCTGGCATGGCTAGCTGCCTGAAGGATTTGGACAGTCTGGCAGCAAACAGGCCATTTGAGGTTCTCTGGACAGGTGCGTGCAAACGAGTGTAACACCACATACATCCCTTACCTTGTTAGGAGATTGTGTCGAGCCCAGCGTGCTGAACACCAGCGTTAGCGGTTCAGAAACCACCCGTACCACTGACGTGTGCATTTGTAAATTCTGTCATGAGATGTCTGAACATTGATACTGAAGAAAGAGGGCCCTCTAATGTACATGGCCTGTAGGGTATGTATATGGTGCCAAATTTGGAAATGAGCATTTCACAATGCCATTCTTCACATAGCTTTTCTGCTCTTAACTCCTCAAATAGGAAGCAGCAACAGATGTTAATTGTTCGCTCTGGTTCCTGGGTGGTGTAAAGTGACATCTTCTCCTTGGACTTTCAGCAATATCAGTAGATTGGCTGTTGCAGTAATAGAGGTCATAGGGGAACAGTAGAAAGCCTGCAGATTACCTGTTTGTCAAACTGATGTGGACAAGATACTTCTGAGTGGTTGGGCAGAACATCTTATTGCAAATTTTTTTTGCAACATCTGTGTTCTTCAGGCTACTTTCTGTTAAGAACTGTCCCAGTTGTAGCAGCAAGGGACTTGTGTTTGCTTTCCTGCATATCGTATAGAAAACAGAAGGATATTTCTTAAGGATATCCTGATACTGAAGTTAAATCTGTCAAGATGGATACCTATACACATTGTTTTGGGGGATGTAAAGGTTTTGTGATGACATAGGCACCTTAATTAGTAGACATAAAGGTGCATGGGTAGTATTGCTTGGTTCTGTAATGCTCACTCACTGCAAGTGAGCTATCTTGATACGATGAGGTTCCAGTTAGACCTTGTTACTTGATAATTTTGCTGAAGCACCTACTTCTCAGCAATGTTTCACTTTCTAATCCAAAAGCTTTAGGAAAAGCACCAAGAGCTTGTTTATTCAAGAACATTTTGACATTGTTCTGAGGAACAATTCAAATTATTATTAAAATGGCTTGGGCAGTGTGCCTGTGTTGGGTTACTGAGTGAAAACACTTCTTAAAATGTCTCTGCTCATCGAGACTGTCAGCTGGATATGTTTTTTTCTGAAGAATGTGCTGATTTTGTAGGGCCTCTGAAGTCATTAGAGGTAGGTTTCCTACCTTCCTACCAGCCTTGCAGCTGGGGTGGGGGATATGATTAGAGCTAGAAAGTGGAGGGAATCCTGTTCAATTGAGCAAGAGACTGGTGATATAGTTAGAAGTTGAGTATTAACTTTCTGATACATGACCCCACTTAGATTTACACACAGCATTTCTTAACTCAAAGCTCAATTGACTATAGTAGCCTGTTATTATCCTACCTTTTGTATTCTGAGGACCAGCTGCTCCTTGTACTGCTGATAATGTAGTATCTGTTGATAAAGCTACTGAGCAATGCACAGGAGCTAAGAAATACTAGACCCTCCTCTGATGTCTGTGTGGATGTCCCAGGTACGATGAAAGGTAAAGGAGCAACATCTCCTGTTAACCCCTCTGGAGAAGAAATGTGTAGTAGTAGCAGAGGATCAGAAGATGCTGGTCAATAGCTTTCAGATGATTCAGGTGTCATATTAGTATGTTTACCTTCTTATGACTTGTAAGTGGTCATCCATGCACAGGATAAATGTGCCTTGAATTGGTAAGCCACGTGCTGACTGATTATCTGAGCCTGTCTTATTCAGTGAGATCATCCATGTGGTTTGAACTGTTGAGGAACAGTCTGTAGGGCTTCCTACCCAACTGCATCTTCAGCTGGAAAGGACTGAGGGAAGAGCAACTTCAATGCCTCCTTTTTACACCTTTGTTTTCCAGTTAAAAGTGACTGAATGGAAATATATTGCTTTTAAAATATAAACCCAAAAGCAACTTTGTGAAAGGAGACAATTTACTGAGATCAATCTTTATGTGGACTGTTTCAGAACAAAATAATGGTGTTTTCCACCAGAAACATTTTTTTTTTGCATTCTGTATTACATTGCCTAATTAATTTTTATGGAAAATGAAAATTCTAATTTGTGAAACTGAATTTCAGCTTATTCCATGTTAAACCAATTTAGAACTAAAACAACAACAGAAGTCTCTCTGAGGGAAGGCTGAGTTCTGAAATACAAATTGGAATGATGTTTTACTAAAGTTATTAGATAACTTCTTTGGAAAAAAACTTCATAATGAGAGACTTGGTGCCTTTGATGGTGCCAGAAATCTCAAGTTTTATTTTGAAAAAATGTGATGAAGGAATGCCAGTTTCCAAAGTTCAAGTTTATCAAGTGTGGTTCAGTAGAAATTTTCTCATCAAAGAACTTGAACCACAGTGAGTGTTGTCTTATGCAGAAAGGATGTTGTTCTCTGTGCTGTTTTTCAATTGGACATAAGATGTTGTTGTACAAGTTGTGCATGTCCTAATTGCTATAGCACACATGAAAGGGCGAGCAATATGTGGACTGTCTGACCAGTGTTTCTTTCTGCCAGTACAGCAATCATAATGCATACTTAATGCGAATGTTCTCTGTGTACCTGCACTTTTTTTGTTAGTCTCTAAGAAAGCTCAATTTGCCACTGACTCTGGAGCAGTTTGGATCCTTATGGGATCACTGCTTTGGGGCTTTTTTTTTTTCCTTTCAAAATACTTTCTGAGCAGTTTCACTGTTGCAGAGGAAGGCTTTAAATCATGCTAAGGTTCATTTAATTTCCTGCCATTATCTTTTATTGGTCACTTTTTTATGAACTGCAGTCCTAGATGCTAATAAAATTAAACTTATAGCTTTGAAATGGCTGCGGTAAGACAGAATGGGATCCGAATTTTATCTCATTTTCTGCCTCAAACTTTGCTTGGGATAGATTTTGCCTTCTGTGAAAGTCAGTCTCCTTGTCAGTCAGAGGTGATAGATAGCAGCACTGGAAGAAAATGGGTCAGGGCTGTTGAGATTGGGTAAGAAATCCTCTGCTGACCATTACACAGCCTATTAGAAATCACTGACCATAACTTGACAGCGCAGCACATCTGATCTCTGTTTTGGACAGGGTTGGATGTGGAGGAGAGCACAAATGGAGCCAGGCAGGTGTCAGTGATGCTTCTTTTTCCACTTCCTTGTTTGTTTTTTTTTGTTGGTTTTTTTTTTTTTTCAACCCCCTGCTACATCTAATTGTCACACTATCCCATGTCTAACCTGTCTGGACTCCCTAGTGGAAATCAGTGCTACCTTAACTTGTATTAATCCCTATTAGAGTCTAATCTACTCTTACTGCTCGGCTTTCATGGAGCAAAATAGGCTTTGGAGCGTGGGGGTTTGTTTTTGTGGGCAAGCAATCACTCTAAATGTGTACTGGGGCTCCCTGTCTCATGCCCCCTCTGCTTCCTGCAAGTTTTAGTCTCATGGCAGCATTTTCTTTGTGACTGGCTTCTCCCACCTTCCCAGTTACTTTCCCAGCCCTCCAGGGGAACACATGACAGTGTGCTCTCTGATCTGAGCTGTCGAAGATGATCCGATCAAGTGCTGGCCATCTCCAAGGCAAGGCTGGCTGACCTTGCTCTGTGCTGGTCAGTCTGGGAGCTGTGAGTCATGAATAGCCCTGTTCTGCCTCCAGTTACTTTTATGTCTTTTCCTTCCCCAGTTTGTCTCTTGTGCACTGTGCCAAACATCCTGCGGTTCAAGAGATTGTGGGGGCATGCATGTATGTGTGTGTGTGTGTACATGTGTGCTATGGAAGAGCAACAGCTGAAATCTGGATGCAGCGCTTGAAGGTCCAGTGCTGGCATTGCTGCTTGTGTACTACTAACGGAGATGAGGCTGGTGGGCCGTGTGGTAGCAAACACTTGGGATGAAGCACAGAGAGGTCATCACTGAGGGCCTGGGACCATCTCCTGGGTAAGAGGCAGAGCTGTCTGCACAGGAAGACTGCTTGCTGCCTTTGTTTTACATTACCAAGATTCTCTCTGGCAACAAAACCAAAGGAGCTGGTTATCACTGTTCTTTTTCCTTTGTTTCCAAGACTTAAACAACTGCAAGCTGTTCGGGCAGTTTGTGTGGTGGCTTGGTCCTCTGGGAGTGCTCTAAGACAAACAATTCACTTTGATCTGCTGTAATGGGAGCGGTAATCCTGAGGCACCACTTCCTCAGGAATCTCTGCAGCTTGTGGAAGTTATCTTCTGGTAGACGCAGAAGTGTGTCACAAGTCAGTTATAGCCACCTGGTAGGGTAAAGGTGGTATATGACATTTTACTTACACTCCGCCCACTAATCCATCTTGTCCAGGCAAAACATTGGTATTTTCAAGCCATTTTCTGTTAGCTACAGCTTAGGAACTGAACAAGGACAATATCTTCATTAGCCCCTCCCTTCTTTGTTCATGTCACTATTTCTCAAGTACATACCTGTATGAACTTCAAGATGCAGTATTCAATTTTGTAACATACAACTTACCGAAAAGCTGGATTTTTACCTGGAGGTGACCATCTGATAAATCCTGACATTGAGATGCCATCTCTTTATGGAAAATGAGGAATGTTTTGGAAATCACCCCAGGCAAATGTAATGCTCTGTTTCCAAGAACTGGCTTGTACATGGGCACAGCCATGACCTTCATGTTATTGTCTGCTAGTCAGTGAGTGCAGATACAATGAACAGTTTGTCTTCTCAGAAAGTGAAAATGCTTGTTTAGTTCATGGTTGACACAATAAAATAATCCCAGCTCTGTGTGTTAATGATACAGGTGTTGCAGGTAGGAAGAGAAGGTGCTCTTCATAGTCTTGAACTTAAAATGTTTGGGCAAGAAAACAGCCCAGCCTCCTGTCTCAGAAAAATCTGTAGGAAACAAACACAGCAAAATCCACTAAATGCACTCAAAAAATGCTGTGGAGAAAGTGTACGCTTTATGATTTGACTGCAGTAATCACAGAATCATGGAATTGTCAGAGTTGGAAGAGACCTCTAGAGATCACCTAGTCCAACTCCCATCTTAAAGCAGATTGCCTTGACCACATTACTCAGGACTGCATCCAGCCGGGTCTTGAAAGCATCCAGAGAAAGGGACTCCACAACCTCCCGGGGCAGCCTGTTTCAGTGCTCTGTCACCCTCACTGTAAAGAAATTTTTTCTCATCTTTGAATGGAACTTCCTATGTTCCAGCTTATACCTGTTGCCCCTTGTCCTGTTACTGGGAACCACTGAAAAGAATCTGGCTTCATCCACCTTCAGCCCACTCGTTAGATACTTGTAACCATTACTAAGGTGTCCCCTCAGCCTTCTCTTCGCCAGGCTAAAGAGTCCCCACTCTCTCAGCCTTTCCTCATAACGGAGATGCTCCAATCCCTTAATCATCTTTTTTGCCCTATACTCAACTCTCTCCAGTAGTTCCCTGTCTCTCTTGAACTGGGGAGCCGAGAACTGGATGCAGTAGTCCAGTTGTGGTTTCACCAGTGCAGAGTAGAGGGGGAAGTATTGTGGAGGAATCATATCAGTAAAGTTGAGTCAAGGATGTCCTATGTTATTAACATCTACCTCTCTCCAGTGCAAGACACTGCAGTTGATCCGGATTTATAGAACAGAATAGAATGGTTAGAGTTGGAAGGGACCTTAAAGATCATTGAATTCCAACCTCCCTGCTAGATTGCTGAAAGCCCCATCCAGCCTGGCCTTGAACACCTTCAGGGATGGGGCATCCACAATTTCCCTGGGAAACCTGTTCCAGTGTCTCACCATCTTCACATTAAAGAATTTCTTCATAATGTCTAATCTAAATCTCCCCTCTTTCATCTTAAAACCATTACCCTTCATCTTATTGCTTCACTCCCTGATAAAGAGTCCCTCCCCATCTCTCCTGTAGGCCCCCTTCAGGTACTGGAAGGCCCTTATGAGATCTCTCTGGAGCCCTCTCTTCTCTTCCACAACCCAAACTCTCTCAGCCTGTTGTCATAGGAGAGGTGCTCTAGCCTTCTCCTGATTTTTGTGGCTCTCTGCTGGACCTGTTTCAACAGGTCCATGTCTTTCCTGTGTTGAGGACTCCAAAGCTGAACACAGCACTTCAGGTGGGCTCTCATGAGAGCAGCGTAGAGGATCAGAATCACCTCCCTTGACTTGCTGTTCATGCTTCTTTTGATGGAGCCCAGGATGCAGTTGGCTTTCTGGGCTGACAGCGCACATTACCAGCTCTTGTCAAGCTTCTCATCCATGACCACTCCCAAATCCTTCTCCTCAGGGCTGCTCTCCAGCCATTCTCTGCCCAGCCTGTATTTGTGCCTGGGATTGCCGTGTCCCATGTTCGGGACCTCACACTTGGCTTGACTGAACTTCATAAGATTTGCACAGACCCACCTCTCAAGCCTGTCCAGGTCTCTCTGGATGGCATCCCTCCCTCCAGAGTTTCAACCACACCACGCATCGGCAAACATGCTAAGGGTGCACTCTATCCCACTGTCCATGTCTCTGACAAAGATATTAAACAGCAGTGGTTGCAATACCAAGCCTCGAGGAACATCATTCATCACTGGCTTCCACTTGGACGTTGAGCAGTTGACCACAACTCTTTGAGTGCAGCCATCCAGACAGTTCCTTACCCACTGAGTGGTCCATCCATCAAAACCATGACTTTCCAATTCTGAGACCAGGATGTCATGTGGGGCAGTACTAAACACTTTGCATAAGTCCAGGTAGATGCTCTCTGTTGCTCTCCCCTTGTCCACCGATGCTGTGACAATATCATATAAGGCCACCAGACTTGTCAGGTGTGATTTGACCTTGGTGAAACCAGGTTGGCTCTACTAATCACCTCCTTATTTTCCATGTGCCTTAGCAGAGATTCCAAGAGGATCTGCTTTGTGATCTTGCTGGGCACAGAGGTGAGACTGACTGGCCTGTAGTTTTCAGGGTCTTCCTATTTTCCCTTTTTGAAAATGGGAGTTCTGTTTCCCCTTTTCCAGTTAGTAGGAACTTCACCAGACTGCCACAACTTTTCAAATATAATGGAAAGTGGCTTAGCAACTTCATCCGCAAGCTCCCTCAGGACCCATGGATGGATTTCATCAGATCCCATGGACTTATGCACCTTCACATTCCTTAGATGGTTTTAATGAAGTCTCTACAAAGGTGTGTAGGTACTTGATCTGCATTAACCTTGTTCGTAGCATTTGCAGGGTTGTTTTTAATTACAGAGATGTGGGAAAGGAAAAACACTTTTCTTTGTTTATAATTTTTCTAGAAAAAGTTTTGGTAGAACTTCCTTAGAAATGTGCTTGTGGATTCGTCAATTAGAATATCCCTATTAACTTTGTTATGTTTTCTATTGTTGACTGATGAAACCTGTTTGAGTTTCGGTTGCAAACTTCTGAGACGCTTCCCATTACAGATACAGAAGTGCTGACAAGCAGGCAGGAGAACTGTATTGGCATATGAATCAAAACATTATCAAAATATGCTAGATGTAAAAATATTTTTTATTATAAAATAGAAGTTAAAAAAATATAATTAGAACACCTATAGTGTAGTTTTGGGGGGGGGGTTAAACTACATTGGGAATAAAAAGAAAATGCAGCTGGCTTTACAGGATGATGACTTCCAGGAAGTAATGATTGTAACCCTTTACATAATTAGCTGTTGTGGGAAATGTAACTGACTACTGCAAATTAATGTAAATGGACTGTCCAGACTCCTTAACTGACTCAGTGCTTACTCATCTGAATTACTCCACGTGTGTAGGATCTGCTGGCAGTTTGTTTGTGCTGTCTTGTGTTGGGAGTCTTCAAAATGCTGCTCTGACTTGTTTCTTCCGAGGTATCAGAAGTGGAGTGGTGCACACTCCTGGCTTTGCTCTGCCTGTGTCTTAAACTAAATAAGGAGATGTGCTGACCCCCTTTCACTTTCCAGCGTACATTCTTTTGTATGGTAAAAGAAATCTAGCCGATTCCAGAGTATCTGCTTCCTGAAAATCAGAGGAATCTGCTCATGTTTACAAAGTAGAGAGTACAGCAGAAGTCTAATAAAATTATGTGATAGCTCATGTAGGGTTCTGCTCTTTCAACAACTTGTCTTTCAAGCCTTGCTGTTCTCTGCTTTTCCCCTCTGACTCCTTGTTTATTTTCTCTTCTCCTAAAAATGTAAAGCCTTAGGTCAGAGGCAAGATAAAGTAAGTGTTCATTCAGTACCAAGATGGGCACTCATCTGAGCCAAAACATTCTAACTCAACAATTAAGCTACTGTTTGAGAAAATAATAGAGAAATTGAAAGGATTGCAAGTCACTTAATTTTTTTTTTTTTGTATTGTAGAACAAGATTTATTATTCTGCTTTTCTTTTTTTTTTTTTGAAAAAACCCCCAACATTAACTTTTTTCTTTTTTTTTTTTTTTTTTGAACAAACCCCCAAAATTTGCTTTTTTTTTTTTTTTTTTTCTTTTTTTTTTTTTTTTGAAGATGCTCACTGTCCATTAAATAATCTTTTAAGAAAGATTATAAAATAAGCTGGCCTGTGGTAACTGTAGACTGGACTTGATGATCCACATGGTCCCTTTCCTTAAAGATTTGTATGGTGGGTAGTTCAGGGCACTGTGTCAGACAGCTGTCTGGTACCTCTTGTCATTATTCCCCTTGCTACCTAAGATATGCTGTGATACAGGCTTCTGTATGAAACTTGCTGCAACTAAGATGATAGATGTAAAGTTACTCCTTGGATGGTATTTATGCAGGTATTCAAAAGGTATACTAAAAAGAAAAACACTTTTCACCCTTATTAATAGGGTAATTAACACACCAAGGTTGTTTTAAGTGATGAGATGTCACAGCATGTTCTTCCTCTTGCAAATCACTGATTTGATGATAGTAGAAATGAAAGTCTATAAACTCTTGTTCATAGGTGTCTCATGCATGTAGTAAATTGGTGTCTCTGCGTTCTTGGCATAAATAATAGCAGCTCCAAAAAGAACCAGTTATGTAATGGAAAGCTGACTTATTTGGTTTGTGTTGCAACTGGTATGTTTAAGAACTTGATTTAAGTTCTAAGAACTTAACAACTATGCTGTTTTTGCTGACCAACAGACTGTTTGAGATTAACAGAATTGTGTGCATCATGTGCCTTTTTTTAAGGTTGCCTTCGTGTAGTTGTACCTTCCTAATTTCCAAGTAACAGTGCAGAGAATTAGTGCGATTCTTAATGTTGTGACAGAAAATAAACCAAAAGTGTTAATCTCCTCAGATACCTTTGCACTGAAGTCACAAGCAAGTGCAGAGTGGGAAGAAGGTCCCCTCTGCAAAAGAGCTGAGGGAGCTCAGTGCAAGTAGCAGGTCCCCACTTGCTGGTGTCTCTTCTCCTCCCAGGGTGCCGCAGTGAGTGCTGTCGTGTACAACTGGCACCGCTCCTCCCCCGGCAGCCTGTGATGAACAGCCTGTGTGCATCTGCCGTTGAGCTCATCGGATTATCGTTGACTGTATTGTAATCTTTTAATTGCCAGCCACTTCTGATGCCATGATGTTGTAGTCATGGGTCAAATCCTGTGCTGCTTAAGCCGTGCTCCCGCCTCCGTCTTTAACTGTGGGATAGTAGAATACACTGCCCCCTGCAAACTTGGGCCGTATTGAAAAACAAGCTGCCAGGAGCATCTCAAACCATCCTTTTCCTTGTACCTGACTGAAATTACTGACCTTCACTGGAGTCCAGACAGTCAGCTCTCTATCAGCAAACTTGTTTAAGCCAGCGCCTATAAATTGGGAATATGGAATAAAATGTTACTTTTTCAGGTTTCTGATTGTCCTGAGAGGCTATGGGGTGAAAGATTTAGGGCTTTCATTGTTTTTCCTCCAACCCTCCTTTGAGACGTCTTCCTTCTTCAGGTGATTTCTGCAAGTTTAATGCATTATCGTGAGGACTATTCTGAATAAAGATACCTTAGGAGACACAATATCTAGTCTTGTGAAGTTGTCTCTAGTACTTTAAAGAAAAATATGAAAATGTTAATGGCCAAACTGTGGACAAGAAAAATAGTCCATGACTGAGCACAGCTCTACTGCTGCTTCCACCTGCTAACATAGGAGAACAAGGGAAAGTGAATACTGAATTATGTGTGACTGGTTGACTACCTACATACAGAAAACCAGAGCATCATTTCTTTATGACATTACTTGTATGTCTAAAAAATCTGGTGAAATATATATGTTGTGCTAGGCTACAAGGAGCCATGCAGTACTGAGAGGCTGGTGAGAGAGAACGGGTAACTCTAACCAGCAAAGACCAAGTAGCTAACGTGTATAAAATTTCTTTAGCTATTTTTGCCTGTCATCCAGAACATCTCTGGGAAACCTTTCTGGACAGTCGCTGATAACTGCTTTGATGATGCTGAGCAAGGAAACATTCTTTTCATATCAAAAGGACAACATAAATGAAAATGAGCCAAAGTTTTATTAATCCAGTAGGTACCACCGTGACTAGCAAAGTGGTGGGTTACTGGTGAGAGGGAATGGTTTGGGAAAGGGGACTGTTTAAGGAGATACCAAGAGCATGCCTGGCTGGTGGGCCACCGGCCAGTTCAGTGTAGCTCTGTGTCATTCATAGGGCCACGAAGATGATCAGAGGGATTCAGCACCTCTCCTAAGACAACAGCCTAAGAGAGCTGCGGCTCTTCAGCCTGGAGAAGGGAAGGCTCCGGGGAGACCTTATTGCAGCCTTTCAGTATCTGAAGGGAGCCTACAGGAGAGCTGGAGAAGGGAGTCTTTGTCAGGAAGTGTAGTGACAGGACAAGGGGTAATGGTTTTAAATTGGAACAGGGGAGATTTGGATTAGATACTAGAAAGAAATTCTTTCCTGTGAGGGTGGTGAGGCATTGGAACAGGTTGCCCAGAGAAGCTGTAGATGCCCCATCCCTGGAGGTGTTTAAGGCCAGGCTGGATGGGGCTTTGAGCAACCTGGTCTGGTGGGAGGTGTCCCTGCCCATGGCAGGGGGATTGGAACTCAATGATCTTTAAGGTCCCTTCTAACGCCTACCATTCAATGATTCCCTGGCGGCTGGAGAGTGGCCTCTGTGTAATGGGGGAGGTCTCTGCTCAGGCCGGAGAGAACAGACATTCAGGCTACAACAGCAGTTTGCACACTCTTCCATATGGGCTCAAAGAGGCTTAGGGTGAAAAATATCCCATGGGATTAAATCCATAAAAGAACTCTAGCGCCTGTGTTTGCCTTTCAGATTCCAAGCTTAGTTCCCCTTTGGCTGCTGTTTCACTTCAGAGGTGTCTGTGGGTATGTTTATGCTATTGCATATACTGGTTTACATGTTTATTCTGCAAACTGTTTGCAGGGGTTATAATTTGAAACACAGAGTCTCACTAACATCGTTCCCTTAGTTATAGACCAGAAACTGCCTTGCCTCCAGCTAGCAGAGGCAAGAGGTAAGTGCTGATGTCATCTGAGCTGCCACCAGAGAAGACCTGAAAATGCTACCTTCTTTTGCTGAGCCACGTGGAAATATTTATGAAATTGCAGCATTGGGAATCTGATCGGTCCATCCTTCCTAGCGATGAGAGCATTTGCACAAGAAGTCTGGTTTCACACCTTACTACCTTTATATTACTCAAAAATTGAATCTTGAACCAAGCTCCGCTACCTTGCAAGTGACTGCTCTGAGAATTAGCGAACAGAGTATTCTGGGGCGAGTCTCCCCTTTTTCTTGTTCTTTGAAGCTCTCCTGCTTTTAGCCCAGACTTAATGAATATTTAATTATTTACAGGGTGATTGTGAATCCATTGCCTGGTAGTTAGAGCGGTCACCTGAGACGTACAGGTCTCACAATGGAGTGAGAGTGAATGTGCATTCCTGCTCTATTTCTCTTTTAAAGAAATGGAAAAGAGAGAGAGAGCTATAGGATTGAGATATTTCTGTGACTGTTCTAAATTAAGAATACTTACTTTATTAATCTGGATGAGGAAGTATTCAGAGGATGCCTTATATATTCATTGCATGTGGTCACAGTATACAGAAAAAAACCCTCAGCCCTTTCCTTTGTATTGATTCTTAATCTTAGTGCCCTGCAAGCATTTAGGGCAGTTTTTCACAGCTTGTCTCTAGTTTTGCAGACAATCTATAAAAAAAATAAGTATGTTTTTTTCAGAGTAATATGAAAGGTTCAGAAGTGAACGTTTGTTTGTATGAACCATTGCTCCGATGACTTTTCCTGGAGCCTTCCCTTCATACAGCAAATTCAGTCTTCTGTCCCACTGCAGTTCCACTCCCTCCTTGCCTGAGTTGCAGCCTCACAAAGAGCTTTCATTGCAGCCACCAGAAACTTACTCTGCAAATATTCCTGACTTATTTAATATCTGTGAGGAGCAGGGTGGGTTTTTTTGAGGGTGGAAAAATTGCCTCAATTGATGTTTAAAGAGGAAAGAAGGGGAGTGCAAATATTACCCAGGCAAACCTGAAGCTGTTAGTCAAATAACAGTGAATGTTTTGGGGTTTAGTGACTAGAGGTGAACGATTGCTGTGTATTAATATAGCTGTCAGAAGAAGGAAACCTGAACAACTCTTTATCAGTTATGGCAGCTGATCAGGATATTTCCTTTGCAGAAGTGTTTTGGGGGACAGGAGACTACTTCAAAAAGCCAAGACTCTTGTAGATGTTGGACTTGACTTAGAATAGGCATGTTAATGCAACTTTACTTGTCCTACTTCATCTGCATGTGGTGAAGTCAGGTTGTTTGAACAGCTGTATGCAAAGTACTGTAGCTCAGAATCAGGCAAGAAGATGGAAATGTCCAAATTATTTTCAACTTAATTTAAAAAGAGGTTTTAAGACCCTTCAGGTATGTTTCTGAAGGAGTGCACTGGCATATTTTGTGATAGAAAAAACAATTTGTTTTTAGTTCTGTCACACGCTGTACTCAGTTACCTGATCTAACCATTCATTTGACTACCTTTTTAAAAAAAATAAATTTAATTGACTGTTGTATTACATTAATAGCTAATGCATCCTGAATCAGAAGGAGTTCCTACTGGATAAAAGGATGCTTATAAGCTTATTAAAGATCCTGTAAATAAGGAGATAGAATGTATGTGAAGACTTAATGGAAACTTCACTTCCATATCTAAGCATTTATATGGAATGTATTGTTTTATCAGTTGTAATTTCTGACTTCCAGAGCACATGCTGTTTACATTATGTCACTTTTTTCTCTTTTTTTTTTTTTTTTTTCCTCCTTAGTATTGTTTGTGTTAGGAAGTTTGAAAGTAAGGGTGATTCCAAATATATTTGGGTTTTTTTGGATGACATCTCTGTGGTTACATTTTTCTCAGTTCATAAGGTATCAGTAGTATGTGAGATCATGGGAGCAGCTATGATAACTACCTCTGGTTGAGGAACCTCTTCCTTGCTTGTAGGTCTGTTTGCAAGATGCTCTGAATGAGAGATTTTTAGGTTACAACTTGCGCGTTGCATAGTGCAGTGGGGATTTGGAACTGTTATTAGGATTGTATGTGTCATTACTCCTATTGCAGTGTGTTTATCACCTTGGAATTATCCCTGTGAATATCATCTTAAGAGTCTGTGATTTGGGAAGACATACCTCTTCTGTCATTCTTGTGCAAATAGACCTGACTTATGGGGGAAAAAACACTTTTGGTCTCTCCTCCAAGTTTGAGTCAAGACTCTGCTGTAAGTTGGGCGAGAGTACTTAATGGAAAGTGAAGAGAGATCTTAATTTCAGGTGATTTGAGTGCACTGATGAGAGTCTCCAGAAGTGACTGAAGGTAGCCTTACTCAAATGAAAATCCAAGTACTGAGTTCCCTGTAATTGGATGCAGGCTGCACAAAGCCGAATGAGTATTGATGAAAATGGTGTTAGTGACTGGGAATGTTATTTTCCCTGTAATGGCCAAGATTTTTACCAGCATCTGGTAATTTCTTAGGTTTCCTTTACTTTAGCTTGTGGTTTCCCAGGTGGTGAGGTGGGCCTTGCTGAAGCAGTGCCCCACACGGATGGGGTGGAGTTGGAGTGTTCAAGTGCTGCTGAAGCCCCTCAGTTGTGTATAGACATGGCAATTCTCTTTAATGAGCCTTGGCTACAGGGAAAGCTGCAAAATTTCAGTCAGTTAGAGCATTGGGCTTTGTAATGTATTCCAGGCTCTGAATAGTTGCTAACGCATGCAGGGCTGGAGGGATGAATGAAGTGGTGTTGCTTTTACAAGCAGTATAGTAGCTGCCGTGTGTGTCCTGTTATGTACAGCCTTGTTTACTTTACACACATGAATTTGTTGACCTCACCAGAGCTCTTAACCTTCCTAGGGCTACTAATCTCCATAAATGTCTGTAGGATTGGGCTTAATTTTGGCATGGAAATATGCAAAGCGAATGAATCAAACTGTGAGTCATTGCTTTTTACAGTAAAATATTCTGACTTAGTCCCACAGCCCATGTGCCTGGCTGATGCTTGTCTGAGAGCTTGTAGGACCTGACCCGTGCTTTGGGAATCCTGACCTCTTAAGTGTAGCACAGATTGTTCTGAAACAAAGGAAATAGAATGCAGAACATACTGAAGCAAAGCAAGAACTGGCACCAGATTCAGGTGCAACTCTCAAGATAAAATTGATGTTGTTTGCAGACAGAACTATGAATACATTATGGAATGTTTCAGTAGTATTCAAGATGCCTTGGAGATGTCTTCAGTTCACTGAATGTTGTTTTCCTTTCTTGCATATAGCTTAGCTAAATTATGGTACAATAAAATAAACTCACTCTTAAAATTTGTCAGAGGCACTGAGTTGTGGAGCTAATGCTGGTAAATGATGTGAATGTCATTTTCATGTCTGCACTATAAAATGCAAAAGCACAGGCACAGTAACCACAAGGCTCTTTTTGATGTTTTAATCTTTTAAACCTTTGAAACATTGGTGTGCTTGAAAGGGCTTCTAAATCCATTGGTTAGTCCGCACTGTCTCATATTGTGTTCAAAATCATAGCAGATAAAGGAAGAGTGATCAGAAAGCTTAATGCAGGCAGAGCATCATGACCTGTTACGTAAAGCAACATTTGGCAGGGCCTTCCCAGCTGCTGTAAATGAATGTTAACAGCATTTTATCAGCTGATTTCACTGTCTTTATTACATAATCTGAATATTTATGACCCTATTAATATGTTTAGCTGTGAAATTGCAGTATTGATGGGTTGAAGGTTCCATAGAAGATTGAACAAGGAGAATGATTTTTGCCTTGTGAACGAAAGTTGTGTTAATATTCAAAAGCTTTGAGTTCCTATTTCAAAGAAGTTTGCTGATTTGCTTTACAGATGTGACATGCTGTTTCACCAAACATTGTCATAGAAAAAGTACTTTGGTGACAGGATAGTGTTGCTGAACATCATGTGTCTGTGTGTGTATAAAATAGACAGCACTAACCAAATAGTGATGGTTGGTTTTTTTTCACTTTTAATGTAAGTCCCTGAATTCATAATGATACTCTGTAATCTTGAACAAACCTAACCAGCCTATGGACCATAGACCAAACCCAGTTTATCAGAATGACCTCCATGAAGAGAGCTGCTTAAGGTAGGATTTTGGGGCCAGCTGTGGGCCAAACTACTGTTACAATGATATTTTTATTTTTTTTTTAGTGACCAAGGTCTTGCTTTCTGCCCCACTTCCTCACAACCCTACACACCCTCCTTCTGTTGTGACTCAGTATGGTGTTGTCTTGTGACCTGAAATGCATGTCACATAATTAGGGTTTGTGTGTACCACATTTTATGGCTGGGGACTGGTTGCAGATGCCATCCCATTACTGAATGTGCACTTACCTGTATTGTGATCATGCTTGAAATGTGTGGAAAGGTTATATGCTTGGTCAAGAGATGAATGAGGAGCTGCAAGGCATTTTCCTTGGGACCTTCTTAGGTTATATTATGCCCCCAAACAGAACCATTTCAACAGACAACTGCAAATTTGTTATGAGACGAAGTCTAGAGGCTTGATGCTGTCATGGTCAGTGGTTCCCATCTGTGGGATTTACAAGTGGTGTTGGTATCCTGCTTGTTTATCACCCTGCAGGATAAATAGCTTAATTTGCCACAGGCTTGTGTTTGCAGGTTGCAAAAAAAAAAAAAAAAAAAAAAAAAGGTGGGGTGAAAAAGTAAGTTTTGCGTTTATTTTGAGTGGAATGAGATTGTTGGTCACTCTTATCTTTGAGTGCAAAATCTAATAGCTTGTCTGAAAGCTGCTGTCCTTCATGTCTTGCCACTGATTACCGAGGCTAGACTTTCTGAGAAATGAAGCTGTTTGTGGAGGTCCCCTTGGTTTGCAAAAGCTTCATGGCTGGTAGTGCAAATCCTGTGGTTTGTTCTGACAGTATGCCTAATTCTGAGTAACTCTGTCTCCTAATGGTCTCCACTTCCACCCTCTCCACAGTTCAGACCTCATAAAGCTGGTAGAGGGGGCAGCTACATGTGACTGTAAGTGTACAAAATGTTAGAAATGTGAAGATAACTGAGTAGAGGGTGTGGAATGTTAGAGTCAGGAAGAAAGTTTAGATCAATACATATTTTTTTATTAGTATTTTGTCCCCAAGCCAGTTTGTTTATAGTTACTGCAGAGCTCCAAATGGACTCTCTTCCCTTATGGGTATTAGAGATTTAAATATGTATTGTTTTTCTGGGCAGTAGTATTGAGCAGTCAAGTGAGGTTCATAATAGAACAAAGAAACCTTTAATTAGGACAGGAGTTTAAATTGCATTCTTTTTTGCTTTGTGTAAGAGAAACTTGTATTAAATCAGATAAATAAATAAAACAATGGATGGGATGGAGGAAGTTTGGAAGAAGCACATCTGTTTACAAAGTTAAGTACTGAGTTTACAATAAACCAGTAATTTTTACATGGGAAGCGCTTAAAATAAGATTTGCCTTCTACACATCCCTGAGCATCTGAGTCAAGGTCTCCTAATTTTAAAGAAATATTTTGCAACTTGTTTAGTGGTCTGGTTTGGGGTTTTCTAGCTCATTTTAATTTTTTTATACATAAAATACCTTTATTGTAATGTAAAATGAATAGCCATGTTTAGGTCTGTACGTGCATTGCAGTTGCATTCATCCCTTATTCATCTTTGTATTTATTTTGTATGAACTAAATACAATATGGTATTTCCCATTAAACATGAAAAATGCCAATAAATCTTTTCTGGTCTGTTCTGGGGTGTACATTGCTCTCTGTTGCTGAGGTCTTGAAGTCAATAACCTCCTGCACAGCCTCAGCTAATTGCCAGTGCACAGTAAGTTATAAAACTGGGACCTTTAAAGAATAATATGTGGTACCTTCAAGGGTTTCTTAATTTGTCTCTGAAATGACCTTTGGCAAAAATACAAACTCTAGTTTCCTTTTCCCAACAGACACTGGTAACCTAGCAGATTTGAAGCTGCTTCTCTTTTGTACTGGCTTACCTAACATTTACTGGCTTATTATGTGTGCTGAGACGGTGGAGTAATCACCTGTCTTGAGTGAGTTTTTTAAAAGGACGCCTTTGGTGTTGTGGTGAAGCTCTGTCCATCTGTCCTATGCCTGTCCTCTGCAGCTTAGGTGCCAAATCCAAGGATGACAAAAGCCATTGTTGTCTGGGAAACGATTGATTCTACTCCTTGTTTGGGTAGAAGAGTTCTCTGACATGGCTCAAGATAGTCCATTCCCCTAATTACCTATCTCTTTGTGTATTTTACAGCCTCCTGCTCTTTCCTAATAAGAGTGCTTTCCAGAGCAAAATCCATAATGTCTTTTTAACGGACCTAATCAAAACTCGCTAAATTCACAACAAAACTATTATTTACTTCAGAGGGCTTTTGGTCAGCCTTTTGGAGAGGAAAGACATAGCCTTTTGCATTAAGAAATTGATGTTAACTTCATCGGTCAAAATTTTATTTTGTGGGCTGTTCTAGAAACATAACATTCCAGTTTTATTGGGTGAGCAGTAAGCTCCCTTTCAAGTGCAGAACATAGTGCATCTTAGTTGGTGGAGGTGCAAGGGATACTTCACAGTAACAATATACTTGACCCACATCTTGCATCCCCTTTGCTGCATCCCACATGAATAATTAATTTGCAGAAGAAAGCTATTGTCCTCCCTCCCCTTGGAACAACCTCAGTTGGCCTGTGGGATTCTTTACCAGGAAGGAGAGGCAAGGACATTGTGTTGCATTTATAGAATGTGCTACTAAATGGCTCTTCCTGTTGCCTGACTTCATCATGACTGGTTCTTGATTGTCACAAAGGTCAGTACAGTAACCTCACATAGGGAGATCTAGCAACTCAAGAGTGGAAATTTAAAAGGGTCTTCTTTTTCTGGATATCAATTAGTGCCCATTGTCTCTTGCCCTTTCCCTGGGCATCACTGAGAAGAGTGTGGCTTCATCTTCTCTCTTCTTCTGTCTCTGCTCCCCATCAAATATTTTTACATTAAGATCTTCCTTGAGCCTTCTCTTCTCCAGGATGAACAATCCCAGCTCCTTCAGCTTCTCCCTGTACATCGAATGCTTCAGTCCTTCAATCATCTTTGTGGCCCTTGACTGAACTCACTCTAGTATGCCAATTGTACTGGTGCTGAGTAGAGACAAAAGAAATCACCTCCTTTGACTTGCTGGCAATGCCTTCCTAGTGTAACCTCAAGTCCACCTATCCAGCCCATGCTTCCATCAGTTTTTCCATGAGGGTATTGTAGAGGATAGTGCTGAAAGCATTACTTAAGATAGACAACATCCCCTGTTCTTTCCTAATCTGCCAAGATGAATTATCTCATTGTAGAATACTATCAGGTTGATCAAGCCTGATTTTTCTTTCATAAATACATACTGACTACTTGAAATCACTTTCTTGTTCTTAATATGTTTGAAAATTATTTCCAAAATTACTTGCTCCTTTACTTTCCCTGGGATCAAGGTCAAGTTGGCTGAGCTGCATTGCCTGGATCTTCCTCCTTTTCCTTCTTGAAGAAAGGAGTTGTATTTGCTTTTTTCTAGTCTTCAGGAGCTTCTCCTGAGGTAATGCCTTGTGATGGCATTAACTAGCTCTCTCAGCATTCATGGGTGTGTCCTAAAAGGGCTAGTGGACTTACGTATGGCCAGTTTGCATAAATATTCCCTAGGCAAATCCTCTTTTACCAAGGGTAAGTCCTCTTTTACCAAGGAGCAGGCAATGCTCTGGACTTTCCCACTGGTCTCAGGAACCTGAGATTGCCAAAGGCAAGTCTTGCCACTAAAGTCCAAAGTGAAGATGGCATCAAGTACCTCCACATTTTCTCTGATCTTTGTCACCATGTTCTCTGCTCTATCCAGCGGTGGCCCCATGTTTTTCCCTAGTCTTCATATTGTTGCTGTCAGACTTGCAGAAACCTTTCTTCTTGCCCTTCATGTTCCTAGCCAGTTGCAACACCAGGGAGGCTTTGGCTTCCTTGACTTTGTCCCTGCATGCTTGGATGCAGTGTTTCTGTATTGTTCACAGCTCTCCTGTCCTTGTTACCACCTCTCATATGTCTCCTTCTTATGTTTGAGTTCTGTGAAGAGCTTTTAGTTCAGCTATATAGGTCTCCTACCACTCTGGCTTGTTCTGCTTGTCAGGGTGGGCCACTCTTGAGCTTAGAGAAGGCTATCCTGGAAAAACCAACCAGTTGTCCTAGAGCCTCTTCTCTCTAGCATCCCATGGGTTGCTAGCAGACCCCTGAACAGACCAAAGTCATCTCTCCTGAGATCCAGCTCTGTAATCCTGCTCTTTGTCTCATACCCTCCTCATAGGATCCTGAGCTCTGTGTCGTGGTCGTTGCAGCCACGACTGCTGCAGTGTTCATGTTCCTGGCCAGTTCTTCCTTATTTGTAAGTATGAGGTCCAAGAAAGCATCTTCCCAGATTGGCTTTTTGATCACCCATGTCAGGAAGTTATTATTGATGTGCTCCAGAGACCTTCTGGTTTGTTTGTGCCATGCTGTGCTGTCTTTGCAGCAGTTACCAGGATGGTTAAAGTCTCCCGTGAAGTGAGGACTACAGCCTGGAAATGTGAGACTTCTTCCAGGTACCTAAAGAAGGTCTCATATTCTACTTCCTCCTGACTGGGCGATCTGTAGTGGACACCAACCACACTGCTGTCCATGTTGGTCTGCCCACTGATACTGACCCTTCAGGTTGCAGGTGGCTCATTGTTAGTCCTAAGGCAGAGCTCTGTGTGTTCCCACCACTTTCTTGCATAAAAAAGCAACTCCCTCTCTCCCCTGTCCTGGCCTTCATTCCCAAAAGAACCCGTATCTGTCCACTGTAGTACTCACGTTGTATCAGCCTTCCTGCTGCACCTCTACGATTCTGATGTGACTGCAGTCCTGCACCTCCAATTAAACCTCTAATTCCTCCTGTTGTTCTGCACGCTGCAAATGTGAGTTTTGCACTAGAGTTTGTGTGAGTAACACACTAGAGAGTTATCCCAGTCATGCTGATCTCACAGAACAGGTGTGAACTTCCTCCATGATACCATTCCTGTAGAATCTTGCATATTTCTGTGCATGCACTTGAGATGGTCCCCCTTCAACCCTGTTTTGTTGATTACAAGGTCTCTCTTGTCGACATTGTTGCCACACTGATCTGCTACTCTCTCACTGGGTTGTAGTTATCCTTTTCCTCCTGTGTCATTCCAATTAGAAAGCTCTCCTCTCCAGGTTGGCCAGAGATCCTTTTGCCACCAGTTTATGTGGGATTGGGATACAGGGATTCTTAAGTGGTGGTGGCATTATGTGCTTTAATTGAAGTGAAAATGCATTGCATGTGCACATTCAAGGACTCTCCTGTAAAATGACTCCGTATATTCTTTTAGCATAGTTATGGAAATTCCTACCCATCTCACACAGGTTCCTATTTCCACCTCCCTGCCTTCTGGACAAGCACTGGAGAAAGAAATTGGGGGTACTTTTTGCTTGAATGTGTGTTTCTGTCTTTATGAAGAGTTTTCTTTGGAGAAATGCAATTATGTTTCCATGTCCCAAAACAGTTAAAGATTTCTTGAATCTTCTAGCAGCTGTCTTGAAGCTTACCTTCAGCCTGAAGAAGTTTCTGTGCAAAATGTCACCGCTTACTCTACCTACTGGAGAAGGAGGAAGACCCAGAAAGCTTACCTGATGTATTTCTGTATCTACTGATATAAGGGCTGCCAACTCTTCCCCTGCTCGGCCACCCAGACGCACAAGGAGGTACAGAGAATAGGGGATGGCCTACAAATTCAGGGGAACTTAGGAATTGATTGCTGTCGTGTCTTGATGGCTTTCTGTATTGCTCTTCCAGAGACATTTTGTCATACCCAGGGCAGCTCTAACATGAGCTGGCTTTGCTGCTGTTGGGTAATTCCCAAAACCGCTCTGTCCAGAAAGAATGGAGAAGAATATGTTGCTTGTAAAATTCCCTGTGGTCATCTGTGTAGATTGGGAGATTTTGTTTGTTTGTTTTTCCCTAGCTCAAATTTCAAATCAGTTCCTCGCCTTGATCCAAATAAGATGGAATATGTGGTAGCCAGCAGCAAACGTGGGCTTACAATGGAATGGATTTATGGAGCTAATTAACTAAATTTAATGCAACTTAGATTACAAAATTAAAGTACTCAGGAAAATAGTAGTACATTGGTATTAAAAGTCTGGACTGATATGAAATATTTTGTGAGTTAACCTCTTTTGTTAAGCTGTGATGCTCCTCTGTAAACTTTTTAAACCACTTTTGTATCAAATTATTCTAGAGTAGGTTCTGCAGGGTGGATTTAGGACAAGAATGTCCCTATGTCAGTTTTTTTTTGGGGGTCTAGCCTTTGCAAGAATTTTCTCTGTGAACAACCAAAAAAAACCAACCAACTGTATCTTCCATCTTAATTGAACCCTCGAAATTTATGCCTACAAGCCGAATGAAAATGGGAACTCGATAGGTCTTGTCTGCAAATTGTAAGCTATCAGTCACAGCCACAGATGAAAGCTGGCACGACCTACATCTGTCGTGTTGCTACAATGGTGCCGGCATTACAGTTCCATTGTTTAGGTTTAGGATCAAGCCTGTTGAGACCTCTTTTTGTTCAGCTTTGAAAGTATCCATTTTCATTAAGTTTTTCAAAGCCATATGAAAGACTCAGCAGGGCAAGATGTGGTGATGTCGAACCTAAGTTAGTCTTGCAGCTATCAAACTGTCTCCTAGTCACAGATGGTCACTGCGATTGTCCACACCAGTCTACCACTGGAGCTGCTATTGAAAGGGCACAAAACTGATGGTACAAAGGGACGCCTTTTTTCCCGCCATAAATGAGGCCACTGTTGCTCTGAGCTGGCATTGTCAGAGGTTTTGTGCGGGAGAAGAATGGCTGTTGACAAACCAGTTTCCATGCCGAAAAAGGCTACTCTTATTCCTAAAGTTAGAGATCTTTCCTTGGGTGAATAACATTGTCTGACTAATATCAGAGTGCCATTTTGCGAACTATTTTCATTGATTATGTGGATAATGGCTGTGCTGGGAGATCTAATGCTGACAGCAGTAAATGCAAGCTTGTTAACGTGCTAAACAAGGCATGCTTCTGTTTCGTAATTCCATTAGAGGAAAATCTCTTGGACTGTTAAAAACATCGGGGGCATTAATTGCTGTGTTTTTTATGTTTAATCCTCAAATGTTAAAGTGTCCTTACATAGGCAGAAGGAGCTCGGGCAGTTGTCTCCCCGAGTTACGAAACTTGATTAACCAAATACCAAATATCTTATTCTTCATGCTACAAAAATTTAAGGTTTTAGAGCTAGTAAGTAAATCTTTCAAATCCTCCTTATTGACAACATGAATGTGCTTTTTGTGTTGTTTTGTCTTTAAACAGAACTGCTTCTTCTCAGTGTTAATTACCATTTTCCTCCTTTTCTGGTAGAGAGGGGTGAAAGCCTCTGCACAAATGACCTGCCTGTTTGTTAGCCACCTGGCAAAGGTTCTGGTGAGATTAAAATAGTTCTTGCCTGAAAGAACAATAAAAAAGCAATAAAGCTGAGTCCTGCTGTATGGGATCCTTTGTGGCCTCTGACAGATCAATTGGCGAGGGAACCCTTAAAATTCCAATGACCACAGTGATGAAATGGATGCTTGTTCCTGGACAGGCAGTATCAGGCCTCTGTGGAGACCAACTGAATAATTCACCCTGTAACATTTAGAATTTGAATGTTAATATTTAGGATGTGGAGTTGTGGGTTTTTTGGTTTTTTTTTTTTTTTTTTTTTTTGGGGGGGGGGAGTTTTTCTGGCCACCCTTACCTCCCTGAAGCTGTCTGATGGTGAGCCTCCTGTGCTGTAGTAGATTTTTTCAGTGCCTCCAAGGCCCTCTGTAATATCTTGAGTGGCCTGTTGTCCCAGAAGTTTTATAGCTCTCCAAGTATGTGAATTTTTGTTTGTTTACTTGTTTGTTTTCTCCCTTCCTCTGGCCTGGGTGTCTGTTGCTCCATGAAATATCTTAGCCAGACAGATACAAGTTACAGAAGAGTATATTTCTACATGTGAGAGGTAATGAACCCAATAATGTATTTCGACTTGCAGTCACTAGAATTAAATCCTCTGTGCCAAAAAGTGGAACTGAAAGAGGAATATTTTTCCCATAAGATGAAAACAATGTGCAGAGGGATGGGTCTGACTTTTCCAGAAAGAAACTTTCAACTTTCTTCTGCCTGAATTATTCTGTTAACAGGGGAATCTAAAGAATGAGACTTCTTGCCAGGAAAGAGATGAATATTGATGACTTTCATGATTTTGAAAGAACTGAAAGGAATTTGACACTGACCTAAAGCTGAGTCACTTGAGAAACTACTCCTTCATAATGACTTCAGCCATTGTCCCCTTGCTTTCCTGATCATGCTGTCTGCTGTCTTGCTTGGGCTCAGCCCTAGCGTTATTTCTCCCCTTTCTGCCTTACTGTATATTACATGCAAATGATCTCTAAACAAACATAATGTGAATTATTCAAATCTGTCAATAGTGACTTCCTGGAAGCTGTGTCCTGTCTGGGGGTCAGCTTCCAGGTGGCGCTTTCCTTTCACGTAGCTAGCCTGCGTTTCTTGTGATGTCAGCGTAGCTTAGGCTGTATATCATTCAGCCAGAAGCTTTTCCCTATTGTTTCTGGTGTAATAGGTGCTGGTACACCAAGCAATAAATATACTTGAGGCAAGCAGTACAGGTTCCATAAATGGAAAGCCTTGTGTAAACATCCCCAGCTTCTGCAGGTGGTGGGGCTGCAAGCTCTGAGGTCTGGCAGCGGGGAGTGCTGGGGGTTACACTCAAGTGACAGGAGCCAGAGCCTGGTCCTTCCACTGCAAGGTGGAACAAGCCTGGGGAAGCTCTGGGAACAGCTGTGGCTGCTTCAGCAGCCCCACTGCCAGGCAGTCCTGACACCTCCTGCACCCACTTGGTACGTAGAGGGGCTTCTCTGACTCCATCAGTTCTGCGTTCTGGGATCCTACCACCTAGAGATAAACAGCCCATCAGTGAATTGGTCAGGTTTAACGAATAGTTTGAGTAATACTGAAAACGAACTGCTCCAGATTTTCTGTAGTTGCTGTCAGAACAGAAATGCCACTTCAGCCCCCCTTTTTAGCTTCAGTTTAATTTCACATCCAGAAAGAAATCAAGGTCTTGCCCTGTCAAATGCACTAGAGGCAAACAGAGGATCTTACCAGTGTGTCCATGAGTTATACCAACACAAGTACTTGCTAAGTTTCATTTTAAGATGCTGTTTCCTCCCTTTGCACATGGGGTCAAGTTCCTAAAGATAAATAAATCTAAAGGAAAAGCTTTGTAGTACAATATGCCCACCTGAGAGAGTAGTTCTGTGTACATTTAGACCCATTGTACCTTCTTTGTCTTGTTTCAGATAGGGCTGCAAATCAGATGGAGCAGCAAATCCAAAAATACTGTTAAAAGACCTAAGTGGTAGGGTGTAGCCTGTGTGATGGTGTTTTTGGTTTTTTTTTTCTTTTTAGCTTTACACTACAGTTAAGGAAAAATCTGTCCTATTAGTTATCTCACAGGAGTTAAGATATTAAATATAATGTGCTAGCTGCACAAATATTGAGGTTTGAGGTTTAAGGTAACAGCAGCATCCTGAAAAAATGGGCAGACTTAAGCTTTAAATGCCTGAAGAGAAGCCTTCCTCCTTTGTGAGGAGTTGCAACTCTGCACTTCAGTAGAAAGACAATGTGTTGCTGTTTACAGTGCAAAATTAACCTCATTTAAGTTGTCATAGGAATATTCTGCCTATTAGCTGATTAAAAGCCCAAAGTGATTCTGTACATACTTCCTTACTGTTCTAGTGTTTTAAAATGTTACTTTCTTTTCCTGTGACACTTCTTTTAGAAGATATGGTACAATCAAGTTTGCAATCCACACACAGCAGACTACTGCAATTACTTTTTTTTTTGTAGATTGTAAAATGGCTTCTGGATGTTCACAAAACCCAGAACGGCATAGGATTTTTTACCTTACCTGATGATGTAGCTGAAAGCATCTCCATCATGTTTAGAGAGGTGTCACATTCTATAATAGAATTAAAATGTCTGGCAAGTGCACCGTATGCTGAGTATTACCATCATCATTTCCTTCAAGATACCTATTTCCAATGGCCTATCCTGCTTACGCCTTTTCCTCAGAAGAAAAGGAGAAGTTCTACTCCAGGTAATTGCATTCACCCAGACCATTTTCATCCTGTCTAGGAGCCTGAGGGATGTTTTGGTGTTCCAGCCTGACATGAGGATCCTAGAACTCATCAGCTTGGGGCTATCACTAGATGAGAGCTTTCAGTGTGAGGACTCTTGGGAGTTAGTGAACTAATTCTAAGGGGGGTCTGCTGCCAGAAAACTGAAAACAAACCTGTTGATAAATAGGCTTGTATTTGCTGCCTATGTACCTCTTCTGGAAAATAACTGTGGAGCTGCTCAACTCAAATGGGATTGAAATGCAGCACAGCCAGAGCGCTGCATATTGCTGCATGCCTCAGCCTATGATTTATTTTAACTGCTAGGACTGCTTTTCTCTGTTCTGTGATGCTTCTATTCTTTTGTGCTTGCTGCTTTTGCATCTTATGTCTCAAAGGTGGCTGTTGCTTACCCTTGTACCTGAAAAGTGCTGCCAGCCTCTTGCCTCTGAGCTCTTCCACCTAAATTCTTAATTGAGCAGTCTGCGCCGTGAAAGCAAGCACACTGCCTCTGCATCCTTCCTGCCAAGAGCACTAAACTGATGTGGTTGTCTTTCTGTGGCAGCTGGACCTTGCCCACTCCATCTCTCTGTCCATGGGAGGCTTAAGCATCTTAGTTTTAAAGGTGTTCCTGTGTTTTTGGGGTGTTTGCTATTGGTTACCAGTTAAATAGTTCTGCGTGACAAAGTGCTGTAACTTTTAAAGCTCCTTTGCCTCCATCCCTCAACTTCCTTTCAAAAATATGCAAAAAATAAATGCAAATATTTCAGTGACTGCTGTTATTATCAATGCAAACCTTTCAAGGCATTCTCCTGAGGGAAATTAGCAACACCTTATTCATCAGGGTGCTTGACAGTAGTCTTGCTGGGTTGGGTTCCTGTTGTTTGGTTACTTTGTGTTCCCATGCAAAGCCTGGAGAAAACTGTTCCCATGATTTATGAGCGGTTTATATCAGGAAGAACTGGAATTTGGTTTCACTCTTTAAGCATATAATTCCTTCATAAGTTGCTTATTAAGTTAAAGACTAATTACCGCTGAAGCTTTACATAAAACTGAGGAGTGGCAGAGTAAGAGACTTCCAGTAATACCTTGAAAATGGTACATTGCGATGGGGGTTTCTTGAAGAGGTGGCCAAACCTCTGTGCTTTAGATGTGTCTTTCATCGCCACGGTTCAGGAAAGAACTAGTATCTTTCTCCACCTGGCTGTCTGGTGCTGTCTGTTTGAAAGTAGTCAAAGTTTGATTTATTTTTTTTATTATTTTTTAAATTATTTTGTTTTAGGTGGAGTTTAACCTTAAAGCTACTCAATATGTTTTTGAAGAAATGTTTTTGGAAAGCATGCGGTATAAAAACTCTCAAAGTGAAAAAGCACAAAGGAGCTTCTAACTGCTTGAGCTGCATATGCTTAAAGTTTATGAAAAGAGGTATTCAGGGTGCAGTGTTGTGTCTTGCATCCTCAACACAGCTGCTTAGCAGCGATAAGGAAGCAATGCTCTATTCATGCTGACCTTGTTTCCAAAGAAGCCTTGTCCTCTGAACTACTGAAAATAAGGAAGAATTTCCTGTGACACACTGCTCATGTTGGCTTTTAAAGGGGAGTAGAATGAAATCTCTGAGCACGACACATACTGTATCTAACCACACAGGATTTCCTGTGCTGGAATGGAAGCTTAGTGGAAGCCACGTTTTTCTCTTCCTCTTAATTCATTCAGAAAAATGGAGGTCAGCGCCATGATTGATAGGGCTGTGGCCGCTGTTAAAAGCTAAAATCAGCAATTGCCTAATGGATACATTGTGATGCCAAGAGGACTCCAAGGCAAAATTGTTTCGCTTTAAGACAATAAAGCCTGCACGTATCCCTAGTTACACTTCTGTGTTCTGGTGAGAGCAGAGTCGGGCAGTTAAAAACGCCACCTTGCTGAGAGCGAGAAAAATAATCCGTGTTGTTGCATTAGACTTCAGTGTCTTTTAGTAGTACGCTTCTTTTCTCTAATCAGAACAAATTAAACTGCTGATAAACTTGTGAAAGGCACAGAGCAACAAAAGATTTTGACTATAACAACATTACTGAAGCTGAAGAGGGTTAAAAATATTTATTTTTCCTTAAATGAAACTTCGTTTTGTAGTACTTTAGTTAAATCAAATTCCCAGTGTTCTTCCTGCCTGCTGCTGGTTTGCAACACTATCTTCCTGGTAGCGTTTCATTGGGCTTGACTGGTAAAATCAGAGCTTCCTGCCATGACCACAGAGAGGTTTAGAGTTATGCAAGTGATTTTGATAGGACGAGGCGCATACATTTTTAATCCCATTTAAAAAATAATGACCCTGTTTGCAGTAAGTCTTCAGAGAGTGAGCCAACAGCCTGTGCCTTTTCCTCGTGTCCCACCTGTGCTTCGTGACAAGTGATCTAGGCATGGTCACGCTGTGTAGTGACTCTGGAACCAAGCTGACCAGACAGCCTCCTGACTGTGCTGTCTTGAGGGTGAACCCGGTGCCTCCTTGGTGCTTCTTGACTCCAGTTCAGTGCTTTTAAGTAGCCAATGCATTTTTATTCTTCCATTGTCCAATGTAGTCCAGTGTCATCCTGGAATATGGGTAGGAGCGTGTTTACTAATTCAAGTTGCTTGTGTGTAATCTGTGCAATTCTTCTCCCCAGCTACAGCATTCACAGTGAAGAGTGGTTAGTTCATCTACAGTTTTCACTTTCACTGAAGTGATGTGATTTGTATTACTTTAATGTCTTCTGGATTTGGTTGAGCTCATCCCCAAACAATTTTTTATGTTCGGGTTATGTTCGGGGTTTTTTTGTGCCATAAAAATAAAAGTTTCCTTACAGCTAGAATGGTTCTGTTTCTGTCTAGCAATAATTCTGAGATCTGTCTTAAACAGCTTATTTTCAAAGGAGAAAAAGTCATCTCGTGGCACACCTACAGTGCTTCTCTGCTTGGAAGAGTGTCTGTGCTACTTCATTTTCTTCCAAAGTATTTGTAGCCTGGTCCTGCAGTCCCTCGGTGTCATGAGAGCCAACGAATGGTATACACAAAAGGCCTGTATGTATGGACTCGATCTGCTTTTTAGCACAGTCCCACTTAATATGTTTTTGTGTTGCAGAGACCAGCTGAGCACATCAGCTGATTCTATACAATGTCTATGCAGTTCAGATTTTACCTAAGTCAGAATTTCCATTTGTGTGTTACTGAGGGGATACTTGGATCTTGTGTGTCTCATTTAATTGATGAAATATTTTAATCTCAAAGGAAAATTAGAAGAAGCAAACTGTTAAGGAATTTTTGTGTGTTTTACATGCGGGCTTTCTTCTGTGCCACTTTACATATATTTTGGTTGTGTATTTATCTTGAAAGAGCAGAAGAGTACCCTGGAGCCTCTACAGACAGATGGGTATGTAAACAGTTTGCAGAAGTAAATAGAACTTGTAGATCAGAACGTTTCCACTCAATTGGATGATCTGTTAAATAAGGTAGACTTTAAAGGTACTGCTTAACAAAATGTGGTGAGATTTTTCTCTTATCCATCAACCCCCAGCTCCTCCCTGGATAGTTGTTTTAACAAGCCTTCTGATTATTATTGGAATTGGATAGTTAAAGAGGGAATTGGATCTCTTATTTTGAGTTCGTTGTAAAACAGTTTGAGTTGCATCGAGAAAAAGTAGCATATCTTTTAAAAATGTATTTTACTCAGAAGACAAGGTATCACAATTTTTTAAAGCGACAGTAATTTTAAAATACTGTATGTCTTGTAACACCTTTGAAATTTGAGGTAATATTATCTTTTATCTTTTTTTAGGCAAAAGGAAGTACTGTTCACCTTTATTTTTCATAGTGTACTTCATGTTGTACTCTGGGTGAGGATAGCAGCATATGCTGTTCAGTTTTAGCAAGACTGTAGGTGTGTTGGCCAAACAGGAATAGTTTGGCAACTCAGGGTAAATCCTAGACATATTTTACTGAAAATAATAAAGTTTTCTCAAGTATTCCAAGTTCTAGCACCATTTCCAAGCTTCCTGTTTCTTTGGTCTCCCAAATGAACCATGCTTCTATTCATCAGGTGAATTGCCTCCTCTAAACAATAATTTTGGATTTGCACAGCACAACCAAAACTAAAATCCAGCACATGTGGATCTGTCATGCACTGCTTATCTTAGCCAATAAATTGTTTTGCTTGTCTGTCACCTATTATAATGCTGCTAAATTCCAGTAAAGAGTTCTACCTGGTCTAGGAAAGCACTAGTGCATTTTTGCTGTATTTTCTGAACCTTTCCATTTAACTAAAATTTAGCAGTGCTAAGAAGACACAAGCAGTCCGCATTTCGGTTTATGGCTCCTGGGCTTCCATCTGACAATTCTTTTGAAATTCTGCAAGCGATGGCAGGCTTAGCTTGGCATATTCTTATCTGAATTACAATTTGACTTTATTGTAAAGTTCTGCAGCTATGTACTAAGAGAGTGTGATGATTACACTCCGTACCTGCCTTTAAGGAAGTAAAAGTAGTTTCAAAGTGATAATGTGCTGTTAGCAACAATCAGATAAGGTCTGGGAGTTGATAAAACCAAAAGGGAGGTATCTGAAACTACGCAGCATGCACAAGCCTGTGTGTGTCTTTCTGGCTTAGAGGGAAATCCCGCTATATATTGCTTACTGCATGTACTAAATTTATATAAGACATCAGTGCTCATTACTCTGGTTGTTAGCCTTTCCTTCAGTGCTGCTTAATGAATGAGTTACAGAGAACAACATTGCATCTGCAGGTTATGAATGAAACATTGGATTGCATATTAACATGATAGCCTTCCTGTGTGGCATTTTCCTTGCTCAGAGGCACTAACCATGCTTCCTTTTGATAACTAATTTAAATTAGTTTCTGTGTGTGTGCACACATATATAGCGATGATATATAGATGAAATGTATAGTATGAGGATGGCATTTTAATTGCATGTGGTCTTCTTTTAAGTATGTTTGTGGTAACCCAGAAAACCAGTTTAAAAAAAAAAATAAAAATCTGTCGTACATGAGAGTCATGCTGCAACCCTGCTGCATCAGCACTTTCCTGACTATTTGTGTGGATACCTGCTGAGGGCTGCAGGCCTGAAGGCTGCGAAGGGGAAGGTGGGACGTGTGCTGACCTTTCTGGGTATCAGACAAGACTGTTACTGGGTGATAATGTTTAGTGCTTGCTGTGAAGATGCTGAAGGGCAGATACTGAAGATTATTCCTGCTTGTGTATTTTTTCCGTCGCTTGTTTGAAGACAGAAGAAATTTTGGTGGAAGCCCAAGAAGGCAGTCTGTGGCAGGGACTTGTCTGCTTGCTTGTTAAAGGGTTTATCACTCCTGCCCATCTGGGAAAGGTACACTGGCACAGTTATCTGCAAAGGAGAGAAATGCTTGTCAATAGAACAGACACAGTGGAAAGAAGCCAGGAAGTATTTTAAATTTCATTTTAAGCCTTTTTAATTTGAAAATATAAAGTCATTGCTTTTACTTTGTAGTGGCAATGATTGTTTCGTGTTGCCTGTAAACAGAAAGATTCATCAATAAACATGAGTCGGTCTACTAGCAACTGCATTTCCCTGAATTGGCATATAGGAATTAGTAAGGACATGTTGCCAGAATTAAAACTGGAGGATGTATTGTAGAATAATAGTTGAAGTGAAGAAGGAGGAATATTTTTGTGTATCTAGCGTAATGTGTGTGTTGTCCACAGGCAGAATAGGAAAAGATGTACTACTGAAAGGAAATCTTTGGTGTGGAAGAACCTGATAAGGATTTTGAGACTTCTTCCTATTAATACTTTTTATATTCTTTGCACTCTGCTAAATCTTTATGGCTACTGTCAGTGAAAACAGTTGCTAATCTGTCTAGAGGGTCACTAGTTTTGGTTTAAGTAGACCAGGATCATCTCTTTATGCCAATTTCCAATTTTACCATTGGGTGCCCCAGTAAATTCTGCAAGGTTGTCCACACACTCACACTTAAATAACAAACAGCAGGTGCTGCTGGTCGCAGATGTTATGAGATTTGGCTGTCTGGTCAGATTGATAATGTTATTTTGAAGCCATGATACGGAGTGGAGTGTTCCTTTTGCCTTTTCAGAGAGCTCATGCCTGACAGGTACCAAGACTTCTTTGGCAGGCTGAAGTCTTAAAGTACATGTGGACGCCCTGGAGAAGAGAAAGGAGTAATATATGTTCAGAGAGGACTGCATCTTGTGGTAGAATTATAGAATCATCCAGGTTAGAAGGGACCTCCAAAAGGTCATCTAGTCCGACCTCCCCGCAAACGCAGGGACACCCCCAACTAGACCAGGTTGCCCAAGTCCTTGTCGAGCTTCGCCTTGAATAGCTTTGTCTTGAATAAGCATAGATTATTTGGTAGATTGCTTACTTAAAAGAGATGCAAAACTTTCTTCTAGAAATGTTCTTGTTTAGGATTAATCATTTTACCAAAGTAATTCCAGAGTCCACAACCTGCATCTTTCACCACCCCTTTTGGATAAAGCAGAGGATAGGCTGCAGACCATTAGTCATCATGGATCATGCTGTGGTTCCTTCTGTTCCAGGGAAACTGCTTCCCTTCTGCTGCCACTGAAATGCTAAGGCTGTCCCATTGTGTGCTAGACTTGCATCTTATCACAGGACTAGCTATTTGTGCAAGACACCTGCATTTGGGCATGTGGTAATTACAAGCACATTTCAGTTGTGTGCCCAACTGCACCTCCTGCCGTGGCTGCTGTGTATCCCAATACAGGAATGCCCACAAGTTATAGAACTTAACACTTCTTTCTCCAGAAGGTTTTCCCCAGTGACAGACTATCTAGAGCACCGCTACTCTAGACAAAAAGTTGGAGGTATCCTGGAAAAACAAAATAAACTCTTGTTACGCAAGTGTTTGTTTTCTTTCATTAACCATTATTTGTTGCTACATCAACTAAACAGCTACAGCAATTTTTAAGAAGGGAAGTCACAGAAGATATTTCAATATTGCATTGTATTAAATTTCGTATATTGACCTATAGCAGGCTTTTAATGTCTTCTAGCCTTGAATTCTTTTTATCTGGCCTTCAGTCTCTTGTTCAGTTTCTCACCTTTAAAATTATAAAGGTGACTATTGCAGTCTGTGGGACAGACAGAATCAGGTTTAAGGAGCAGGGAAGGAACCCCAAACAAGACAGAAACAGCCTTTTTCTAGGAACTTAAATAGATCAGGGAGGTGAAGAGTGCCTACTGAACTTGGAGTTTTACCTGAACTCTTGATATTGAAATACTATTGTGTTGTATAGTTTTAACATGTTAAAGATAGGGTGGAGAACATATTCTCTATTTTTGATGAGGACCATGAAGCCGTATCGACATTCTTCAAAAGTATCAAATCATATTACAGGAGATAAATACACGTTCGTGGCACTTGAGAAGGATCTAGTCTTTGGTAAAGTATTTTATTAATTCTGCGCGTTATAGGAGCTCATGAAAGTTCTCCCAAGTCCTCTGGGTGTTTTAGTTCAAAGGCATAGCAGAGTCAAGCATGGGTATTCTTGCCTCCAGCTGAAGAGGCCAGGCTCATAGTTCCCTTCCTTCATGAGAATTGCCTCATCAGACAAAAGCCTGTTTTGGGGTGAGAAACTCCTCTTGCCTTCCCTCTGGCAGCATGTAGCTTTCCGTGGAGTCCTGTGTAAACATTAGAGAGTCTGAGCAAAAGGGAAAAAGAACAACAACTTTTTGAAACTCTTACTTTTCAGTGGGAATTTACTCACAAGCCTCCTACTGATAAAGAGGGACTGACCTTACTTTTGTTTGCCAAGGACTAGGACTACCACTATACTCACATTGTTGAGGTTTTTTCCTCCTGATCTCTTGAGACAATGAATCTCTGAATTCTGGCCACATGAAATAAGGCCTGAATATAGTATAGTACTCAACTCATTTTTTGGGACAGCCTGGCTCTCATTTGTTTCAGACAGAAGAACAGCTTCAACCCCGACTGTCATACTTGGTGACCACTCTTCCCAACAGGCTTTTGAATGTGGTCTTTTGTCTGTATTTTTTTTCAAGGAAGAATTAGAAGTTTGAATCCTCTCTCAAAGTGAGTGCCTGCGGTGTGTGTATCTCAATGCAGGGAGCTGTTTCTGAGCCTCAGATGGAGCCTGCAAAGTCCCTTCTGGATCACAATGGAAGGCAGAAATCTTCATCCTGGGGTCTGGAAGCAGCAGAATCGTGTTTGCGTAGTACTGTGTTGGAGCAAATAACTCTTGCCTCTCTACCCAGCCCTCTCCCAACCTAAAGACTTGGAAAAATAAATGAATGCAAACAAATGTGCACTTTGGGATGACATTTCTTCTACTGTAGAAAGTGTAAAAAATTATCTGTGAAGAACAGGGAGAAGTGTTAGCAGGTTGTATCAAGAAAGAAACTTTTAAAGATTCCTTTTAACTGACAGTCTTATTTAAACAGAGCACATAAAAACAGGTAATCAAGCCAAGACGCAGACTGCAAGGGCTTCTATACAAATGTCAAACCCTTACAAGCTAAGACAGATGGATTGGAATGTCTGGATTTCAGTTAGGATACTTTCACAGTGAATAGCCCAGAAGCTGCAATACTGGGTTATATGTGAGAGTACAAGTAGGTTATGCTTTTAGGATAATGGCTTTGTGCTCTAAGGAAAGGAAAACTGCATAGCATTAATAAGCCAAATGTGTAACAAGTGACTCAGTCCGTGTAGATAGAAATCCAGTGAATACATAGAAAAGAACCTAGAAATATACTGGCAGTTATAGCACAGGGTGGTGTTAATGATACAGAATACAGAGGAGCATGAGGATTGCTGTGATGCTAGAAAATAGTAATGACTGGAGATTTCAGGTACTTCTACATACACAGGGGAGAAATCACGAACGGTACAATGTGGGAATAATGGTTGAGTACAAGAGACTTGGAGAGCCCACAAGATAAATTCTGATTTTGTCCCAGGGCTTCATTCACAATTTATAGGCTGAAGAGTTGTAATAGACAATGTAATCTATTTTGATTCAGTTTCCTCATTAAAAATGAAAAAGCCTCCAAAAAAAAAAACCCCACTTCCCAATATGTTTCAGAAAGGAAGTAGATAAAAATGAGGAAACAATCAAAGGCATATTAAAAGGAGCAGCTGAAAGGGTAAAATACATAATAGGCTATGGATTAAACCATGGATTAAGCTATTAAACCGTGGCTATAGTTAAATATGTTGTCTAAGTGTTTCAAGTTAATAGTATCCTACATATCAAAAAGGATCTGCTACATAAATCTATGGTGCAGAACTTTTTGAACACTGTGTAAGATCGTAGTTGCTCTATCTCAGAAAGAAGGTAGCGTAACTAAAAATGTACAGAAGACAATCAGAAACATGGAACCGCTTTGGTGCAAAGATAATCCCAGGTAGCCTGGGAAGAAATGGCTGGGAAGGGAAAGGGGAAGTTGTGTGCAACTGAAGTCAGCAAAATAATGAAGGTCACAGGGAAGATGATTAGGAATGACTGAAGCTGTGGCATTCTGTGACACATTATTCCTAAAGTCTGTGAGTACAGAGCATGCATAGGATTGAGACGGAATTAGACAATTATTGGCCTTTGTTAGAAGTCTCCATTGTGAAAGGTAACAGTGGTGATCTCTAGCATGGGAAGCAACAGCCAACTTCAAATTCTTCAGCCACCAGTGGTTAGAGATTAGAATCACACATAGGAGTCAATCTGTATTTACTGTTGCTTACAATGATGTTTCTTTGATAGTTGTTAGCATTTCACCAAATTGTCTGTGAACATTGCTTTATAATAGAAATGTGAAGGAGCTGGTTCTGGACCTCTTAGGATAGATCTTCAGGGACTGGTTGGGCTTTCTTTTAAGCTTTTTTTTAAACTTGGCCTCCATTAGGTACTTTTGCTGGTATCTCCAGCATGTCAATTACATACTGAAATAGTAAAACTTAGAGTACTTATCACTTAAACATGAATACCTTGACATTTTTATTCCTGAAGAATTTTCTTCTTATGTCCTGAAACTGTCTTATGTTCCTATGCAGACATTAAGTTACGTAAAGAGAGACAAATATTTTTTCCCTGAATTTTGTGAGGCTGATCTGATTGTTCTTACATTTTTGAATGGCAGTTCTTCCAAAAAGTTATGCATGTAGCAGCATGATTGAGTGGCCATTGACCATGTCATATTAAAAACGTTTGAAAGAGTTTTTAATCTACCTTGATGCATAGCAAAAAAAGCATATTTAACAGTCACTGCCTTTACAGAACTTGTATTCTCTCAGGGAGGTCTAGATGTCTTCCTGATCCAGGCAAATTGTGTTAACAACAATACTGAGTCTTTTTATTTTGAGAGTTATTTTTCTTGTTTTCTTATTTGTCTAGGGGACTGTCTACAATGCAAGGAAGAGTTCAGTCCTGTTAAGTTTTCTTTAACTGGAATTGTGTAGCAAAATATATTTATTGAAAAGTAGGTGTATGTGGAGAAGAAAACATACATTCCTTTGCTGGTGAACATGCATATTATCCTTTCAGTGCCTGTTTAGAATCATGATATAATCTTGGTTGGGAGGCATGTCTGGAGGCCATCTAGTCCAGCCTGCTCCAAGCAGCTCCTTACATCAGGTTGCCCAGGGCTGTTCCCACTTGAGTTTTGCATATATATTCAAGGAGGGTGATTTCACAACCTCTCTAGGCAAACTGTTCCCCTGCTTGACCACCATCACTAAGAAATCGCATCACGATTTCTCCTTACAGGAAATCATAATTTCCTGTCCTGTAATTCCTGTCTCCCTCAGTCGCTCTGCACCTTTGAGAATAGCTTGGTCTGTCTTCTCTGTGCCTTGCCATGAGGTAGTTGAGGACAGCACTGGTGTTGTCCCATGTAGTTTAGTTAATGATCAAAAGTGTAAAAGCATTCCAGCTGCCGTTTCATTTTTCTGTGGGAATTGTAACATGGAAGTCTTTTGCCTCAAAAGTAATTTGTCAGCTGAATTTTCTAAGTATAAGATTTTTTCCCCTCTTTTTTTAAGGAAGTGTAGCCCAGTTGAACTTGTCCAATAGATGGTAGTGGAAAGTATATAAAGCACTTGAATTACATCTCTCTGAGAATTACAGTTCCATTTTGATTTCAGATATTTTCAGCTTGAAGCATTTTGTACTTTCAGGCTCTTTTCCAACAAAATATCAAAATCTTGTGTGTGTAAAGCAATCTTTTATAGAAAAAGCTTGAGCTTTGCCACTCACTGTAAAATTTGGTTTGGACTTAATTTTGCCAAAAAGCTTTTAAGCAGATGTTTAATAAAACTAGTGTATCTGGATGCATTTCTGCTGCTGCCGGAGGAATTGTACCCTAGTGTTTTCTGAAAATTATAGCCTTAATCATGTTTTCCAAACCCTCTGAAAGCTCATCTTTGGTGTATTCTAAGTCGTGGCAGTTTCTGATGTTCCAAACGATTTTGATTTGGTTGGAATTGTTGACTCTCTTTTAATAACCAACCAATTATTTTTTTTTAATACTACACTGAGAAGCATGAAACTAATGTAATTTTTTGTGGTTTTCAAATATTAAATTTGAACTTGCTTTGGAAAACAAAGTAAAACAAAAAGGCAGGAGAAATTGCTATATTGAACTGTGGTGTTTGGTTCTGATGTATTGATTCAAACACATTTAACTGCTCAAAACATACCACGTATAAGCAGGCACACTGCAGTACTTTAACACCAGGATCTTACTGCCTTGGTATTATGGAATAAACGTTAAACAAGACGCTTTTGTCTTCTACAGTTTGTAAAGAAACATTTTCTTGGTTGGAGGCGTATGTAATTTAAAACATACAAAACGGTTGTATTTCCAAATGAGTAAAAAGGAAAGAGAACGGGATATGATTTATTGTGCTCTTTCAAGCACTGTAATGCAACTTGGCCAGATACGTAAAATACAATGAGATTTTTAGGGCCCAAAGTTTGAAGCTGTTGAAGCCCATGGCTTTAATTTAGTTTGCCTCACACCTTGATGTGTCCAAACTGGTTTGAGCCTTCACTTTCTCAAGTTCATTCCTTGGACGGCAAGTTTGGAAAAAGTCTTTTCGTCTTTTCATCTTGGAAGGTTTTAATTGCGGCAGGCAGGGGCAGACCCCATCCATTGCTTGGGCTTGGATTCCCAAGGGGATTAAAAGAAAAATGAGAAGAATTTTACAACTCATTTTTTAGGGGTAACAACACTGGTAAAAGTTAACACAGCTGAAGTTAGAAGGACTGTGTGAAAGCACAGAAAATTTCTTTTCAAGTATTACTCATGACACACACTGAAAGTCCTCGTAGCAACTATCACCTGGGAGACCAGTGAAATCCTGAAAAATCCTAGGGTCAGATGTAAGCACCAGGAGACATTCCATTTTGATTAACTGGGCTTTGGACTGAGCAATCCCTTCCCTCCCCCCTCCACCATTTTAACATTTTTTAAATGGCTGAAGAAGACTGTGCTTTAGAATAAAGTAGTTCTTCATTGCTGAAAAACATTATAAAGATGCAGACAGTATTTCATAAGGGTAGCGTGGGGCTGGCATCATAATTATCTGAAACCTCAGAGCAAGCTGTCAGGATACCAAATGGCTGTAAAGAGTAGTTGTGGTAGACACACTGAATGCACATTAGGCATGAGTCCACAGTCTAACAGGTTGCAGCTTCTTTATGTTTTTAAAGTATAAATGGCCACCTCCTGCAGGCACTGCGATTTTTCTTTTTCTTTTTTTTTTTTTTTAACTTAATGGGAAATTTTAGGTAGCGTCTCAGCAAATTTCTGTTTTGAATACCGTGAAAATTGTTAGATGCAAAGCTTGGATATACACCGAAGGATGTGTTGTCTGTGGTTGGTTTATTCTTAGCTTGTAAACTGGAAGAAAGTATTTCACAATACTCTTACGAATATTAACTAAAAAAGGATATTGGAAATTCAAAATGTGTAATTGGTAAATTCTGGGACAATTTTTCTATGATTTGTGAAAGGATGACTGCTGGATTCCAATGCCCTGTTTCTCTAGAAGCACTTAACTAGTGGATGTGACATCCTTGGTGGCATTGCCAGAAGCTTTCCATTTCTTTTTATCTTCTTACAGTGCTTTCTTGAAATAGAGTACCTTTGCCTCTACGTCTTCATTCCTCTTAGTTGCCTTCTATTTTTCAAGTTTATTTTGCTGTGTCCAGGGCTTCACTCTATTGCTTTGTAGGTCATCTTCCCGTGTATTGCTGGCTTGAGGTTTATCTGTAACTTTTGTCAGTTTTATGCTGGGCCTCTGGGAAAAGCACACTGATGGATGCCACAGCCTGGCTTGCTCTCCAGCCAGTCGCTGACCTCCATTCATCTGACACATCTTCTGTTTTGTGGCCTTTTTATTGCTGCTTTCAAAATTGAGAGCAATAAATAGGCCATCCAGTGTTAAGAAGTGGGGATAGCTGTTTGCTGCTATTGATTAACTTACGCATGGCCACACTTTTTAATTTGTATGGGTAAACAAAAATGATGCAGCAGGGCCAGCAGCTCGTTTCTTACATAACGCTTCCAAATGAGCCTCTTTGGGCTGCAGCCTGGACCGGTGGGTCTGGTGTGTATTGATGAAACTTAGCGCTGGCAGAAGGACATTGCAGCTGTTAGTGCTGTAACTGGCATCACTGGTCTGTGACCCACAGAAAACAAATGGGTAGAACAGTCATTGGGGTTTGTTCTGGGGCGGGGGCATCCTTTAAAGTTGGAATAAATCAGATCGTACTGTAGGAATGGTGGTGAGGTTGCAAAGAGGGGATGAAGGTCTGTGTAGGAAGACATGACTGCCCGTACTGCATCCTAGAAGGTTGGAATAGATCTGTTTTCCCTGGCATAGGGATTGTAAGCAGAAGAAAACAACACAGAAAACAGAATGCTTTCTTGATAGAACAGACTAGATCAAACATCTGGTGGTGTATCACTTGCCCAGTGGCAGGATAAGGTATAGCACTAGAGAGAAAAAAGTACCTATTTTAAGAACTATGCCTGACAATGCCTGTAGTTGCAAAGAAAATGGCAAAGGATGAAGTATTTATGGCACTTTCTACTGGAGTGCATGCTTACACTGCTAAAGCGTTTGCCTTGCTTTGGTATTAAAAAAGAAATCAGAATAGTTAAGAGCTGTTGTTGTTTACAAGGGTTGTCTGAGTTTTGAATTAGAAAGCTGTCCCTAACATTTTAAATTTTACCTTAAAACTCATATTTCCCTGCCTCCCAGCTGCTGCTGGCACCACCTGGGTTGTATCATGTGATATCCCAAGCTGCCTTTGTGCTGATCTTAGTTTCAGCTTAGAACAAGGCTGAAACTTCTCGCTGAAGTTAACGATGCTATTCCATACACATCACCTTAATTCAAGTTTAATAAAGGACTGAAAAGTTTTCAGGGAAAGAATTGATTTTGTTCTGGAAGTGAAAATGTTTTTAATACTGAACTTTCATACTACATGGAAAAAATAGACTTGACCTTAAATTTTGATTTATGTAATCAGAAAAAAAATTCTAACTTTTCAGTATGTTTTATTAATGTAATTGTGGAGCTTTGACGTTTGGATGAAGCAGATGGATTGTTTGATTCGGCTTAGGTATTCATAGTAGAATTGCAAAGCACAAGAGTAGGAAATATCTTTTTATGGGACTTTTACTAATGCCTGTCATACACCTTTAATAATGATATCCCTGCCTATTCTAGGCAAATAAATATCATGACATTTGCTCAGAAACACATCCTGTACCATTTAATATTTTAGCTTCATAACAAAATGCGCATGAAAAGAATGCAGAATTACGCAAGAATATGCTGTTTTACTCTCAATAATAGGAGGAAATACTTGTGACTTAAGAGACATTTTTTTTATTTTAACTGATGGTGGTGGTGGAAGTATGTTCTGGGAGGTGACAGTCTTCTCATAGAAGTTAGGAAAAGAAATCTTTCATTTCACTGATTTGCTCGTAAGCCATTGGTTTGTTTACAAGGGTTAAAAGATTCATAGAATCAATCTCAAGATCAAAAAAATTGGGTTGTTTAATTAATTTCACCTTTTAAATATTTGATTCTTTACTGCCTTGCTTTTTAGTGGGGAGAACATGGTAATTCTGCACTTTAAAAGGACTGGACTGGCAGCATCACCTTATTGGATCATTTGAAAGTATTATAAATTAACTTAACTGAAGTAGTTACATAAATGATGTATATGTTCCCAATTCTGGTGATGGCAGTGGCGCTTTTGACTTTGGAAGATGGCTTTTGTTGGGACTTGGAAGCCTTAATCTCAAGAATGTTTATTCACGTGGGTTTACCCTAAAATCTTGCTGGTCCGTTTGCCTCCACATGTATTTATAGCAGACTGTAGTTTATGTGTATTTTTGCTTGCCTCGGATGATATTGTAGGGTGCAGTGTCTGCCACAGAATGCACATCCCAAAAAACCTTGCCAGTGCCTTGATTGCTGGGTGGGTGGCAGCCCTCCTCCCACGTCCCCCCTTGCCTTCCTGGCATCTCCAGCGATGCCCTGCCTGGGCAGGGGACCTTGAGCCCTGCTGTTCTGGGGAGGAAGCGTGCAACTCACCCACTCTTAGGTGGTACCCTGAGTTTCAATCCTCCCAATATAGGTTGTGGCTTCCTCACCAGGCCAAATTTATTCCCTAGACTGTGTAATTTTGTTCTTTTTGGAGCAAAGACACACTGGTTTTAGAACAAAACCCATACAAAATAAGCTTTAGCTTTGAAAACAGCGATTTAAATGCAGTTCATGTTCACTAAATGTTTAGCCAACTTTGGACTATCTTAGATCCTTCTTTGAAGCTTCCCTCTTCACTACCTTGTTTCTGGGGGTGCTGACTCTTCGGGGAACCCCTGGCAACTCATCCAGCCTTTGCAGCAAAGGTGCTGTTTATCCTGTCAGGTAAGTCTTGGGTCTGGTCGTGCCAGCTCTCCCAAAGCAAAATTTGCACCTAATTGGAGACAGAGGAAATAGATTCCTTGAAGCTGACAGCTTGGCCCATTGTATTTCAGGAGTGTGCTTAAATGTTCTTATCTAGGAAGCCCATTGTGTTGCTTCCATGTTTGCTCTTCCCACAGCCCTCTTGAATTTCAGCATTAAGACATACAATAAGTGCTCTTATTAGGCAATGCTGAGTTACAATCTCAACAACTAGCTTACTCTGCAATGCTTTAACTATTTTTTTTTTTTGCATAGCAGCTTTCTTAGTATTCATAGCTTCATCTTGTATCACTTCTGTTTCACAGCTTATACAGCTTATTCCATCCATCTTTTAAGTAATGGCTGATATATGTTCGTTACTCCAATAACAGTAGAATAGAATATAGAATATAGAGAGAGTATATAACAATAGGTAGCATGTGGTACTATTGTGGTATTTCTAATAGGTGTGCTGAAGCACTCAGTCAACACTGTTTTTCTTTATTGCTGCTTTGCAAAATATGTGATACTTCTGTATCTGCTTCAAAGTATTCTGATATCCCACTACAGGAAGGCAGAGCTATCGCCGTTTCTACTGGATTGTTTTAAAGGCGTATCTCTAAGCGTAAACTGCTTCCATCACCCCCAAGGAAATGTACATTAGTAACCATTAAAATAAGCCACTCAGAACAAAAGCTTAAACACTTGCAGCTAGAACAGAACATGACAAAACCCCAGTGAAATCTATGATATGTTAATGGTAAGTAGGGAAGAATTTAATGAGGCACTTGGCTGCCTTGAGTTGAACTACTGGTGACTCCAAAATGACAAATAATGAGTGGGCTACAAGTTAAAGAGAAAGAATGGTGGACTGCAATGCAAGTGGAAAAGGGATGAAGGAGATCATACAATGTGAGGGTTACTAGAGCACTGAGGGAAGACCCCAGTTTTATCCAGACTGTGGCTGGGAGCAGACATCATATCATGGTTGAGTCCGTTTTATCAGATCTCAGCAGATCTGGATTCCTTTTTCAGATTTCCTGCATGACTTGAACAGGACTCATTGTTTCTTTTAGGTCTGCTTCCACAATGTAAAGCAGGAATGGTACTTTCTTTGCCATCCTGCTGATGGTAAGCTTTGGGACAGTGTTGTGTGTTATGCTGTATTTGCACATCATTTAGCACAGTGGGGTTCCTTCTCAGCTGGGATTTCTGGAAGCTTTTATGCCTAAGGAATAAAATAATTTTATCTACTTCAATTATTAAACAGTGCACATCTTCAAAAAAAATTAAGATGACAGCTAACTACTTTTTGTCCATGGAAATTAACTTAATACACTTGGCTTTCTTACTCATTTAAATATACACTTGATATTGAAGAACTAAACTTGAACAGAAATATTCATCCAAATCTTTTACACTCAAAACCTGCTTTGAAAGAAAAAGTTTGTAGTCCTCTGATATAGAAAGAGGTGGGCTATTAAATGATGTTCACAGACCTCATTAAAAAAATAAAGTCAAGGTGCTGTCAGTATCAGTGCACTCCCCAAGTGTGTGTTCTTTGCAGGGGGCACTGACAATTCAGGTGAGCTATCTTTTTTTTACAATTGACAGAACTAGGCAAAAACTTCCATCTAATTACAAAATGCAGTAGAAATCTTCCAAAGGATTCCAGTGAAGTCAAGCTTCTCGTGTTAGTATTAGCATCCTCTAGAAAAGCCTTTTGCTGATTTGCATGAAGAAAGCCCAGTTCTTCCTGTATATAGTTTAATAAACGAGATATCAAACTGTGTGTTGTACAGTACAACAGAAGTCCCCTACCTTCTTCATGAGGTCGCTGAAGTATATTCTCACCCACTTTCTCACACTCAAGCCAGGAGCAGAGTGCAGGCTGGATTAGCTGTTCTGATGGAAGTAACCAGTTCTGCCTCCATCATGTAACAGAAGTGAACATGGCCCTCATGTATCGTTGCCGTTTATAAAGTCACAGAATATCCTGAGTTGGAAGGGACCCACAAGGATTATAGAGTCTAACTCCAGACTCCTTATGGGGCAACCTAAAAGTTAAACAATATATCTAATGCTTCTGACCACCAACAGGCCTGAGACCATGACCATGTCCTTGGGGAGCTCGTTACAGTTCTTGACCATCCTCTCAGTGAAGAACTTATTCCTAATATCCAACCTGCACTTCCCCTGATGATACAGAAGGGAAAAGAATCATAGATGGCAGGAAAGAAGGTGATGAGGAACACATTTCCATGAAAACTACCCATAAATGCAAGACACTCAGGAAAAATGCAGCTGGGAAACAGCTACTCTGATGGCAACAGGCTGTTCGTGCCCAGGCTCCCTCCTGAAACTCTCCAGCCCTGGGCAAGGAGGAGATACGGATTTAATGGCAGAAGCATGCATTTGTGCCCAGAGTCACGTGTGCCCTTTAACTGCAGTGCTCACAGGGACTGAGCTGCAGCATGGATGAAGGTTACACATTCTGCAGACACATGAATGTCTGAGCTTGCTGTAAGATGAAGGCCAACGTGGCTCACTCTTTTCCCCTGGTGAAGGCTGTGTGGCCCACCACAGCAGGAGGATTGGGAACTACTGTGCTGTTACTTAATACTATACTTTAATAAAGCTTCTGTGATGGACTTCATGAATCTCCAGTTATAGCTGAACCCTTTGAAATACGTTAGGTGTTTCCTGTGCAGTATCAGCTCCTACCTGGTAAAAGTCATAGTGACATCTAGAAGCTATTTATGTCTGTTTCCTTTTCCAGTTTTGATACCTCTTACTGTATCCAAAAGTTGTCCCTAAGGTGGCTGTGCTGCTTCCTTGCACCTGAGATGGTAACCATGGCAACAGGGCTGTCATTTATATGCATTTTTTTTCAAGTCACTGATGACAGATGACAAACAGTTCAACTTGCATTTATTAGGGGGCAAATGTTCAAGTGTAAGTGTATTCTGTCTTTTAGCAAGTTGCAAGGAGCATACTGTTGGTTGTTAGTAACACTTGTGCTCACATCTATTGATACTGAATCTCCTGTCTTGTTGCTTTTTACTAAGGACAAGAAAGATAATAACAATTGTAGTGTTGGTGGCCAGAGGCGAGAGCTAGTTCTGGGAATTACTACACCTTATGTAAGTTAAACTTCTGTCTCTACAGGGCTTGAAGGTGAAGAACCACAAATGAGGACTCTTCAACAGAGTCAGCAGTAGAAGTTACTTTGGTTTCCTTAATTGAAAACTGGATCTTAAGTGAACAGTGTTCTCTTTGTTCTCATATGTTTGTCTTGGCTTTAGTTTTCATTGTTTTCTTAACTTTAAATTTTTAATCTAATAATAATGCATAGGACTTTTTAAAAAAACAAAGAACACATCAAAACACAGTGAGAACTAGGTATTGAAGAAACTGCACTGGATTTGTACTGAAGGGTCAGTGGTGCCAATTGCAAGACTGTGTTGTGTCTCTGATTTGCTTGTCTTCGATCTTACAAGAGTTTTTGCATACGTGAAAACTGAGCGGCTTAGGCGATATATTGGAGATTAACTAAGTCCCAACAAATGGAAGTTTCCTCTTCCTAAAGGTAAACTTTCAAGGAAAGAAGCCATTACTTTTTTAATTATTCCTAGTTTATTTACTTTACTTTTTGTATGAAAATATAAACACAGTGCTGCCTGGGACACTTGAAGATCTACCCTTTTTTGCTGTCATTACATCATATTGACACATGGTTCCATTAAAACCCAAATATTCTAGTGTGCAGTCTGGAGCACCCTCTTCTCGTGCTGGAATTGGAGAGCGTGGTCTTCTCATTTTTGTGGGGGCAGGCTTTTCCAAGTTATTGACTACCTGAAGAGTGAGTTTGTGTTTCAGTGTAAGTGCCTGTGGTACTGCTGGTGCCAATATGACTGCTTGTCTTATTCATGCTGGAAATGTATGACTCTTCACAGGGTCATGGCTGTGTAAGAAATTTTTATGTTACGCATGAAAGTTGTTGTGGTAACTGCCAGCGGACTTTGGTGACACTAATGCTATGAGCATGAGAAATAAATTATGGTTTAGAAAATGTGCATCACTTCAGCATTTAAGTTCATGCTTGCTTTTCTGACTTGCTCAATAAACTAGGATTTTACTAATACAGTTATGCTGGCATTTTAAGAAGCTATCTTAAAATTTTGAGTTCTTAAATAGGTGAAGCTACCCATCAACGTTCCAGTTTGCTTCTTTTCCAGCCGGTTCCCACTTCCCTCTGAAAAGCCTCAGGAAATTTTTTTTTTTCTCACAGTGTAAGAAGAGCGTGCTTGTTTGTATTCATTTATGCTTTATATTTGTAACATGTTTTGCCAAGGAAACATGTCCCATGAGATCCTGCTGCGTCCGTCTGTCCGTCTGCCTGTCTGTCTGTCTCCTCTCTCCAGCACCTTTGGAGCGGCAGGCAGATCTCGGCCACATAAGTCAAGGGGTCAGCAGTCATGCTGCTGCGATGAGACAGGATGCTCCTGCGAGCCTTCACAATATGCATAGCTGTCTGTAGGGGAGGGAGGTTTTATTCCCATTCCAGCTGAGGGATGTGCTAATTAGCTCATCTTTCATTAGCTATCAGGAGACAGAAGCAAACAGGTTTCATCTCTTCCGCTTTTATTTTTTCCTTTCCTCTGCCCTTGTCTATACTTTTCACAGTTTGCTTCCCCTCTCCGAACAATGCTGCTCCCTTGGGAGATCCTGTTGTTTGTCATCCTGTTATTTTGACCAATACTCTTGTCTTCGCTCCACAGCTGCTTATCTTTTTGAACTTTGCTTGCCTAGAAATCATTGGAGATGCTGCAGGCAGGCCAGCTGGGAGTCACAAAAGCCATCAGAGCTGCAAGGTCTGTCAGGAAACAGGAAACCCGAGTTGTATGGNGTGGTGTTTCTCTCCTGCAAGGCTGTGACCAGTGGAAAGTCTAATCCTGCCATCCTTTGCTCAAGTGACTAATCCTAGTTTGTGTGCTCAGGCTCCGGGAAGTCAGCAAAGGCTATCCGTGTGTGTAAGGAGTTGCTGGACCGAGTCCTTATTTTGAGAGCCAGCTAAATTGTTTCTTGCCTTTGAAATCGGTGCCAGCAGAAGCAGTCTGCGTGCGCTGAAAAACCGATGTACTTCGGTGAGTTAATCACTTGAATGTTCAACAAATGGCTAAGTGGTAAACTTTAAGCAGATTATGTTTCACTGAATTGTTTTCCCTGTTTGTTTTTTAAAATGTCAAATATATCACAGTGTAATTTATGGAGACATGCCTTCAAGTCAAACCACGAACACTTATAGGGACACTTGTTTCAGACAACATATGGCATAACCTATGAATTATGCACAGCCGACATACGGAGAATGGAGACAGCCTAAGGAAATGATTAGACCTGTTATCGTAGCAGTGACTGTACATTATTTTCACTTGACTGGAAAAAATGCAATTTTACTCTAGATTGGGGCTGAGATTGCTGCTTCCAGGTGCAATATATTAGCACTACATATGAATATTTAATGGTTCCTGGGAAATGTGGTGGATTAATTTTGGTTACAGTGTTAGTTCGTTGAAGAGCTAGTTCTTACCCACTCTGAAGCCTGTGTTTCTGATGTAGCTGTTACAGTCTCATTGCAAGAGTAGTGACATAAAAATAGAACTCAGTTTTTCCAAGTGTATTATTGTAAAACATAAGTTACACACCAGCAAATATCACACTCCAGACGGGCAGCTTTCAGCAAGTTTGCATTTACCGATTCCCGCTTTGCTTGATCTGAAAAAGTAGATTTTATGTTTTTACTCTCAGGTTGATTACATAGTTCCACCAACAGGATTTGCTGATCCTCCAGCAGAAATTGTATTAGTAAATGCTGGTAATGCAGAGTTTGGACTCTTCTGGGGGGAAAGGCCCAAGGGTTTTTAATTAAAATCCTGGCTCCACTTCTCAGGATTGTCAGATGCCTCCCGTAACATTCGCTTCCTGGAAAAAGACCTAAAACTGGCTTGTTCCACTGCACCCTAGCTCATAGCGCTTCCCTGCAACCGTACAAGTGCCTGCAGGCAAGCAGGCACCCAGGACATTTTTGTACCAGCCAGCGTTGGGTGGCCTTGCTGCTCCTAAAACTTCTGCTACACTTAAAAAAGAAATCTGGAGGTGATATTTGCAGTTTAGACAGTTCCAATTTGCATTGCAGAACTGAAAAGCTTCTGGAACTTCATCTGTGTGATTTGAGTACTGCAAAACCAAAGAAACAGAAGTCATAGAAAAGAATGAGCTTTTTTGCACCTCAGGGTCTCCAGCCAGCCCTGCCCTACTCTGGGAATGTGACAGAAGCTTAAGCACCAGACTGCTGCTCTCAAGTCTGTCTGAAAAGCACTTGTTCCATCCATCATCAGCTCTTTTCTGACAGGGTTAGCTGTTTAATTCCTCCCAGCTGACTGATAGTTAAATAGGTGTTCTTCGGCCTCTTAATTAGAGAGGTTTCCCCTCACAGTTTCTCCTAGCCAGGCTCCTGAGAAGTGCTACATGCTGATAATTGAGCTAAATCAGAATCCTTGCTCTGTCTGATATTAACTGTCTGACTTCTGCCACTGTCACTTTCAGTACCCCATATATTAGGTATGTGAAAGTATGTTGGCTAACGATATTAAAGCATCTAGTTTTTACACACTGTAAATCCATAAAACTCCTGTGCTTCTGAACTGTTAATAATGCTTTCTGGCTTTACCTTTCCTGAAGACATCTGTAATAGCGTTCACCATAGAGAATTCACAGATGCTTCACAACATATATATGAAAAAAAAAATATGGAAAAGTTTTTATGTTTCTGTGGAGGGAGAAAAGGGCAGGAAATGTCTCAGTCAAATGATGAACAACATTATTAGTTTTGTAAGGGGAAATTTATAGGTAAACCTTCATGTCCTTGTGTCTAGGCTGTATGGTGAAAGGTGTTTAACTGATTTATTCTTTCTCAGAAAATCCAGGTCATCTTCCTTTAAGAGAAGTTGGAGTGATCTCGACTTACTCTTATTTCTCTTGTTGAAATTATCAAGATTTATAGCACTACTGCCATGCTCGGCATAGGTACAGGTTAAGGCAAGTGGGCCCATAATAGTGTGCAAAACCAATAGATTTGAATATCCCATATGCAGCTGTAGGTGATGTAAGTCTTAAAAGACATTGAATTTATTCAGCTTGATTCCTCTAAAAAATGAGATAAATTGTGATCTAGTTGGTCCTAACTTGATCTTAGTTTTACTACAAAGGAGTCTGGAATTCTGGATATTTTGTCTTTCTTGTTCATCTTACCAGCATCTGTAGAAATGAATATCCACTCTGCTGGAAGATCAGGCAGTTCTGCCTTGTAGAGTATTGAACAAGATCCTTGTACGGTTGGTCAAACTTCAGCATAAAATCTGAAAGCTTGTAAACCACATAACATTTTGATAATGTCTTCTAAAAAGCTCTGAACTGGCCTTCTGCTGGGCTGCGTTTAGTGAGGTGAAAGTTTTCTATGAGAAAATGTATTCCAGTGTCTTTTCAACCGCCTTGGCTTTTGTCTGTTTCTCTAACACTCCTTTGACTCAGCTTTAAGTTGTGGTTCTCTTGGAAAAGATACCAGTTCCTAAAATGGGGTACTTCTTCTGTGTAATATCTCTTATTAGATACCCTGATCATTGAAAAGATGCAGATGAGTTTTAGGATGTAAAGATGCAATGGACTTGAAAGTAAGTGGACTGGAAGCTTATTTGTCCAACAGCGCTCTTATTAAGAGACACAATGACCCAGGAGGTAACCCTGCAGCTCTGCTGCCTGCTGCAGTGCAAGTCACCAGGCAGGCTTCTCATCAGAAAAATGCCCTTTTACTTTTGAAGCAAATACATTTTTCCTTTTGGGGAGGCAGTCAGAGTGTCGCCCTACATTTTACGGGCAATTTTTAATCAGGAGTCACAAATGGCTTGATTTCTTTGTGTCTGAAGATTTAAACTCTGAACTTAGGGATTTTCTACAATGCTTTCTCCACTTTATAAAAAACAGTCACTGTGTTGAGTTCTTTCAAACAAGTTGAAAAGTTACATGAGGACAGTTTAATAATAAATCTTATTTGTAAACCAGAATTGGCTTTAGCTGATGGTTTTCATCTCACTAATGCATGTATCAACTATTTTCCGGATCAGATAGCATTTTTCAGACAGGAAGCAGAAAACGATAGTGCGTCTTCTTATTCAAAAAGCACCATTTAAATTTCTAGAGTTAGAATTTTAGACTTGCAGCCAAGATAATACAGAATAGCTACAACTTCATTTTGAAGCCTTCAAAGATGAGTGAAGTTACAAATTATGAGTAAATCGCATTGGAAATGTAGATTGGTTGAAATGTTGCCAGACGATTTAGAGCAGCTTTTCATACTTCAGATATTTTTACATGACTATGGTCTAGTTGTGTCATTCCTTTTTTTCCCCCCTTTTTTTTTCCCTTTCATGTTTCTAAGCATTTTGCCTTCTGTAATGGAACCTCTTGCACACTCCTCAACAGTAACACTTATTTCCTCTTGTAGCCTCAGCTGCTGGAAGTAGATGTAGACAGCTGGGGGGCTCTTTTGCTTTTGAACTTGGACAATAAATTGCTTGTGGCTACGCAGATGTTTGGTTTGCACGCTGAAAGCGGCATTGCACACAATTTCCTCTCTTCATCCTACGGATGTCTGGATATTTGAATTGCAGAAATGGGCTTCTTGACACCTAGAACAAAATGTTTTCCTTAGGAAGCAGGAGGAAGTTATTAGTATGCAAACCTGCAGCAGAGCTTTCAAATGAGCTATTTCAAAAGTACTAGTATGTGGGTAAATGTGTCTCGTATTCTCTCTGTACACAAATTGTTCACTCCTCCTGGATTTTCTTTTCCATCAATGCCAGGCATTGTGTCTGTCACTGTGGTATGGGGTCAAGCCTATAGCCAGCAGGAGGAGGTGGTTTTGGTCTCAGAAATCTGCTCTCGTTCACAGCTCCTTGTCCTGCTACTCAGCGTTTTCTTCAATGCCGTGCTCTTGTTTCCTCTGGTGGGACCTCAGACAAGTCCTCCTGCCCGTGCCTGTCTTAGTTCTGCAGGCACTGCACCAGCATACCAATAGCTTTCTGGCTTTATACAGTGCTCTGATAAAGACAGTACAGTCTGTTCACTGTAGAATTAACTGTATGTTGTTTTAATGAGGGCTGCCTCTGTGAGGCACTGCATATGAGCACCTGTAGCTTGGAGGCTGGTGTTAACCGTGGGGGACTAGAATAGAGTCATGATGAGGGGGAGCAGCTGAGGAAGGAGAATTGATTGCAGACTCTGCCAATGAGATGTACGATAACCTCTATAGCTCTTAGGTCCCTTGTGCCCAAATTGATTAAGGTCAGGAGAAGGAAAGAAGGTACATCTCAACACCTTTCCTCCCTTACTGCACTGTCTGCGGAGGGGCAACAACACTCTTCCTTAGCACATGATGGTGGCAAGAGGAGACAGACCCTGTCAGCTTTTTATCGGGCAAGCAGGAAGTGATGAGATATATTAGAATTCTCCCGTGCTCTCTCCATCCTCAGGAGACCAAGAAAATGAGGGGAAAGGAGTCCTACAGGTCTGAAAGTGAGCTTTCAAGAAAGGTAGACAACCGCGTCTTTGGGGCACACAGAAAGGAGAGGACATGAGGGACAGAAAGAATAACACTGATATGGGAACAGCATCCCTGGCACTTCACTGTGTGGAATAGGGCTGATTTGAGTTGGGGTCCATCACAGATTCTGCTTTAAGGACCAGCAGCTGGTGCAAGGTCGTGGCAGACATCTGGGAACAACAGTGAATCCTTGAGGAAAAAGGTTAGAGGCTTCTCTTGGGTTTTATCTCCGTGCATTTTCATTCTCTTGGGTTTTGATCCCTGGGCATTTCACACCTAGCTAGTTTTAATGTTTTCTTCTATTGATTCCCTGGAGCTTCTCTATTTTTTGTTGTGGAAGATTTTTTTAACATGTCAGCAAAAAGCCCCCAAAAACGTGAAGTCATAGGTCTTAGCTTGGGTGACTCCTTCTGGTGGCTGGGAGATTGGCTGAGTTGAAGTTGGTGGTATGCCTTTCAGACTGGAAATGATAAGAGAAATCAAGCCAGGCCAGCTGAGCTCTGTGGAGAGGCAGTTCTGGGAAGATAATCACTCCATTAGAGCTTCTCATTCTGCCATAGTTATGGACTTGTCATTTCTGTGGTTTTCTAGCTATCATCTTACACCTGGAAAGCATTAGCACAGGATTTAGTTCCTTGTAGAATTCCCTCAAATGCATTTGTTTGTGGAAGTAAGTTATCTTTTTGCATTTGATGTGACATTTATAATAATTATAGTTCCTTCCTCCTGAGATAAATCCTTGGTTTGTTCTTGTGAATGTTTTTTTATCATAGTATTTCCTTTCTGGTATATTTTCTTTATACTCTTAAGTCCCTTTGAATAAAGAGATATTTGTTTTGGTTCCTTACTTAATTGCTATAACTGTACTTTTTCCTGACTTTTATGTTTATAGGTGTTCATAACTTCTTTGGTGTTGGCTTTCCAACATCTGGACTTAGAGGTCCTTACTAAGTGCCTCTGAACCATAATATGTGCTGGATATCGTCTTCTGTGGAGCTCTTACATTGCCTTGAGACATCAAATACATTGCATCCTATCTTCCTAACAGAAAAAAATGGGTTGGAAAGATCAGCAGCAATAAGGGAAACGTTGCTGTAGTTACAAAAGGTATCCCACTGGTGCAGGAGAGGTTGACTCAAGTCAATCTGCTGTGGCGCACAGCAAGGAGGCATGTTTCTACTCCTTCAGAGAAGAGCAGCGTGTGTCCCTGTCGAGCATACGTGTATTGGCCAGCTGGTGACCTGGCCAGGCTCCTGCTTGGCAAATCTGTCCTGTTAGGGCATTGATGCACAGACTAATGTTGTATCCAGCCCTTCACAGAAGGGAGAAGTCCTGAGCAATACCATAGATCCAGGTCCTGCCTCTCTAGGACTGACTGTTTTAGACAGCCAACTCCTGTCATGGGAGTCTTTTCTTCCTCCCCAATAAAAATAACCAGACCTACAGGATAAGGTATTTCCTTTTCCTCACAAGTGAATAACATCCTGAACACCTTCATGCCTCAGGCTTAATGCACACGTGAAGAAGCAATTATATGACAGACCGTTTCCTCCCCAGCTTCCTCCATGATTCAATTGCTTCGCATTCCCATGTACTCTCAGCACTGGTTGATCTCTCCCTGTCACAGGTGTCTAGGACCCTTGGGACCAACAACCTGCACAAAGGTGGTGGAGGAGATATTCACTCTGGGCATTGTACCTGCTTTGAACTCCCTATGGGAGGACTCCTTTTGTAGTTGACTAAATGAATTAGGTTCTTGAACACAGGTACAGCTATATCTTAGCTATAACATGGGTGCTGACCCTCCTGAGGCACAGCATCCTGTGGATTGCTGCTCTGTACCACTGCAACCCCAGTAGGGAGGTGGACGTGTTAAATGATGATCTGTCTGATCCACAAAACCAAGAGGAAATTCTTCCACAGGAAACGAGGTGAAATATGTGGTTTTGTCTGCTGCAGACTTTAGGCAAGAGAGTCATTTATCAAGGGGGAAGCTATATCATCCTTCTTGTTAATGCTTTACACATGCATTTTTACTCAAGTGCTTGACAATATCCATTGTATTTTATGGCTGATAGTAACAGAAATCGCCCTCATGCTGTAGGAATTGGACTGGAAGACAGTAAGCTCTTAGCATTAGTGCCATTACTTTTGCCAAAGCATTGGAGTGTCATTTTTAGGGAAATGTATCCTTGCAAGTACTTCACCGGGCTGCCGAATGCCCAGCTGACAGGTAAGACAGCTCCTGTGCCAGGCACTGCAGGAAAGGGTAGAGCACACGATCGGGTGACGGTGCATCACACAGGGCAAAGAGGGCTTTGCTCAACCTGTTTTTTTCTGACATGTGACCTCATGTCTGAATAATTTAAGTGAATTTTTGTCCATGTGCCGCTGCACCTGTGTGCAGTGGTTCTTTCTACCCCTCCCTGACTCACTGGCATGGAGGGCTGCCACTTGCCATTTCAGGTGCTACAGATCTGTTCACCAGTATGAAAATGGATTATATGGAGACCAGTGGTTCGTAGTCAACAAATCTTTTTGGAAAGGGGCTGGTTTTGCTGGGTTAACTGTGTCAGCAATAGAGGGGCAACTGTCCCAGGGTGCAGACTGGAGCACGTGGCACTTGGTTCCTGTTCTGCATCGGTGGCTGAAAGAGGGTCACAGAATTCTAGGGGTTGGAGGGGACCTTCAGAGATCATCTAATCCAACCCCCCTGCCAAAGCAAGTTCACCTACAGCAGGTTGCACAGGAATGCATCCAGGTGGGTTTTGAATATTTCCAGAGAAGGAGACTCCACAATATCTCCGGGCAGTCTGTTCCAGTGCTCTGCCACCCTCAAAGTAAAGAAGTTTTTCCTCGTGTGGAGGTGGATCTTCCTATGTTCCAATTTGTGTCCGCTGTCCCTTGTCCTGCACCAGGCACCATTGAAAAGAACCCGACCCCATCCCCTTTACACCCATCCTTTCAGTATTTATAAGTATTGATGAGATCCCCTCTCAGTCTTCTCCAAGCTAAACAGACGAAGGTCTCTCAGCCTTTCCTCATAAGAAGCAGGGAGGAAGATGAGCTCTCCTAGGCCACAGCGATAATGCAACCCTATTATAAGGGCACTGGCATGGATTCAATTCCCTCGGCCGCTTTTTTTTTTTTTTTTTTTCTGGTTGGATTCAGCCTTTGTCTGACAGATCATGCAGCCGGAGGCATTTTATCTCTGGAGGGAGCTGAAGGAAGGAGAGGTGGGGTGAGGGACCAGGGAGAGGAGGGAAAGTGGGACCATAGATTCCTTCAGCAGCCCACAGCTAATCAGCTAACAGAGGTCAGCCGGAGCTGCAGTCCCTCTGTGCTTTAGGTCCCATGACCAGCCTGGTCTGCAACAGCCACCTCAGCCCCCATCCTGTTTTCTTGCCTTCTCAAACTGGCAGTGGTGCGGGTTGAGTGAGAGCTGATGTGAAGGATAATCTTTTTTTGCCTCGTTAATTTTAAAGCGAGATCAACACCCTGAGCAGGCATAACACATGCTAGCGCAGATGCACTGCTCCAGATCCAGCTTAGGTCAGCTTAACTTGCAGCTCTGCAGTGTGCAGAGGGAAGAGTCAGATGGAGATAATCACTTAACACAAGTGCAAAGATGGGCAATAAGGCTTCCCCTATCTCATAACACCAAATTTGATATAATGGTGCTAACAATTCTACTTTTGATAGTACCTGTGGTAGATATGATGGCTGCTGGGTTTTTGTTCTGCTGGATTTCCTTTTTCCTCAAAGAATCGCTTAGGTCTTGCTTTCAGAACACAAAGGTAGACTCATCCTCCCCCTCCGTTGCTTTGTTTGAATGTCAGAACTTGAGTTTGCTTCCCTGCTGTCTGAGGTCAGCTGGGTAAGTGGTCCACGGCAGAGAATGCATGGCCGAATGCAGTCCTGTCAAACTGAAGTTTTGTTGCTTTTATGCACAATGACTGCTCTTAGACAGCTTCATCTTGAGACAATGCTCCATCATTTAAAAGTGGGGGTTTTAAAAACAAAAGCCAACAGCATGAAGGTAGGTGATTGCCTGCTTTATGTTCTTTGTAACAATCCAACTTGGTACTGTCATGCCCTTCTTCCTGTAAAGCACCAAACACCACACTTTGTTTTTCTTTTTCGTTTTTCTTTAAGGAACTTTAAAAATTATGCGTACAAAAAATTCTTGAAAAGGATGAGTAAGTTGCAGGGCCACTGTGAATTCAGACACAGAAGGAGGTGGAATGCCTTCCTATATCACCTGAGAATTTGGTGAAGGCTGAAAATAACATCCGTATTTCCCAGGTGTTGTGTTTGTACCATCTTCACCTCCACCAGGCAGCTCCTGTCTCACCTTTGTGGGTTCTGGCATGGGATATTTAATGCCGCATGAAAAACACATTGCTCCTGTATGTGCAGCGTTTGTCAAACAGTGGTTTGGGACTTAGATGGACATGGTTGATGGAAAGGTCACCATTATGTGACACACAAGAAAAGCACAACTGCACATCCATTCATTTGATCAATAGAGCTGCTGTTGTGAGCAGTAAATGGCTTCCTTGACCAGATCTTAACAAAAGATGTTTCGTATTGAAGAGGGTGCAATATTCTATTGTTTTGCATGGCTTTCTGAGCTAACCTTTACTATATTTTTTTCTGAAGTAGCACAATCACTATTTAGAAATCTGTGTCTACAGGCTTTGATAAAGAATATCCTTAGTATTGCCAAACCTTGTTCTGTATTTTTGCAGAAGAGTTTTTGAAATGAAAGACTGAGAATCTTCTCATGAAATCATCAAGTAGATTTTTCCGTCCTCTCCTGCTCTTCCAAATGTTTCTCATATAAACTGCCTGCAATGGAGCAAATGATTCCACTCCTCCAAATTTATTTTTTTAAAAGCCCCAAAACATATGAGGAATACAGAGGGAGCATATGCCTGCAAAGTAAAACATCTTGGTAAATAGAGAGGAGCATCCTGCAAATCAGTGCGTTTTACATGTCTGTCTAGTGCCTTTGTAAAAAGATAATGACAGGATTTCCTTTTGTCCCTAAGCACTTAACGCTTCTTGCTATCCTTTCCTCCCTGCATTTAGAAAACATCAACAGAGGCTCTTGAGAGATGGCAGAAGGAGTTGGGATGTCCTCCTAGGGCAGGGGGAATACTGGAACAGCATCCAAAATATAATTTCCAAAAGAAGACCTGCAACTGATACCAAGGTAGTTTGGGATTCATTTGCTTGGGAGCACATACTGAAGTTAGCCGTGCTGAGAGGAGATCAGAGGAAGGACATAGGTGGTGGTGGATCCAGCCCACAGCAGAGGCAGATATATTTGGCATTATACGAGCAGCGGGCAGCCAGACAGTGTGTTCTCTTGCATAGCTAAGATGTGAACGAGTGCAGGTTTCTAATAAGGCCAAGTGTCTGAGATGTGCCACAGCACCGAGCTGATTGAGTACACGCTGAGTGACAGCACAAGGAACAAGAACAGCACTTTTTCTTACTATATTTTGGTGAACAAAAGCATAGATCTGAAGGTAGAAATTGGATAAAGTCTGGGACTCATGAGAATGCTGACAAGTTTGTCAGGTATTCCCCTGCCAGATGCAGACTCTGCAAGGCTGCTGCTTCTCCTAGATCCTCTGTTATGTCACTGAAAACTTCTATTTCTTCCCTTAAATTTCCTTTGGCAGCAGTTGTTTAGTTCTTTTTACTTAGAGATTTAAATTATAAAATGTCTAAATTATGCTGACTAATGACGTAAAAAAAAAATCAAAATTTCCCTCCTGCAGGAAATGGGAGTGTTTTGAACTATTGTTTACATCTTAATTACAAGCTTTTCATAAATCAGAAGACAAAGTTTGCAGAGGAGGGAAGTTTTAATTAAAATCCTTCAGGTGCTTAAGAACTGAAATATGTTTGTTCTTTGCTAGATTGGAATGCTTAAAGGCTTTACTGATTTGCTTAGATTTATTTATTTATTTACTAAATCACCTCTGCCTACACTGTCCGTACACTCTTGTGGGTTGAGATAAGCTTTGAAAGCATCTTTCCTTTTATTGCACAAACCTGGTGGATCTGCAGCGCTGGCAATGGTACTGTGGGCAGGAGTGAGCCCGGGAGGAGGTAGGCTGTCCAGCTTGGTGTTCCCAGCAAGACACCAGAGGGATGGAAGCAGGTTGGGATGAGTGGCACCCTTGGTAGGGTGGCAGTGAAGGGTTTTTTTGAGAGGAAGGCTCCTTTTTCAAACTTGTGAATGTCTTACCCTGAAGCTGAAATCTGGTACCTTTCTAATGCAGTTTTTACATCTAGCCTTAATGATGATTCAAGAAACAAATAATTATTAGAAAGAGTTAAGCTGTTGCAGATGTGTTTCTCACTCAAAGGACATGAGATAGGTCTCCAGTCATCATCTCCTCACATTACTTCATTTGGAGACCACCCTAATTCTGGGTGGCTTTTCCGCCCACTTTGAGGAGCTCCAGCAGTTTGTTTGGCTCAAGTGTCAATTGCTTGTAGGTCTGCTGGAAAACTTTTTCCTAGCAAGTTGGCTTACAGTCAGCTTTTTCTGTTTGAGCTGCTGGCTCTTCTGATCCAAATGTCTCCTTCAAGAGTGCTATATACCTGTCTGGTTAAAGGACTCTCTGGTAAGCAGCAGAAACTGGCTGGGCTGGGCAGAGCAGAGGAGGAGGCTGAGCTTGGCAGCCTGGCTGGGGGCCACATGCAGTGAGCTCCTGGACCAACGAGAGGCTTTTGCCAGCTCCTGCCTCTCAAGCAATTTTATAAATCCAGCTGTTAGGGGGTGGGGATGGGGGAGGAACAGCTAGTTGTAACTTCTCGGTACATTTCAGTTATATTTACAAATAGTTTCAGGGGGATTGATACAGGTGTAGGGGTAGTGGCTTGTTCTCCAGGCAAATTTACTGTTTGGAGGTAGGGAGAAGGTGTTGCTGGCAAGGTTAGCTGGCCTCATCTGCAGCATGATCAAGGTGTTACAGTTCTATGGAGTTTTTGACCAGGCGTTCTTCATGCATGAAGTTCATTTGTTTTCTCATGGGTCAAAATTGGTGCTAATTTGGGTGAAACTGCGTTTTGTAAGACAAGGAAAGAAGGATTATCTGGAAGAACAGGTCAGAAAGACTTGACTTGCAGGATGATTAACTTACTGTCTTTGCTTTCCATTCTAGATAACGAGTTCCTTTTTTTCCCCTCTTATCAGCAGTTTGTTCCTTTAAAGTAGATAAAAGCAAATTACATTCAACCCCCTTCTCTGCATCTCCTGGCTACCTTACTCTTGTTCCTCACAACCTAAGAGTCTGTGTATGGTATAATTGTATCTCCAAACATTTTGATGAGACTACTTAGTTTAGAATTTGTGCCTTGCCTTTGGACGTCAGATGTGGACCTTGCTATTTGCAATACGGTAGTGTTTCGAAATACAGTGTGGAACACAAAGATCATAAAGTTTCCAGCCCTGTGCCAAGGTGGAACAAAAATCACAGTAATACTTTTGTACCTTTCTGAATGGTCTTTGTACACATGCTCACAAATGCCCCCTGTATAGTGGCGAGTCAACTAAAGACTGCCACGGCTTCACCAATAGTGTTTTGTGTGTGTTGTGTTACAGTCACATCTGGGCTTGGTACCTTGTTCAGCACCGCACAGGCACACAGTAAAGTGAAAGTAGAAGCTGAGTTATAGATGACTGTGCTGAGGAGGATGCAGCTAGTTGTGAAGTGGTGGTTGTTGGATAGAGAAGCTGCCAAGGAGGCCTTTCAGATATCAGCAGTTTGGACAAGACTAATCTACAGTTGTAGTTTTGTCTGATGTCTGTGATGCATGTATGGAATCAACTAGGTGATCTTGATCTTTATTCAAATATAGTCTTCATTTCTTCATGATTTGTACGTGAATCATAGAATCATGGAATGGTTCAGATTTGAAGGACCTTAAAGTTCATTGAGTTCCAACTCCCCTGCCTTGGGCAGGGACACCTCCCACTAGACCAGGTTGCTCAAAGCCCCATCCAGCCTGGCCTTGAACACTTCTCGGGATGTGGAGGAACGCTTCCACGTGGCTGGATTATGACAGATTGCCAGTGAAGTGGTAAAGCAGTACATTAGCACTAAGGTGAAAATGTATATCCAGATAGACAGGACAGAACTGATCCTTCAATAAACGCTCTCTCTGTACTTTGACAGACTAGGTTCAGAAAGTAAACTGTGGCCAAAATGCAAGTTTTGTGGAAACTGGAAAGGTTAAATTCTTTTTAACTGGGTTATCTATATTTTTGTGCCCTTTAAGTTTTGTTGATAGATTTTTAAATGGAATGGGAATAGAATAATTTGAGGCTAAGGACAACAGGTAATTTGAAACTGAAGGTCAACTGGGTTTTAGTTATCCACTGTCTGTTGATAAGATCAAGAAACTCCCAATAGCTTGCCGCCATACAGTTTTCTTTTCCAGGAACTGCCCTGGTTTCTCCTTATCTCTCCATCTGCTTTTGTTTTGTAAGTATTTCTGATGAGAGCTTCAGTAATTTACTTGATGCAGAAGTAGTGATTCTCTTGCCTAGATTGCACTGGCATCTCTCTGTGTTCTCCCTGCCCCTTTGCAGGGGATGTTCTCCAGCCCATTGGTAACAGCAGCCACTTTCAGGGAGGGGGAACATGTTCTTGTCACAGTTTGGCTGTTGCACTCCTGGGTTCGTCCAGGCTGAGTGGGTTGCCCACACCTCATGACTCTTTGCTCCTTAGTTAATCCTTTTGTTTCAGCTTTTTTCTCAGTACTCCTGACTGATTCTACCTCGTCTTGTCTTTGTTTCAGGAAAAAAGAGCAGGCCTAAGGTAAACATACGGAAATTTAGCCGTGTAGTCAAACCAGTGTCAGGAATATTTAGAGTCTTCCTGTCATCTTTAACTGAGGATAAAGCCTCCTTTGGCAAATTGTCAGAAGCCTGTGAGACTCAGATTGCTGGCATGACTGGTTTGTCCTTTCTAGTACCCTTGCTTTTTTCCCCAGTTGGTATCCGTGTTCACTGCAGTTATTCTTTCCAAAAGTTCCTGTAGTTTTTCGCTCATGTCTGGAGGATGAGCTTCTTACAGGGCGGAGATTTCTCCATCGTAGATGTCATTTGATTTCTTCACTAAGTTGTGCACTGTTTTCTGAGAATTACCAAAGTATGTTTTTTTTTCCCAGAATGACTATATATGCAGGTTATCACTTTGCCATCCAGCTGCTATGGCTGCTGATGTCCTTCTCAGATCTGGCACTTCATACGTATGAAAATTAAGTAAATTAGTAAAAACACTAACTTTTCCTGCTCAAAGTTTGGCATATTGAACTTTTTTTTTCATTCCCAGAATTTACCGTTGTCATGTTTCTTAAATCTTCTATTGAATCAAATTCAGTTTTATTTGCTATGTGAAATTGAGATAAGAGACTGAAATATTTTTCTTAGATAATATCATCATCATGCTCAGAAGACTGGTAATCACACACTGGGACTTTCTTTTTGCAGACTCAGGCCACGTCTCTACTAAAAAATGATGCATATCAGGGTCCATCTGGTGTGACAGACATATTCCCTGTTCCCCAGCAAGGCTGGGGGATAAATCTGTATGAGTATGTAGCGTGGTGATATGATTTAGTTCAAAGATTTATTGGATGGCAGATACTATCCTTTGCTCAGCACTGAGTGGGTGAGGGAGGAGCTCCAATGCCCCACTGCTACAGGGACACCTCACCAGTGCAGAGTGATGGGGACAGTCCCAGGTCCATGCTGTCCCCTGAGACCTGCACAGCCAGTGCCAGCAAGGAGGGTGCTCATAGGCAGGGACTAAGATTGTTCCCAGAAGTGTGCCAGCAACTAAATCAGACTCTGTAGTTCTGCTGTGTCGCCCAAGACAGTGTATTATCCCCACTTGGCTGAATACAGTAAACAGAACCTTATGCAACTACAAGGATGTACTTAGGTGAGTAATTAGCATGAGATGTGGACACCAAGTTTTAAAAACAGTGTTAAAGGCATCACAGTGGCATAGCTGTTTGTCTCAGTGAAGAAGAGGAGCATCGTGGATCTGTCACAGCAAAAAAATACAAAGTTGTGTTTTACAGGAAAAATGCAATAGTGCTTAATATAATTGTATTTGCCAACACGTGAAAGATAAATGAGCAATGGTGCAAGTATTTTGCTGCATGTTAGACAGGTTGGGCTAAAAAGGGATGTGGGTAAAATCCTGGTGCACAGACCACAAATTGCAGTTTCCTTTTTGTCCTTAACTGGACTGTGACTTAAAAAGCTGTCTCTGAAAGTCATGACTGGGTCAAATGCCTGCTCTTATTTATGGCATGTTGCAGAGTGTCTGTCATAGTAAAAATGTTTTAGCGACCTCTTAAAGATATGCCATGCATGGAGGATGATTTCCACAGGATGTGGGGAGTGCATCTTCTCTAGTTATTAATTCCCAAGTCTTATTGCAGTGATAGTCATCAATGTACAGGTGAGGCGGTGTCTGATTGATGCACAGATTTCATGGCTTTTCCACTTGTCCTTGCCACTCAGGAATTTCTGCCCTGCCCTGCTACCAGTATAACTCTCATCTTAATGGCTGTGTCACCTACCGGAGGTCCAGAATAATTTATTTTTTGTCAAGAAAAGACACATCTCTCAACATTTCATTTATAGACGAAGCCTTCAAACATTTTCACTTGTCAGCTGTCCGCCTGAGATATTAAGAAGGAAGGGGTTTTTACTGCGGCAGAACAATGAAACGGTGGTCATGCCTGCATGGTAGGAAGGTCTCTACTTCTCTGGAGGTGAGGGATGTGTGCCTGCACCAAGCTTGGGGTCATTTCAGGGAGGCATCAGCAGATGGGTGATGCAGTGTCTGTCGGAGAGCAGACACTGCTACACTGCCCAGAGTCAGTGCCATCCTCAGCCTTGTGGCAGCCCAGGCAGGAACTTAACCTGGCTTCACCCAGCTTACAAATAAGGAAGCTGATTAAGATCATTAGTTTTTCTTTACAGTTCTGATAACGACAAACTGTTTTGTTTTGGTTTGGTTTTTTTCTGCTATGTCCTTGCCTTTATACTGTGTTCTGCGCTTTGAAGAAACTTCAGAAGAGCCCTTTGAAAGCAGATTCTGCAGCTGCAAACTGTCTTGTGCTTAGTGCACATACTCCTCCATGAGGACGTGCATGCACTGCTTGTTGAAGTACTGGTGCAGTGCCTAGCAGTTCACTAGTTTCTGCATAGTCTCAGCTAAGGCGGAATGATGTGAAGTGTTCTTTGAATTGTCACGTTACATCTTTCAAGAAAATAAACTCTCAGATTTTGGGGAAACAGGGAGCAGAAAGGGCATCTAAAATTGGAATGCTGAAGGAGTGGAGCTGCCTTGAAGTATTTCCAGGATAACTGGGAACTTACTTTCACTACAGATCTTCGTTTCTAACTGGCACTTGGATATTAATCTGAAAATCATAGCACTTACAGAAGTCTGAAATAAGTTTTAGATTTTTTTTTTACCATCTAAATTTAATTAGAGGAGTCATGAGTTAATAATAACACTGCAATAATTTCTGAGTGCTAGAGAGGGGCAGAAAAAGTGGACCTAAATCTGCCACATTGAGATAATTAAGAAGTGTCAGGCGGGACTCAAGATTCCCCAGTGCTTCAGCAGCTCCTGCATGCTCAGAACACCGTCTCCAAAGTGCAAATTAAAATGGGAAAGGACTACCATGTCTTCCATCTACCTTACAATTTCCTCCTTTTTGCTTCTGCTTACCGGGAAATTGCTAAACCAATATAGCAGTGACCAAATACGGCTCATGTGGGGAAAAAAGAAAAGGTTATCCAGAAGTCCGCCATGGCAAGAGTGGGTGTGTTTGACAAACTTACCTACATTTCAGTACAAAGTTGATGATGATGATCCCAGAGTCTGTAAACCTTTACACTGAACCATCGACTTCAAGACGAACAGCTGCCCCTCCTTTTGTTCTCCATTTCTTGCCATTTGTCGCTGTAGTCTGACGGGTACATCACTCATCTTGGAGGAACCCTTCAGAGGACAGCAGCCTGCACCCCACTGTAAGGATACTCCATAGCCAGTTGGCCACCACATCTAGTAGCTGAGAAACTTTGGACTATGGGCTCAGAAATACCCCTGGAGGTGGGGCATTGGGCCTGAAAGTCTAATTGAAATCAGACTGTTTGGGGGAATGCTTGTTAAGATACATTTCTTGACTTTGTACTCCCATGGTCATCTTACATTGGCAGATGTTGGGTGATGGTTCACATCGTAATGTTTCATCATTCTGGTAATTAGCTTTATAAGTGATTTCACCGAGTGGCAGGAAACTTTGTAACTATGTCCTCAAGTCTATTCTGGCTTTAAAGGAAAGTAACCAAGCAGAAACCAAGAAGAAGTGACGATACTAATTTCCCAAAATCAAATACAATGAATTCTTCATTAAAATAGAGAATTCACAGGCAGAGAATTTCTACAAAATTATTGAGATTTTTTCTTTTTTTCTTTTTTCTTTTTTTTTTTTTAAGTTCCAGGTGACCTAAAATAAAAGCACAACAGATACGTGTTGCACAAATGGAAAAATAAAACCTGCCAGCGGTTTGTCTATGGAGATGTGCTGGGTTTGGCTGGGGTAGAGTTAATTTTCTTCACAGTAGCCAGTACGGGTCTATGTTGTGGATTTGTGCTGGAAACAGTGTTGGTAATACAGGGACATTTTAGGTAGTGCTGCACAGTGCTTAAGCAGGGAAGGCCTTTTTTGTTCCTCGCACCACCCCATCAGTGAGTAGGCTGGGAGGGGACACAGCTGGGACAGCTGACCCCAAATGACCAAAGGGATATTCCATACTGTGTGTCGTGGTGCTCGGTATGTAAAGCTGGGGGAGGAAGAAGGAAGGAAAGGACTTTCAGGGTGATGGCATTCATTTGCCTTCCCAAGTAACTGTGGCGTGTGATGGAGCCCTGCTTTCCTGGGGATGGCTGAGCACCTGCCTGCCGAAGGGAAACAGTGAATGAGATCCTTGTTTTGCTTTGCTTACGTGCCTGGCTTTTGCTTTACTTATTAAACTGTCTTTATCTCAAACAGTGAGATTTCTCATTTTTACCTTTGTAATTCTCTTCCCCTATGCCACCAGGCAGGGAGTGAACAAGGGGCTGGGTGGTGCTTAATTATCAGCGGCGGTTAAACCACAGCAGAAGAGCAAGAGAATTGACTGCCCCACAGAAAAATGATACCTCCTGCTTTGATTTAATTTGTAAAACAGATAGAGGATCTCAATAGCAGTAAAACCACCCCACCTGCACAGCAGTGTTGTGTTCACATCAGAGCAGCCTCTCTGCTGATCCCCAAAGATCATCCTGTTCCTAAGGCTGAGACTCTTTCACGGTTCCAGTCTTGTGGCAGTGGCACGTGTGTGCCAAACTCTGCTGCTCCCCAGCCTGGCTGCCTCCACCCTGTCCCCTGCCATCAGTGCAGCCTCTCCAGAGAGTTCATGCTTGCTCCTGCCGAGACTGGTGGCAGCGTAATATTTCACTCACCCATGTAAGCTGCTGCTGGGAAATGGTTTCCATTATGTCTACCAACTTTTGGGAAGGCTTTGAAAGAGGTTGAGGCTGATCTCTAATGGCACTGACATGAACAGTCTGAGCTACACCTGCCTTTCTCTTCTCTGCCCTCTCTCCACCTTTGGAGCATAACCAGCAGGAAACATTTCTTTTCTCTCTGTGGGTTAGTCTTTCTGTCTGTCTGCAGAAGTTGTGGTAGTGAGACATGGTGACCTGGGAGGTTGTGTAGCCTGCATGTAAGAGGGAAGAAGACTGCTTTGATAGCAGTATGTCCATTGGATTGGTGTAAGCTTCTTGTAAGCTTAAGTAAAAATACTAATCCCAGCATGAGTAAAGTTAGTGACAAATCTCTATTGATTTCAGGGAGGTCAGAATTTAACTTACAGCCCTTGATCTTTTGCTGACAGGAATTTTCTGGGAGACATGAGCTTGACCATCAGTTGATGCTGAAACTGCTTGTGATGCTCCAGAAATGAAAGGGTTCTTTTGTTCCACTTCATAAACTGGTGTAGCTGATATAACATTCCTTAGGTCCTAGTTAAAATGTGAACTTTACCTCCTAAACAAAGAAGAGCAAGCATGTAACAAGGATATGGCATAAAGCATATGCTGGGTGAGTTCTGTTGAGTAGTTAAGAAACAGTCTGTGTTCTGCAGAGAAGGAATTTTCTATGCAGAGAAAATAACCAGAAGGAAGTATACATTTCATCTACCGATTAGAGCAATCACAGCAGTCTATAATCACCAAATTAAAAAATAGACTTATAGAAATCTGTGGCCAGGAAGGGGTATGTTTCTTTCTTGTAGAGTACTCTTGTCAATCTGGCATTCCAGACATTGCTGCAAAGAAGTACTCAGAGAAGATCCATGAGTCATTTTTTTATTCTGCTGGTACATACCTCAGTAGGTAAGAAGAGGAGAAAGATTTGGGCATACTGAGTTTCCTTTTCATTTTCTCATGTGCCCAAAATTTAAGTCTGCAAGGAAAGGCAGCTTTTTGTGGTAGCTTTAACAAGCATAAAAAATCCCGGATGGTCTAAATCCTTCAGAAGCTTCAGAATAAGTTGTCACATAGATCTTGACAGTTTCGATGGCCTAAATGGGTTTTTAGACACCTACGGCATGATCGCCTGTCTGCTTGGCAGGCAAAGATAGCCACAGACTCCTCTCTCTCTCTCCCTCTCTCATTTTCCTTTTCTTTCCTCACTAAGGCTACGGGCATTTGCTAGAATGCCGTGACTGGGGTAGCTTCTGGTTTGTTTTGTTCTTCTTCAGTGTCTTTGGGGGCTTGTCTGATGTGGATTTTTTGCTCTTCTTTTGTGTGCTGGTGGTTTGCAGAGATGATTTGCTCTTCTGGAGGTGGGGCAGTGGGATTGTACGAGAGCATCTGCTCCCGCAGCGGGAGTTGAGGGCTGGATCAGGCTGGTGAAAGACCTTGCATCAGACCACTGAGGCAGAGGAGGCGTCTTGTGCTTTGCTCTCTTCTCTTCTGGTTGGCAGTGTTTTGGGCACGAGCTGGGATTTTACCGTCAAACAAAGCAAAGTTCCCTCTCCTCTAAGCGGGAGAAGTTTTTGTCCTCAGAGTCCCAGCTCCTGTGACTAGGAGGACAAAGGCTCAAGTTTTGGTAGTCCAAGATGCCAGCTCTTACTTAGGGGTGCAAAGGAGTAGCGGCCACAGAAGCAGTGGCACTCAAAATGTGGTGCAGGCAATCTGCCTGCTCAAACCCACGGTCGCTTGGCAGTAGCACTGTGGCAAGAAGTGTCCTGCCAAGTCGTGAGCTGGCGCCCTGCCCTCCATTCAGACTTGAACTGTAGGCAGCCAAGTGACCAGCAGCTGTGGCTGTGAATAGCAGGAGGGCATTAGTCCAAGAATAACAAGAAGTAGAGCTTCTTCGGCTACGTATAGAGGTTTTCTTGGCTCTTCCAGACATGTCTCCCCATTTAAAGGGGAACTGGAAGGTGGCTGCCTAACGCAGCCACCCCTTTCGGATCTCAACCACTGGTTCTGGCTTGGGGGAGGTATGTTGTTGCTCAGTCTGTGGCTGCAGTAGGTAGGAATGTGCTAGCCTGAATGTGTAGAACAAAGTTTGTAGCTGGAGGAGAGAATTTGCTCTTTCTCTGCTTTCTTTGTTTCTGAAGCAACCTTTTAACAATCATTTTCATCCTGCAAATGGATTCTACGCCATCTTTCCTACTAATGGCTCTATGAGGACTCTTTATATCTTTAAGCATCCCAAAGTGCTTGAATGAATGAGGTTTACAGTTTTAAAAGGGGTTGACAGATGTCAACAGGGGTTGACAGGTCTCAGATTCCTGACCCTTCGTACAGCACTTCAGATACCAGGCGTGATTCTCACTCCCCATCCATTTCCACAGGCTACCACAGCCTGGAGATCTGTTGTCAAACAACCTCAACTGCATCCCCCAAAAACACCAAACAAACAAAATGTCTGAAATGAATTCTCTGGGAAAGGGCATGAAGCCAAACAGAAAATTTAGAGCTGGGGCGTGCATTGCAGAGGTTTCCCTTTAAGTGGGAACATGTATAAAACTGTATGGTCAATGTCCTAAGTGAAATTGGTTGGGGGGTAGAAGAAAGTCCACAAAAGTCCTGCCTTCAGAAGCTCAAGGGCATCACTGTCCATGCAGCCACACTTCTTACTTGCATGTTGAACACAGGGAAGTGATTTCCGCTAGTCTGTCACAGAAAGTTAATATTGTGGGACAGGCTCATGATCTATTTAAAGGCATTTCTGCAGCAGCCCGCGAGATCCTCACCCTAGCATCTCTCATCAGCTGTCAGGCTGGTGGAATTTCCTGGCTTTTGAAGTGCTTGTGGTCTGGGAAAATGGCAGCAAGGACCTGGAAGAGAACGTGAGCCAGGCTCCCTGCTGACCAGAGAGCTTCCCTCACCATTTGTCATAGAAACACTTAAATAGCTTTTTAGCCAAGGCTCTGAGAAATAAAAGCTTGTCCAGCACTAGTGTCTTCAGGCTCTGTATCTCAGAGAGGAGTATTGGCTGTTCAGACAGAGCACCCACCACATGGCTGATACCTCTCATGATCTTTATCTTCTCGTCTGCTGAGAGGTAGTTTCACATCCCCAGCAGGTGTGGGACTGCTGATTCTAGGGATGACATGACATTAAGGACAACTAACTGCACAGGGGCACCTTCAGGCCCCCCTCGGTGATTCCTGCTGCGGTTTCTCTGCTGGCAGCATCCTCAGTGGGCTGGAGCTAAGCTCTTTCCTGAAACAAAACCTAAAGTGCAGATGTTGACCAGCTGCATTCAGCTGGACCAGAGCTCTGCCCATCTTGACAGAGAAGCCAAAAGCAGGTCTTTACAAAGACACAAGGCTGTGATGAAACTGGAATGATCAGCCCCCCGATGCAGCACCCCAGCTTCTAGCAGCAGCCTCAGACATGAGCTGTTCTTATGTTAAGTAACTGGAGGCCCAGGGAGAGACACGTAAGACACAAGTGTCTTCAAGGAGGAACTGCAAGATGATTAATGCTCCAATATCTGCTTAATTACAAGTGCATGTCAGTAACCAGATGACTTTAAGGTCTGAATCTTTTCCTATGGAATATGATCTGGATGTGATCATAAATGTAAGAATGAGAGACATGTTGGTAGCTCACTGGATTGAAAATATGACTCAGTTGTAATGGTTTGGAAATATAAAGTCTAAGGTAGCATGTGTTGTCCTTAGTGCATTTGATGAAGCATTTCTGAGTGTTTTAAAACTGATCTAAAATTGATCTGTGAAGGACATATTTAAAGAAAGATGGCAGGTGATACGGCTTTGCCTGAAGTTACCCGAGCAGATAAAACCTGCCAATATAACTATGCCTTGTGAAAGCCTATTTGTACTCCAAAACAGTTCTGATGAGCTGCTTGCTTTTATAATCATTCGCAGGATGGGGCCCTGAGGCTGTTTGCATTATTATCCAGTAATACTGCTGGATTAATGTGTCTGCGTAGTTTGTATGCTGTAATCATGGCTTAAATATAGCTCCTTACCGGGCAGGGTAAGGCAGGAGGTGGGAGGCTTGCAGTGCAGCCCTGAGGATGGCCAAGGAGAGGTCTCCGCAGCACTTTCCAGAGCTTGGAGCAAACACCAAAAGCCGTGCAAGCACAAAAGTTAATTCCACTTAAAGTGGAGTTAAGGGTGGCAGGCTGCAACAGCTCTTGGAGTGGCTTGGGTGGGAAGCAGCTCACAGCAGGCATGTAGCAGCACCACGTAGTGTTCATTAGTGTTGCTTTGGTCAAGAGCTGGTAATGAGGGTTCATAATTGTGTGGGAGGTCTCTGAGGGCTGGTAAGATGAGGCACAACCTTGTGTGGCACCCTGCAGCATCATGGAGCAGGGATGTGGCGTTGCAGTGGAGGGCAGTCTGCATGCAAAGTATTGGTCTGGTAGAGGGTTATTTTGCTTGATGCCGTGTGTTGACAAAATGGACAGTTTCTGAGGTCAGGAGGGGATTTCTTGTGGCTTTCTGGGATGTTTGATGGAGCCTGGGGCTTTGGTGCATGTGTAAGAAAAGGTAATGAGTTTTGTTCCTTGCTGGTGTGTGACCAGCATTGTGCGTCACGTTGCAGTATATCTCACCACAAGTACCTTCCGGTGGTGCACTGGCCTCTAACTGGTTACACGTATCTTCTCCAGGGTAATATGGTATATTAATGCAGTGCTAAGTCATTATTTGTAATACTGTACCGTGTGCAAAGAGCTAACCTTGATGAGTTTATTTCTGATCGCGATTTGGGTGATGTCAATAGTTCAGCTTCATCCACTCTGTACTTAACTCTCCAAACATTTATAATCTTGTCTCCCTTTGTTTTTGTAGGGCACTGATTTAATCTCTTGTCAGAAGAAAATAAAGATTTATTGAAAGGTTAGAGTTATATCTTGAAGGCTGCCATAAACAAAACCTAATTTTATACTCAATGCAGTAATTCTCAAGGATGTTGTCAACGAGGGCATAAATTTGAAATAATTTTTAACATGAGAATATTTAGAAATAAAACTTTACTCAGAGGTAATTGATTTAATTACATTAGCTGCTTCCCTGCTTTGGTTGTGTGTGCAAATCTTGGACAAAGAATGAGGGGTTTTTTTCCACTTGATGTGAATTCAGTCTGTTTAAGCTGCAGTGCAAATGGATGGGATTCCCTTTGAACCGGCCCTTGGCCAGAAAACCAGTGAGTAGGACTCAAAGTTGCTTTACAAGAGAAGGAGAAGGTGTTAATTCATCCACGTTTTAAATGTCCCTGTTCCTGGCACAAAAGAGCCCGGCAATCATTTGACGTCAGCCACCCCACAGAGCAGAAGAGGACAGTGTCATTGTCCAGTACAGCTGGTATCAATTTGACTTTGAATTTGCTGGTATCAATTTGACTTTGAATTTAAATGTACCAACAAAATAGAGGAAGGACAGGCGCCCTTCTGTTGCCTGCTGCACCTGTCTCTATCTGTGGTGTTTGGGCTCTACTTGTTTTTAACTTGGCACCTTCTCGGAGTATCGGTACTTATTTCCTTGAATATAGTGCAATGATTTTCCATGCTGATCTTTATAGCCCCAGGGAAATCACGTATGTGGCTTGGTTAAAGAAGATAGCGTTGCCTTTGTGCATTTTCCCATAGCAGTAGGTAATGGATAGTCTGTGCTAGTTAATAGTATTTGGATAGTTGTGATCTTGTAACACACAGCTACTCAGACTGGCTGGCTGTTATGCCAATGTTAGTTGGGCTGGTTTTTTTACAAATCCACTGCTTTCTCTTATCAGAAAGTGAAAAACACAACATTTGCTGACCTGATTTCTTATTCATTGCCATCTCCTCAGCCTGCCAGTCTGGCATTACACATTTCATTAGTAAAGAAGAATTCAAAAGTGCAGGAGCATAAGGATGTGAAAGACTGGAAGGAGAACTGCTATGCTGAAGTCTCTTCTGGACAGACTCTGGTCAGCTGGCATGAGTCAGAAGTGCATCTCTCCTTTTTCTCTTCCAGCAGGGAACCAGAGGCTCAGCCTCTTTTTCCATGCCAAGATTCAAATAGCCAGAAGTTGTGGAACTTCCTTCATAAGGCTGCACCCTCCCTGTACCCCTAATTTACCACCTTACTCAGAGGTTGGACACCTCCAGCTACCATCAGCTTTCAGAGATCATGCTCCAATTTTATTTTCTGATATACAAGTTTGAAGGCAGTCCCAACTGTCCACTGGAAATCCAGACAGCATCAGAAAGCTAATGCAATTTCTCATATTGTATCTGCTCTCCCTTGTTCATTGTTTCCCATATCTCTATTCATATATTCCTGTTTCTAAAATCTTTCTCTTTCCTGTTGCTATGGTAAAAGCTGGCCTAAAAAGGAAGAATTATAGCAGCAAGATCCACTGACCTACAAAATAGTCAGAACATAGTTGCTCTACGCAGAGCTCTGCTTCTGAAGTAGTAACTGGTGGAAAATCTATAGTGGGGAAGGAAGATGGCCAAAGTACAGGGACAATGTACATGGATTTGGATTTAGTCAAAACTCTATGGGCACAATTGCTGCTTCTTATCAGTGAATCTGTAGAACTGGTTTCTTATATGCAGGAATTTTTCATGACTGCGGTAGTAAAAGTAGTGGATACCCAAAAAGTAGTTTTGGGGGTTTGTTTCTGTTAATAACCTTCCAGCTTCAATGTGATTTTCTTCTCTGTGTTCATGAATGTCATTGATACAGTGTTGTGTTACCCTGGCTCATCCTTGCTGGAGGCATGGTCCTTTTCCAACAAACTGATTTGAAACAAAATGAAAACCAGACCATGAATTTTTTGGTTCACCTCCCAGACTGTAAAAATGGATGGTCTCATTAATGATTAACCCAGCAGCTGGTTGCTCAAAGGAGATCTGGAAGGAAACACTGCAGTGTCTCCCTCCTCCAGTAAATATATTGGCTTAGCAGTTTTCTGTACTCATCCTACCTTATTTCCTTATGCACGTTATTTGAATCCCAGCAGAATGGATCTCTGCCTCTGTACCTGCTTTAAGATCAGTTAGGATGTGTTAGTCCCTAGCTACATCAGATACTTTATTGCAATGTTATTACTACTACTTACTGGTTTACAGTTCCCTGTGATGTTAGCCCTGGGTTTTAGAATGCTTTTCTGTTTCGAAACAGTGGGGCATCTAAGATTTCCAGCATCTTCTTACCCCCAGCATGGTTCCATCATTAGGAATCAAGTAAAAAGTTCGCAAGTTTTTCATTTACGTGGGCATCACTTCTGGCGTATGATTTTGCTATCAAGAAGTCCTTGTTATAGCATTAAACTGTTTAAAAAATAAAAACGTATATTATGATCACAAAATGTTTACTCCACAATGCTGGACTACAATGTGCTTGGGCAGCTGACAAAAGTCTACTGAACCAATCTCTCAAAAGAACCGGAGGGATGTTTTTAGACTAAATGTTCCCAAAATGTGATTAACTGCTTAGCACTTAAGAAATAAAAGTGCCAAAAACAAAGACCTGAAAGAAAAACCTGACCACATAGCAATTGTTCATGTGGCAAACAGCATAAAATACAGTGGTAAGAAGTATTTTTTCTTTTGCCTGTTCCTCAAGACAATCATTATGAGCATATATTCTCCTCTAAATTGACTGATTTTTTTTTTAATGTTAATAAATAGACCTCAGTCTCTGGAACCTTGTGCAAATTTTCAAGTAGCTGTCTCTAAACAAAGGTACACTTTTTTCTCTATATGCCTGTATAGTAAACCATTTCCCTCCCAGTCAGACCTGGAAGCTCATTTGTGGATAATGCCTCTAGTGTTTATCACAACTGACCATCACGGTCCACCTGGCCATCGTCATTTGATCCTGTTCCAAAGGGTCCTTGTTTAGCCTGCTGTTTTTTCAGGGCAACAGAAGGACCTGCTGCCCAGATGGTTCCATGCTACCTCCTGCAAGGAGATCTCTCCAAGCCAGATGTTGTGCTAGTGCAAGGAAGAGGATGGGAGAGGAAGGGGGAGGCAGGTCTTCTGCTCATGTGAGCCCAGCAGAGTCCTAAGCCCTTGCCATAGCTCTTTGTGAGACAGACAGCAGGTGGGATGATGCTGTGGCCTGGGACAGCCAGAAGTGAGAGCTGTCATGGCTGCGTCCCACCACAGGACCTGAAATCCAGATCCAGCTGGTGTAGCTGCGGAGGCTGAGTACGCTGGAGTGTTTGTAATTTTGGTTGGTAACACTAAGTTCTCATTTACTTTCACTGATGTGAGTGGATATTTGCTTCTTTCATTAGAGATCCGAGCTCAACTCATCGAGCAGCAGAAATGCCTGGAGCAGCAGACTGAAATGAGAGTGCAGCTTCTTCAAGATCTGCAGGATTTCTTCCGCAAGAAGTCAGAAATAGAGATGGAGTATTCCCGAAACCTGGAAAAATTGGCAGAGAGATTCATGGCAAAAACACGAAGTACAAAGGACCATCAGCAGTACAAGTAAGAGACATTCCATTCCCCCTGACCCACATCTTAGCCCTTGCTACTACATTAACATACCCTCTCCATGGCATAGTAACTTGTGTGCAAAACAAGAATGGTCAGGTAGCATCTGGCAAAATGTGTGCACAGCACATTTTCTAAAGTGTTTCAAATGCATTACTTGTTGGCATGGTCTCATCCGGTTATTCTCCTGACTTAAGCTGATTAATGAATGCATTTGCCTGGCCCTGTTATGCTTCGGGGTATAAAACAGTATATTGTCATGGGTCCTGCACTTGGGTCGCAACAACCCTACACAACACCCATACGCTTGGGGAAGGGTGGCTGGAGAGCTGGCCAGGGGAACAGGACCTGGGGGTGTTGGTTGACAGCCAGCTGCATATGAGTCAGCAGTGTGCCCGGGTGGCCAGGAAGACCTGGCTTGCATCAAGAATAGTGTGGCCAGCAGGACTAGGAGAGTGATCGTCCCCCTGTACTCGGCACTGGTGAGGCCCCACTTTGAATACTGTGTTCACTTTTGGGCCCCTCACTACAGGAAAGATTGAGGTGCTGGAGTGTGTCCAGGGAAGGGCAATAAAGCTGGTGAAGGGTCTAGAGCACATGTCTTATGAGGAGTGGCTGAGGGAACTGCAGTTCTTCAGCCTGGAGAAAAGGAGGCTGAGGGGAGACCTTATTCGCTCTACAACTACCTGAAAGGAGGTTGTAGCGAGGCAGGGTGTCAATCTCTTCTCACAAGTAGCAAGTGATAGGACAAGAAGAAATGACCTCCAAGTTGTGCTAGGGGAGGTCTAGGTTGGGTAATAGGAAAAAAATATTCATGGAAAGGGTCAGCAAGCACTGGAACAGGCTACCCAGGGAAGTGACTGCATCACCATCCCTTGAGGTATTTAAAAGACATGGAGATGTATTGCTTAGGGACATGGTTTGGTGGTGGACTTGGCAGTGCTAGGTTAGCAGTTGGACTTGATGATCTTAAAGGTCCTTTCTAACCTAAATGTTTCTATGATTCTATGATTTGTGTTTGTAAAACTGAAAAATAAGTACCTTGTTCCACTCTCAAGGCAGTGCTGTGCTATAGATACAAAGACAGACCTTTTGTTTCAAGAGAAAAGTCTTTTCTAAACACATCTAGCAAATGAAAGGTTAATCCAAACACAGCTTGCACAGTTCAAAGAGCAATAACATATTTCTTAGTTAAGTGATTGAATGATTCCCTGAAATAACCAGCGTGTGCAGATGTCACCATTTCAGAAAGAGCCCTGTCTCCTGTTCAGCTTGTGGCAAAATCTTTTTGCCCTGTGTATGCATCCATCTTTCCTTATTCTTAAACGTGTTAATCCAGACTGGCACATATGGATGTGGGTCATGACGGGAATCCTGCCTTTGGCTTTGTTCTGCAGTTTTCTGAGTGCTTTGAGAAGAGAGAGCAGCAAAAATCGCTTTAACTGGCAGTCCCTGTGTTATTCCCACCATTCCCTCCAGAACAGGCAGGAAGGTCTGTAGGACTGGCTTTGGCACATGCAAGAGCAGTGAGGACCAAGCAATACCAGCACAGTCCTTCATGCTTGCTTGCTGTGGCTGACCTGGCTAACAAAACTCTGAAGCTCCCCGCTCTGAGTAACACTGTTGAGATGCCCATCTCAAACAAAATGGGGAAGTTTCCTCAACTCACGTGTGATTCATAGCAAACTAAAGTACTGATGGTTCAGAAAAGCCTTTTGTCTGTTAATCATTCATTGTTGCTTTTATTCTGGGAGTGAACGCTAAAAGTAGACAATTAGATGAGGAATTAAAGAGCGTATTTCTACGGTGAGAAGAGTTAATTGTTAGAACAATTTACCAAGAGTTCAAGGAGTTTCTGCCTCAATTCATCACCACTTTTAGCTGTTTTATCTTCATGTGCTTGATCCTTTTGACTACAGGAGAATCCCTGCGCACGAGAGAGAGAAAAAAAAAGGAGCAGCACTTTCTAGAGCACTTAGTTGCAAGGCAAACTTGAAATTAAAATTTCAACAAAATCTTAAGGCGAATTTTATAAATAGGATTTTGTTGCCTGTGAAACAATTGTTGAACTACACATACTTTTATTTTGCTTTGTGTAAAAGAAAGGAGAAGACAACTGGGATCTCACTTTTTGCAATATTAAAAGCTTGGAGTGGGCCTACAATGCAAAAAGTCTGTCAAGGAAGTTCAGAACTGGACCACTGCAGAAAAAGCCTGGTCCTGCTGTTTGTCTTGTAGTTGAACCATCTGGGACTGGCAGTAGCGGTGTATTTGTGAGTGCTGTGAATTTATGAATGCCGATCACAGAATATGTATGCTTGTGACATTTCCTTCTACTTTTACAGCAGTTATACAAATCCATTGCAGTGAAACAGCTACACCTGCAATTTTGCTCATGAAGGATTTGGGATCCTCTTGCAGTGCTTGCTTATTTCTAATGTCAAAAATTCATTACTGTTACTCTTTCAGCAGCAAATTTTGTTGATTTTGAATATTTACATGTGCTTCATCTGTAAGCTTTGTGGCAAGTTTTCTTTTATACTCTCGGGTAGCTTGCAATGTTCTGAATTCATAGGCTTTTTTCATATTTTTGTATCCATGCCTCATGGGATTTGTAGAATATGTCTCAAAAGAGTGATCTGAAGCTTGCCTAACCCAAGTTATTCCAAGAACAGGTTGACAGACTGTTCAGAAGCAGTCATTTTTGCATAAAAAGTTATGACTACAAATGTCTGGGAGATGTTTGTGTTAACAATGTGACTTTTTCATTTCTATACATAATACATGTGTCTGTCTCCTCCTTAGGAAAGACCAGAACCTCTTGTCGCCAGTGAATTGCTGGTATTTACTCCTGAACCAAGTGAGAAGAGAAAGCAAAGACCATGCAACGTTGAGTGATATCTACCTGAACAATGTGATCATGCGGTTCATGCAGATAAGCGAAGACTCCACCAGAATGTTCAAGAAGGTAATGCCTTCCCTGCAGTCCTCCATCTGCCTTGTAAGATGCATGAGGGAGGCAAAAAGTGTTCTAATAGGTAGCATTTGAGGAGAAGATTCAGCACACGTAGCATAAAATCTGTTTTAGCACACACATAAATTCTTCATGACTGTTCTCACAGAGCAAATCCGTAGCGCTGAAATTCCTGGGAACGTGCTGTATGTGCTGGTGACCTTAAGAGCTGAGTCACAAATGTCCAAAAGGCAGGGAAAAAGAGCCTGGTCTCTCAAAAGCATGCTCGTCTACCCATGCGGAAAGGAAACAGTCTTCACTTAGGAGTCCCAAAATAGCAATGCTGTATTAATTAATTATTTGTAAAACAGTATTTCCTTGAAACTCTGTCATGAGAGAAATGGATTCAAGCCAAAGTAAGAGTGTGCCCTGTAGTACCTTGCCATAAAGGTGGTAGCATATGCTGCAATTCTAGAAATGTTCCCTTTCCTTCCCACCTGTGATAACATAAGTACTTCTATTAGACCATTTAAGCACTGTCTCTGTACATTTTTGTCCTTGTACGTGATCATTATGTGTTTTCATGGCACATACAATGTTCCTCTTGAGCACATCCCTCTTGTGCTAAGCAAGCAATTTTATGTCCCTTGGTTTGAGATCTACATAATATGTTTGCAGTTGTTGTTGTTATAATGTTCCAAAGTAAAAATAGATTATAAATGCACATTCGTCAGTCACAGTGGGATGCTGGTAGGCAAGCGTCATACAAAAAAGGGTTCAGAAAAAAATAAAGGTTAAAGGATGTAAAGTGTGTGACTAAATGATGGCAGGGGTACCAGACTGATGTTTGCAAAAAAGGGAACTGATTTCACATAGACCTGACTGCAGTCCTAGACAGATAGCAGTTGGGTGGGGAGAAGAATCATTTAGGGAGGACATAGATTGCACTTGAAGGAAAAAAACTAAAAAAAGTGAATCGAATTTATTGGCGTGCATTAAAACCTATAACAGTAATAGAGTGGAAATTTATAGTTCCTCAATCAGTAATGGTCCGTTCACATAGCTTGTTCGATGCATAGAACTGTAGTTCACAAACCACTAAACTTAGTAATATAGCAGATTACTATAGGAGTTGAAAAGATGAGGAAAGCAATTGGAATGTGCTGCAGTACTGTCTATGTGGAGATATCTCTGAGTTGCTTGCTCCAGTAGAAATTTTTCAGTATTGAATCTGGAATAATTTTTAAGTTATTTATGTCATATCTCAGAAGACTCTTCTTTACTACTAGCCTGTTTGCTTTTGATGTAGTCCAGTTCTTTAGCACTGGAAATCTTGCATTTCCTTCCTTTTTTTCCACACGGACTGTACAAAAACATCTAGATAAAGTTTTCCTGGGAGAAGTATTTGTCCTTTATTCACTCCTAACTTATTTATGGAGATTGCTGCAGTTCACCTGTCAGAAGGAGGAAAATGTGTGGACATTTTCTGTACATTAACAGGAGTCGTGCTGTCCCGCCTTCCTGACAGACTCATCTCTTTTCTCCATATTGTGCCCAGGAACATGCAACATTTCAAATTTCCTTTTTCTAGAGTAGCTCCCTGAAGAAAAGCAAGCAGCTGCTCTTGCTTTTTTATTCTTAACTTGGATCTTCTGCAGGGCGAAGGAAGAGAAAGGATATTGAGTCCTGCTGGACCTGGAGCTCACATTAGTAGAGCCCAGATCCTCAGCAGCCCTGTCCTGCCTTTCAGTGGGATTTGCCAGCTGACACTCAGCGTGACAGTGTCGCACCACACAGCTGTTAATTGAGGTGGAACACAGGCAGAATAAGCTCTCCAAAGGCTGTGTGAAGGGATCTGAGCCAGGCCCACTAATGTGAAGGGAAGGGTGGCAGGAAGACACGTGGTGCCTCAGCATGGCCTAAGTGAGCTTCACGGGCACGTGGCCTGAATGTGGCGGTGGTTGTTCACCAATGTCGATTCTGTGCACACATATTTAGGATAGTCTGTCAGGAGTCAATACTTGTTGGAGAAGGTTAGTATTTCCACTGAGTCCCAGCGTGCACAGTTCTTGCCGTGGTGCTTGCTGCAGAGTACTGGTGATTTATTTGCTGTTAGTTCCCAGCTGCAGAACTGATTGTAACTTGAATTATGATGAAGTTTCAGTTTTTCTTCTGTGTAAAGGAAAGGGAGTTATAAAGTGAGCTGAACAACACTGGTCAAAAAGAAAAACAAGACCTATGCAGGAGATGAAACTTGAAGAATTGTCTTGCTTTATTGATGAAGAATATGAGCTATCTACATCTATGTTTAGTCTAAATGGTCAGCTTAAACTGTATTGGTCTTTAAAGGTCCCTTCCAACCCAAACCATTTTATGATTTTGTGATAATAATGGACGCCCACCAGGCAACAGAATGAGATTAGGTGCAAAACATGCGTGTCCTGTACTACAGTCCCCCTTGGAGGAAAAAGGTCACACGAGCAAAGAGAAGGTGCACTTAGAATGAGAAAGGTGATATCCAACATTCTCCTCCAACAATATTGTATTCTCCCTAAAGAAAACAGTGCCAAATTTGTTGGAGATCTGTAGACATCAAATAGAATATTTAACCAGTTTCTGTTACTTTCTATAGGTTACTTTTGAAAAAGACTGGATTTGGAATAAAAGCATATGGGATTTTTTCACCGTTCACAGATTTCAGATTAGAGACAAACCATATCCTGCAGATACTTCTACACTGGAGTCTGATCATACTGTTCTGTGAAATATGTATTCTCTCTCTTATAAATAACAAATGTAAATAATAAAACAGTAGTAATATGAAGATTTCAAAAATAAAGACTAACAAGTGTGTGCTTAGTATTTTACTGCAGTCCATGGTCAAAAGCAGGAAATACACCCATCTAACGTGTCTGTACTCCATTGGCTCTCACTGCATTGCACATAGGAGCACTTTATGTCTTTCTAAGTAATTGCTAAATACCAGCTAATCAAGTTTCTCTGTATTCAATAATTAGACCATTTAATATGGCTGAGTTTATTCACCTAGTAGAGTTATGCAACACTATTATTGTCTTGCTTTAGTTCTCCCTTGGTCTTGCAGCAGCAGCTTCTGCATCTTTGGAGGTGCTTTAGCTTTAGCTCCCTTTCCAAGCCTGAAGATGAGAATTCCAAGTCTGTGATCAGAGCAGATCTCCGTTGTTCTGCTCTGAACCCCCAATCTGCCTGTTGCAGAAAGGCAAAGTGTCTCAGAGTGGATTGCCCCGTTGCTCACAAGCAAGATAGAGGGTGACAGCAGAAAAATCACTCTGGGCTTCTTGGCTCTTTCTGCTCCCTCTCTTTTCTCCCTCTCTCTCCTTCCTGTGAGGATTAGGCTGCCATTGTGCTTCTCAGTGGTAGCCTTTACTGCATTTTTCCACCTTGCTGCTGGGCATGTTGGTCCTTAAATGAAACTTTTCCATGAAGTGAGCCCAACATTTTCTAGAGGGATACTGTTTGTATTCTATCCTAAGATTGGCTCCAACTTGAATTGTAGTAATAAAAAGATCAAACTATTTCCTCACTTCCTGGCAGAGTATTGTTTTGTTCCCTCTCCTGCTGTTGTCTCCTGCGTGGGATAGAGCACAATGTCATGGGTCTGTAGCAACCCCTTTCTCCAGTCCTTCTGTGAAAGGTGTGTGCAGTGTTAATCTATATGAAATGTAGTAATGAGGGTTGTCTGTACCCCTTAGTCTTTGTACTTTGCCTTTGTCTGACTCTCTTTTCTTCCTTGTTGTGGTTCTTTCTTTTGCAAATGCCTAAACATTTGATCTGGGTTGCTTTGGTGAAATGATCCCTATTGGTTCTACATTACGTATTCTGATGGGCCAGGATATATTGCATTCAGGTACCTGATTGTACATGGCTTTCCTGTCTAGGCTGACCCACTTAACGTGTAGATATTCATTATTTTTGTTCTCCTGGGAGCTTTTTGTCATTCTCTTTTCCAGGGTTCAGGAACCAGCATCTGTTTAAAAGTGCTAAATGCAGGACAAAGACAGAACCTAGTTCAGAGACTCTGTAGCATTTACCTGATGATATTATGTCAGGCCTCATACTTCCAGATAGACGCTTCAGCTCTTCATCTTTTCAGGCACTGACATATAAAAGCAGTACAGATTGCTGTTCATGTCTGGGCTTCATGCTGCACATAAAATTACAAGCATAAAGCAGCAGAGTTCAAACCTTGCATACTTGTGTGTTTCTTCAGGCAGATGGGGTAGATGGCCTCATGGGGACAATTAAGGAATAAAGTAATAAGGAAAAATGTCAAGCAGAAGGGAAAAGTATTATGCAGAACATTTCATGCAGTGATTCTGGTTACCCCAGCATTAATAATCAACTGCATAAACACATACCCCCAAAATCCTTAAGCAGATTTGTATATTTATAATTTATAAACATGTATTTTCTTTGGACAGAAACCATAACGAGCCAAGATGAACACATCTTGCAGTGTTTACAGTAAAAGATGCTGGAGAAGCCAAGCACAATAAATATTTTAGTTCTATAATCTGGCTATTAACAAGGAATATGACTACCTGCCAAATCTACTTGACGTTATAAAGACTGTGGCACATATAGAGATCTTCTGCACCATTTTCTTAAACATTTAAAGGTTTAAAGCGGTAGCAAAGCTATTCATTGCTATAGACCGTCAAATCTGGGACAAAATTTTACTATGATTTGGTTATGTCAGTGTCACCGCAGCTCATGAAAGCTCATTAAAAGAAGGGTTTGCACATCGCTTCCCCCGGGACCAGCAGCAGATTCATTTAAAAGCAATAGTCACAGAATATTTTCCCTAGATGATGTAACTGGAGAGTAGCATTGTGTGGGCTAAATACAGACACTAAAAAGTTCTGGGAAGAACTGAATCGACTATTGATTTTCAGTTAAAAAACAAGAAACGAACTAGTAAAGTTGGGGTGCCCAATTGTGCTCTAACTGAAATGGGAGGAGAAATTATTAGAGACTTCGATGAAAGGGTATTAATCCCACCCAATGAAAGGGTGGAATAAAATTTTAAGTTTCTCAGACATTCAGCCATGAATATAAGTCTTCATAACATCAGTAGGACCACTGATGTATTGAAGGTTGAGCACATACTGAAAAGCTGGTTTAAGTTCACATACTTTTCTGTTGGGTGGGCATGGTCTATCCTACTGTGGGGTAAAAAAAATATGCTACTGTCTCTTAATGCTTTGAACTGGATTAGTAACATATATAATATTTGTAGCAAGAGTTTAGGTGTGCTGTAGCATTTTTATTATGTTATTTATCCTTTTGGGTACTAGATGCAAATACATTTCTGTAGGACATAGTGAATAGAGAAGCACCTTGGTGATTGTTTGTCAGGTTTTAGTGGCCTGATTAGAGCTGTCAACTTGGCTCCAGGAAAATGCATGCTGCATCTTACACTCTGCGGTTTGGCTGCCCTGAGGATAGGCTCCCAGAGGAGCACACTCTTCAAACATGCTGAACTATTGCAGGAAATAGGTAGCACAAAAGAGAAATAGGAAAGCCTTTAACCACTGAAAATAAATGCACTTCTTATCTGGTGCTTTAATGCCCTATATATTACATGCTAAAAGCCGTATCGCTTGCCACTCCAGTCAGTATTTCTTGATCCTAAATGCTAATGTAAAATGTGTTTATTCTTGAAAATAAATCCCTTTTATACTGCTAAGGTTAAGGAAATTTCTTGATTTTTTTATTGGACAATTCCTACAAAATCTTTCATCAGAAAGAGGCAGCACCTGACATGTTATCCATCACTACAGGCACCTTCTGCAGATTGGAGTCCCCAGATGAACTGGTGGAAGAATGACTCATCTGTGATCATGTGGCATTGCTAAGTTCTCTTTTCCTAATTAGTACTCCTTTAACTGATCATTTCCCTCCCTCTCTATTTGCTCCCCATTTTAAAGCCTGTTGTCCTTTCCTAAAAACCTCTCCCTCTTCCTTCTGTTGCTATCTTTTTCATTCACCTTCAGATTTACCATTGATCGTTGTCTTGCCTGGAAAAGACAGTGTATGCATGATGGGCAGTAAATCCTGAGGGCTGGGCAAAGCTCTACAGGAGCAAAGAGAAGAAATGTGTCCCAGTAAATAGTGATCATTCCCTGAATCCTCAACTCATCTGGTGTCTTTTCTGCTCTTCAGTTACACCTTAATGCAAATAGACACTGGAGTTGTCACCAGCATCGAGATGGTAGTGACCAACAGCTGAAAGGAATAAATTGCTTGAAGCTGGAGTTCATCTACAGCTTTTTCCCCACACGTGTATGCTTTCATCTTCCAGTCTTAACGTCAACCATCTTATTTGTATGTTTTGTCCTTCTTTCTACTAAAGTAATTTAGAAAGCAGACCGCTCATATTTAGCACTGTAGAAGTAGCTATCCAAGAGAAAAACAGGTGGCCTCCGCTTCTTGGAGCTTTGAGATGCATAAGCTGTGTCAGAGCTGTGCTGCTGATTTTTAAAGGCAGGCTGCCAATGTAAAGCAATGAAAAGCAATTCAGAATTTTTGCTAAAGCTTTTACTGTGTTTCCCTACAGCAGCTTGCAAATCTGCAGTCCTTTTCCAATTCTTTACAAGCACTCTGTGCCCTGTTTATGCATATGATTTTTTGTCCTTCATATTAGATGAAAATAATATGATATTTTCAAAGAAGTAGAATTAGTAAGTTTTATGTTCTAGATACTTCAGTAGGAGAGTGTAACTCGTATAAAATACCAGACTTCGAAAAGTATAAGCAGTGAGGAAGGTTTCATAGTAGTTCTTTGTAACTTGGCTTCAGAGCATCTGTCTCACTGTGCCTTAGTTACTACAGCTAATGCCCTTGGGAATACAAGAATTTCACTGAAGTGTTTTGTAATTTCTATTTCCAGCTTCTTGTTGGTTAAAAATCATCTTGCATGTAAGGACTGGAGTGAATACGGATAAGTGATACGGCAACTTCCTTAGAAAACTGCCCAGAGTTAGGAGTGTAGCAGTAGGACTAGAAGAAAAAAGTCTTCTATTCCAGCTACTGTATGTCTCCGTTTCATCCTCCTGGAAGACGCAGTGGGTGGGATGCGTAGCGTGGTTCTTCCTCATACGTGGGCGTTGCACTGGAAATTCTCATTCAGAAACCATTATTCCTGCAGGTGTTTTAGTGGTGGCCAAGTATGTGTTAGCGGCTTTGGAGATGAGTTGTCCCTGAGGATTTTCCTTTGGCTTCTATACAAATGCAAAGTATTTCTCATAGCTAAGGCTATTCTCTGTCATGAAGTGGGAGATTTTTAGGAGCTGGGCTAGTTATCAATTTATTCACCAAAAAAAAAAGCTGACATTTCCAGCATGGATGTTACAATGCTGAGCACTGCAGAAGAAATGTAGTCAGGCTGTTTGCCAAGTCCCGTAGCTCTATTCTGTAGCTGTTTTCCAAAGGCTGGGGTACAAATGCCTTCAGCTCTTGCACAGTTGCCACAATTTTCATCTGATTGAACTGCTATGGACAGCTAACAAAGGAATATATTTGAATGAGACTCCAATTAAATACTTTTATTTTGACATACTTGCTTTCTTTAATAACTGCTGCTAAGCACTTCTTTTTTCTGGGTCAGAATGAAAGTAAAGACACAGTCCAGAAAAGCTAAACAAGCCTATTTCAGCAGCCCACTCTGTGCAGTATTTTGCAATTGGGTATCTGTTTCAAAGTGGAGCCACAATTATTTCTTGCGTAAATATTTAGATAGTTGCATGTGCTGAGAAACAAAGACTATTCTAGATGTAAAATTGGGCTGGGTGTCCCTCTAGAATATCGCATTCCACGTGGTTTAGTTTTTGTATATATCATAGCAGTTGTAAAACAGTACATGGTTTGTTCCATGAAAAAGGCTCATAACATTAATCTTGAACTTCACTCTTTCTGTGGCACCTAATTTCCTCATGCTTCATGGGAAAATCTCTCAAATTACTTCTGGGTTTCCTTTTAGAAGTCTTCTGTCCAGATGTTGTCCGTCTACTTCTGTATCCCTGAACTGTTATTTTTAGAGCACTATCATTCTGCTGCAACAGTGTCTTTGTAAGCAATATTGCATTCACTATTTAGGATGAACAATGAGTACAAATATCAAGAAGCAAATGTATGTTGCAGTTTTTGTATGCCTTTTTCTAATGATTTCTTTTTAATTACAGAGCAAAGAGATTGCGTTTCAGCTTCATGAAGACTTAATGAAAGTTCTTAATGAGCTTTACACAGTAAGTACAGTTTCTTACTTAGCTTATCTTACACAAATTCCATATCAGACTTCTATAAGCTTTAAGTGTCCTTTTATCTAGCTAGTTATCCCCCAGTGGAGATGCTTATTTTGTCTTTTCGCACAAGTCTACGCTATCTCTTTTGGAAAGACTACTTACTTATTTACAGTACATATACTAATACTTTCAGGATTACTCTTTATTTTCAACCCTTTTTCCCCCCAGACTACGCTAAGCCAGTTTATTATAAGTGTTGTTGATTATTAATGAGGCATTTCTACTCAGAGCTTACCAGAGCAAAGCTTCTTCCTCTTCTGCTTTGCTTTCGTCCGTGCTGCCATCTGCTTGGTTTGACCCATGAACTACGCTCAGTAAATCAGTAAATGTTACTTATGTGCCCTCCCTGGATGGAATAAGTAAATAATTAATAGAAAAAGAGGGTTGTGTTGGCTTTCCATACCATTCCGAATGGTCAAGATGAAAACGCTTTAAGTGTTATGGCAAGCTGCTGCTCACCCATTGGAAAATCTGAGAGAAGGTAGGCCTGAACTTCTTTTCATCTTCAAAACTCATCTACACAACTTGTTACTAGAGGATGAGGTCTTGTCTGCTTAAAAAGCTTTTCCCATAATATTTTTGAGAGGTATGTTCTGAGAAAGAACAAAACAAGAATTACTCTTTGTTTTAAACATAGCTATGCAATGAAGAAGAACTGGTGACATCCATCTCTTACAAAAGTATTTTGATTCCTGATGGTTGAGGAAGTTGTACATATAAATTCTCCCTTCTTTCTGGAAGAACTGAAATATCTATGCTTCAGCACCCTGCATAAATCTCTAGACTGCTCCCTTTCCTGTCCTCGGTATTTGGGGGACCAGAAAATAAACAACAACTCAGTATCTATGTCAAGAAGCAGTTTGTGATTTTAAAGAGGTTTAGGAGGAGATCGGAGACCAGCTCTTCTCTCCTCAGGGAGCGACCTGAACCTTTTTTTTTTTTTTTCCTAAAATCACCACTGGTTTTGTAGGGTACGATGCTGCAAAACCTCCTTTCTGTAGGCCTGTAGCCATTGAAGTATGCTGGGATCAGCTTCTGCGAAATAACGATAGCCGCAGACAGTTCACACAGCTGCAGGCGCTCAGTGGCCGTACGAGCCGTTGCACAAGTGGGGCTTCGGTGGTGAGTAAGCTCTGAAGATACCGCCTTGTTTCAATTAAACAGTTGTGTAACTCCAGCGCCTGGCGAGGCACGGGATTAATGCTCAGCGCTCCCAGGGTAGGAAAACAGTGAAGCGTGTGCTGAAACACTTTGCTGAATCACCAGTGAAATTCCGCAGGACGGAACGTTGGTGTTTTCGTTCTTTTTCTTCACACTAGTGCTGTATCTTCCCACTGATGGCTCCAGATTTATTCGGACATTACCTTCCACATCATGGATTCCAGTGAATGCTGATTCCTTTCATGGAATTTAAGATTTTTGTAAAATGGGAACATTTTTGAATTTAATAAAATACAGAGCATGTGCACAATTTGGATTAGGTTGCTGCTGTAGGATGGCTTTTGGGGATAGAATTTACTTCACCTAATTTTCAGGCATCTGCAGTGTAGGTACAAATATCTGAATTTGCCCTCTGTGTTCCGGTTATAGTCACTGTAAATCTCATACGGGGACATCTGACCCCTTTGTCTGATCAGATGCAAGCTTCTGCTTCCAATGATCTACACCATTAACTCCCTTGTCCAGCTTTCCATTGATTGCAAAGGGCTTGGTCAGCCGTAGGTGCCCACATTTAGCCAGCTTAGCAAAGTGCCTGCATGGTGCAGAGTAGCATCTGTCCCACTGTTTGCATGTTTAGATTGATCATCAGCACATCTGTATTTTGTATCTGCGTGTGTACATAAAGGTACAACAGTATCTAGACAGATGCACAGGTTTTTAATTGTGTGGCATTTACTGTTCACAAAGTACGGTCGTGGTGGCCTTACCCAAATAAGTATCTACAGTTTTAATCTCTGGAGAGTTACGTTTCTCAGTCACTTACAAAAAGGAGAAGTCATCTTCCTGTTTACCCCATGATTTGGGGTGGGGGGAGAAATTCAGTTTTACTATTGTGAGATAAATCTTTGTGGCAGAAAGAAAGCAGGAAGCAAATTAATTTCAAGACCATGAATAATATACCAATATTGAAGTTTCTCCCAACCACTACTTGATTCTGCTTTTTTTTTTTTTTTAAAGAATGGTTACTTCATGAAGTATGTTAGTTAACATGAAGTTAAAATGTGAAGCCATATTAGAGTTTAAATACCTCTAAAGCCTTTGAGTGAGGGGGAATTATCAGAGCTTTTAACGTGTATGAAGAAGTGTATAATCCGTTTACTTCTTATCATTGTTCCTTATCTTAGAAGAAAGGTCTGTAAATTAAGATCACCTTCCATAATTATAAAACCAAGCAAACAGTTGCACATAAAAGTGCATTGAAGAGAATGAGAGAAAGAATTAAAATCACTAAAAGCTAAAGTATTAAGAGTTCCTTATATGATGCACAAGTATGTAGTTGATGGAAAGAAATTACATCTTTTATTTGTTACTTCTTGAACTTCTCAGATAAAGAGTGGGTACCTTAGCTTGGGTTTCTCTAATGCTGTGGGATCAAGGACTGAATTAAATACTTGTTTCAAATCCAAGTGGTGAGAAGCTCTACCACCCCTCTAGCACACCAGACAGACCCGAGGTGTCACCACACCTATTTTCAGACTCCTCAAGCACGAGGTATCTCCAAACCAGGTTATCTAGAATGATTCCGAATAAACAGGATGCTTAAAGGCGTTGCTATTGATTTGGTCCAGATATTTTTAATGGAGGAGTTTAAACACAAGCTGCTAACAGTAACTGACTGTTTTTAAGGTGATAAATGTGGTATCAAATGCCCTAGTCATCTGTACCATAGAAAGTGACTTTGGAATCCGTCTCCAAATAGCTAGTCTTCTGCCTCAGAAAATCCTTTTTAACCCTTTAGGGATAGGGCCAGATATAAGACCTTCTGTAGTTAGGGAGTTGTGTCCTTTGGTTTTGACAGGGTTTAAATCAAGCACGCCAATAAGCAGTGCTGTAGATTTTGCAGAGAAGAAACTGATCTAAGAGAAGAAAATCAGAAATCACTGAGAAATGGAAGAGACATGCCACCTTCCACTAAGAGGTTATGAAGATTTTCAATTAAAAACACTTTCTGCTCAAAGACACATTTTAACTTATGAAAGTCTGAACCTTGGCCTTTTGAGAGAAACTAGAAAACATTTTGGTTGCATAGTTAATATGGAAAAGCTCAGAACTGCAATGAAATGTTAAAAATGAAAAAATCAGACACTTTGTTGTATTAAATACCTACTGTTCTTTAAAAATGCACACTGATGAGAGACCTTTCTCCTTGCTTACACTTTATGTGATTAATTCCTTTTCCCATTTTCATTACTGGAATTATCACAGACATAGGAGATATGTACCATAGGTCTTCATTTACTCACTGAGAGTAACTTGTGTTGACTTCAGCTTGTGCCATCCCCAGTAAAACTACACGTCATGTACAGGATTGTTTTAAAAAGAACAGAAGCAGGTGAACCACAACTTCAGAAGATGTTCTAAGCACCTGTGAGCAAAGCAGGCTTATTTTGCTGGAATAATCCGAATTTCTTAAGGGAAACTTTACAATTTTAATTTTCCATCTCTTTTACAATGGGAAGGTTTTGTTATATGTTACTTTATGTATTTATGTTTTCTACACGTTATTCACATGACTAGTGAAAACACGTTTTAAGACTAAGTTTTCAATTCCCAGTGTTTTATCAAAACACCACACTAAAAGCAATTGAATAGCTAAGCTTCATTGTGTATCTTTGTAAGTTCAGTAAATTATGAGTGGCAAGTGCTTTTAATTATGCATGGCTTCTCCCTGGCTGTGACAGCCAGCCAGTATTTTCAGGTCTGCAGCATCCCAGCTGCTGCATTCCTCTCTCTACTACGCTTTTAGCCAACATCAAGTAGTAATTAGTCCCACGTTTTACATAAGGATATAAGCTGTTGAAGCTAGAGTGAAGCTATCTTTCGAGTGAGTGGGGATAGGGAAAGAGGAGCCCAGTTAATTGTGTGGGGTCACAGAGCATTGTTTATTTCCCGGCAATTACAAGGAAAAAAAGTTGGTCAAACTGAAAACTGTAGGAGGTTTGAGTTGGTGTTTTGTGAACTGAGATTTAGAAATCTTTTCACATGTTGACTTAAAGAGGCAGCAGAGTATTGATTTTACAGTAGATCCTCTTTGCAGCACAGAGGGCTTCCTGGTCAAATATTTCTTCTGTTTCTCAGGAAAGCTAAAATACCTTGTAGTATCAGATCAAGTACTGGAGTATGACAGCAATGTCTGCTTGGCTGGAAGTGGCAGGAAACAGAACGTAGACAGACTCTTTTGCAACGGAGGGAGGTCTCCACTGAATTTATTTAGGGGTCAGGGCATATTCGTAAATGATCTGAGCAGTAGTCAGGGAGGGATTAATGAGGTGACAAGTTTGCTAAAAATACAGAGCTGTTCCAGTAATAAGGATGAGGGTGAATGGTGGAGAAAAGTGATGCATATCATATAAAAATACATCTTCACGTCTTCCACTTGGCTTTCCAAATCACTCCTACTGGCATCACACTTTTCACAAGCAATATATATGAAAGGCTTTCAGAAAAATGAAAAAGTAGGGGCAGTCCAATGCAAACAATTTAATATTAAATAAGACTGGGCTGCTGTGCCACTTGCATTTTCCATTGCTTTATCTTACTCTTTTAAAATCTTGGCTGTTTAATTTCCCAAAGTAGTTGCTGCCAGATTTTCTTTTTTCTTTGCTGAAATAAAACAGAATCTGGATCCTCTATAGAAAGGTTAAAATCCAATTTACTGTAGCACACCAGAGATCTGAGAAGGTGAAATCAGTAGTTCTGCATTGGTAGTAATATATCAGTGACAGTTCCTGGAACCACATCAGAGGTTGGTTTGGAAGCAAACAGGATGCTGAAAACAGCCAATGCTGAGCCTACTTAACTGCTAGAGTCTGCCGATGTACTAAAATTGGCATAAGATTTTACTTACTTCTTGGGTAAAGTACTAGCTAACCTGATTTAATGAATCCCTTGCAACTCCACCTTCGGATAAGAACTCACTTGGCAGAGACAACTCTGAAACAACTCACGCAGCAATTGCAACATTACTGTTCTGTTAAATGCCTGTTTCCTGAGAAATATTATGAAAAAGCTCTTAATTATGCAGTTTTATTATAAAAATAAAGCACATGGTAACACATGGTACTTCCAATATATTTTAACTTTGTAGTTTTCAATCTTAGTACATTAAGAAGTTTTTTAAGTAAGTGTTTATGTAGAAAAGGAAAGCCAGGGCCTTGCTACACGAAGATTCCTCTCTTGTAGCCCACAGAAGTACAGCACTAATTACTGTCTTGTTGATGGATTTGTCCAGATAACAATTGTGGGTTTAAATAAAATAATTATCTAAGGGTTCACTCTAATGTGCCCTTCCCTGAGATAAGTGCTATCTTCTGCCCTAAGCATACTTGCTGAGCTCTTACAAATGATGCTGAAAATCTGGCACGCAAACAAGACATTTATATCACTAAGTGAACAGTCTGTCACCTACAAATGGGAGAGTACTTAGTTTGGGTAGCATAATCTTTTTCATCTGCTTGTAGTCTGGCTTTGTTATTTGACAGAAATCTATATTTTGCACCACCGGATCTGCAGAATAAACCTGTTTAATAAGTAGAAGATAAAATCACCATTTAATTTTAGAAAGGAACCTGTATACATTTAAGAATGCTTGTTCACTACTGCAGAGAAGTGCAACATATGTCATGATGACAGTTCAGCATCTGTAAAATTATGACCTTGCTCTCTCTTTTCAGTGCATACTTGATGGCTGATCAATAAGCACTTTGGAGACTAATTAAAGTCAGTTCAGTGATAGATACTCTCACAGGATAGTCTATCAGTTAAACAGTTTGGACATTTGAGAAGCAGTATTGCTTATTTCATCAGATTATTTTTCGTTTGAATAACAGATCTATGGAGTTACTACATACTCACAAATTGGAGATCTGTGGATCTCACAACTCTCCATACAGTAAGTCTATTTACAAGAATTAGGCAAGCCTGTTGCTGTCTTTTACAGTACCTAACAGTCTTTAAAAAAAACTCCAGGGAGAAAAGATGGTATAATGTTATGGGAAAGAGTCATTTATGCAACTTAGCGTGCAAATTCTAAGCTAATTTGTTGAGGAAGCATGCAGTGAAATACTTGGAACCCAGCTCTATAGCTTGTTCCCGCTTATTTTCCATATGTGTCTGTCTGATGCTTTCTCAAGTTAAGTTTAGCTGCTGCAGCTAGACTCAGCTCTTAAAAAACATTGATAAACGATGAAAAAAGCTGGAGCTGTCAGCTTTCCCGAGAGGTTTGCAAAATAATGATATCACCAGTGCATGAGATAAGCAGTGCTATCAACATAACAAACTGGACAGGGGTGAAATGCATGGGGCTGATTGCTGCTGTGTATGTACTCTGTACTGATTTCTAAGCCAGTGCGGCTCAGGTGAGAGAGACTCTGAGTGTTGTCTATCCCTGAGTAAACTGGAAGAGGGGAGATTTAGATTGGGTATTAGGAAAAAATTCTTTACTGTGAGGGTGGTGAGGCACTGGAACAGGCTGCCCAGGGAAGTTGTGGATGCCCCATCCCTGGAGGTATTTAAGGCCAGGCTGGATGGGGCTTTGAGCAACCTGGTCTAGTGGGAGGTGTCCCTGCCCATGGCAGGGGGGTTGGAACACGATGATCTTCAAGGTCCTTTCCAACTCTAACCATTCTATGATTCTGTGATACTGCCACAGGGAGGGCTTCTTTTTCAATTTCAGGAATCATTTCTACCAAGAACTTGTGCAGAGTTTGTTGCAAGAACATGGATTTCAAGTAGACATCTTGGTTCACAATAGAGACTATGGGCTCTGTCGTTCTCGCACAAAACTCGGCTTTCGATCAATGTAGAGTGAGACCCTCTGGATTAGGCAGCATGTGCTGTAAGCAGACACAGAGAGGAAGAAGTGCTGTTCAGTGAGGTGAGGTTAGTAGAGTCCAGCTTGGAAGCATCTGAGCCTCTTGGTGAGAGCTGGTAGTGATGCACTTGTACTCCTTCAGTCAACAAGGAGGCAAGTTGAAATGTCATGGCCGCTGCAGAAGGACGTTTATGCCCAGTCCACTGGGCTACATGGCACTCAGAATAAAGGTTCCAAAAACTTCAGTGCTTTCTGCTTTTGTCAAGTAGAATAAATCCTTGCTTTACCACTTAAGTCAGATGCTTTGAGATGTGCTGTTATTGTTCCCTCTGCAGGCAGAAGAACTGAGAGAATACAAAAGAAAATTACTTCCCTAGGTGGTAAGACATGTGAGTTAGCCTTGTTTCACCAACTACAAAGTCTCTGAAGCTGACAGAGAACAAAAGATGAAAAATAAAAGCAAAAACCTGTTGACTTCTGTCAACAAAAAGAAGCTGTAAAGAAAGACTCAAAAAAATGAGTAAAAAAATAATAAATATCTGTGCCCTTCTCTGTCCAACAGAGAAGGACACTTTTTTTTTTATTGCCTTTTCCCATCATTTTTCATAGAGCTAAATCCCTTTTCTGTGCTTCTCAAGTTTGTTTCATAGAACATTTCTGTTAAAAGGGCGTATCTTCTCTTTGCAGTAATTCTTTTCTTTCCATGTGGCTGCATTAGTTAGCCTCCCTGGGTGCAGATTATCCACAATTTTAGGAATGCCTTTAGTAGCAGTTAAACTGGGAACTGTGCCGGTCTTGGCTCTACGGGCTTGCCTTCTTTTCCCAGCCTGGCTTTGTTCATCTTCGGGTTTTTGCCTTATCCATGTAGGCAGAGAGCTGTTGGGGCAGTGGTGGTTCCCGGTGGGTGTGGGCAGCGCTGAGACAGGGACCTTTGCTCTCTGGTCAAGTCTTGGAGCTCAGCTGTGCTATAAAACAGCAGCAGCAACAATTACACTAAGGGCTGTTCCTGGCAGTTTGGTTTTTTTCAGCAGAGCATGGTAAAGATACGTTTTTAAAAATAAAAACAACTCTGCTCTGCTTGGTGGGTATCTCCAACTGGTTTATGTTACCACAGAAAGCTAGTGAAGAGTTGCCTGTTTAATTTCTAATATCGATACTATTTTAATTGTGTCACCAGTATGACATCAGAATTAATTAGCGGCATACACAGTTATGGTGTGTAACACGTGTAACGTACGTGATTACGCAAAATTACAGCTCTGTAAAAGCTTCTTTCTTTCCATTGCACAAGACTTTAAAAATGCCTCTGTTCAGCCACCACATGGCGTGGCGGGCGTGCAGTTGGTTTGTGCTGGTCATGCGAAGCCACGCTGCAGCAGATTTGCACTGTCTGGCTCTAGTGTCCCCAGTGTTGTCACTCTGTGGATGCTCCTCAGGCTGGCCTAGCTACTCAGTTACAAAAAGAACTCCTCTTCTTAGGGAACATTTCAAGGTAGCTCCCCAAAGCAGACTGCCATACCCATGGGTCACGCAAAGGTCTGCTGAAGGAAGAACAGCCCATTTGACACAGCTCCCTGGCTGTGTCCTTCGGAGCGGATGCAAATGGCTTGTGTGGCCTCAACCCAAAGATAACATCGGCTGGAGAGAACATTCTGGCACCCTGTGAAGAAGAGAGGAGGCCACTGCCTGCCTGAGAATGCCTTGTTCCTTGCTTGAAACTTCAGACAAGAACAGCAAACCCTCAAAAAATCCAAACAAACAAACAAATAAACTGGGGAAGGTGGAAAGATGCTTTCTGTGCTTTAGGTGGGCAGAGCCAGCCCTCCTCAGCAGAGGCTGGTTTGTGGTTGCTTGATATCAGCTACACAGCAATCAAGCTGAGACTTTTCTTGCTTGAAGAAGGGAGGACTGGGCTGAACCAGTCCCTCTCCCTCTTTGAGGTCTGCGCAAGCATGTATTTGCGAGCTGGCAGTCCAGGCTCTCTTGGCTGTGTGTGTAGAAGGAAGATAAAGGTATTAACTGGAGGGGGGCTATGGGGAAAGCATCTTCACGGCTTATTTATCAGGCGCCTACTTCTCCAGCTCTCTTCTGGTTTTCGGTCACACCTGGTTTGCTGGCTGCCCACTTGGGAGCCACTTCTTCCCAGGCTGTGGAGAGCTATCCTGCGAGCTGGGGATGTGCTCCCAGAACGAAGCTTCCCTTTGCCTCCCCTTCCTTCCCCTTTCCTCAGTGCTGAAGGGCTCCTTCTGCTTTCATTCAGTGTCCACAGCCAAGCTTTTAACAGCCCTGAAGAAGTCAGATAGATATGGCACTGCCATACATTTATTTTTACTGTTCATTATCACATGTTTTCATTCAAAACCAGGAATCCTGAAGTCAGAAAAGAATGAATTTGCTCTTTCCTATAAGGGGAATGAAAAAAAGAAATCCCCCCAAATTTTTCTTCACAACTTTTGACTGAAATATTTGATAGCTTGCTGCCCCATTGCCTACCCAAAGGTAGAGCAATGCAAGGCCCTTCTGAGAAGAAATGAGGCATGACGAGAGATGGTCTCACGTGCTTCAATTACGACTAGTTCTCCATCACCTTTCTTTTTATGCTTAGTGCTTGGTAAGGCACTTGGAACATTGAGAATTTTAGATATAGAAAAGCCTGTTTCTTTAAGGTGAATAGTGGCACTTTGGACATCATCCAGAGGCCTCGTTGAAACTCAGGCATATTGACAGGGCCCATGGGCTCACAGTATCTCTATTGGAACACTATTAAATACATCAGAAAAGAAAAATGCAACCAGAAATCCTCAGTCTCTGTTGGCAAAGAAATTTATCCAAGGTCCGTATTTATAAGAGAACATTTTATTCAAAGACCCCGTGATTTTTCTGTAGATGCCTTTGTATTTTCATTGTCTCCTAACGCTCTTTTGACTCTTGTCTTTTGCAGGTCATGAAAACATACCACATGTATCATGCAGAGAGCATCAGTGCAGAAAGCAAACTGAAGGAGGCAGAGAAGCAAGAAGAAAAACAGATTGGGAGGTCAGGAGACCCTGTTTTTCATATTCGACTAGAAGAAAGGCACCAGAGACGGAGCTCTGTGAAAAAGATTGAAAAAATGAAGGAAAAAGTAAATATTCCCTTTACTTAGATTCTTTTGAAGTAAATTCAGGGTATTTCTGACATTCTTTAGCATTATAGTAAACAGAGAAGTCAGCTGAGGAATAAAATTAAAAAAAGGTACACATAATAAACTAGCAGTGGGTTATAGATGACTTAATTGTAGTTCAGAGAGGGCAATACTTTGTTCCGGATATAATTCTTAGTATATGATTTGTCACGTTTCAAACAAAACACTAAGTTATCACTTTGTAGGGTATTTGCTATATATGTAATGGGCTGGCAACTAAGATTCTTTCTTGTTAATAGGAATGTGGGCTTGAATTGCTACCATTTTGCTACCTACCAAAAATGAATTCAAATACTTTAATAGATAATCTTTTTCCTAGCGTCAAGCAAAGTATTCTGAAAACAAGCTGAAATCTATTAAGGCCCGTAATGAATACCTGCTCACCCTGGAAGCAACCAATGCTTCTGTTTTCAAGTATTATATTCATGACCTTTCGGATTTAATTGATGTAAGTATGGCACCTTTTTTAATTTTTATTCTGTTTGGGAATAATACTTTTTTTTTTTCATTTTCAAAGAGAATATATTAGTCATATGGGTTGCCTACATGATGCTTATCATTTATAATATGATATAATCAGCAGATTTTCCCTCCAGCTTTATATTTCACAAAATAAAGTGTCTTTAAATTAGAACATTATGATTTCTCCCCATGTGGCAAGAGAAAATATGACGGGAATAACACAAAAAAGGTACACATTTCCATTCTGTATTATAAAAGCATTTCTGGACTACAAAGATTTTTTACAAGATAAGCTTCTTAAGTGGGCATCTAATAAAGGTATTTAACTCAAAATAAGGCATTTTTCTGTGTCTTCAAAATAATTTAGTTATATTCATTTAGTCACTGAATCAAATATACATCTCTTTTCTTCCTCTTTCCTACTCACTGTTGCATGTCTTCTCTCTTCTGATTTCTTCTGTTTTATTTTGTTTATTCTTCTGTCTAATCTACACCCTTTCACCGGCACATCCCGCTCCACCCACCTGTCCTGCCCAGGCAGTGAGAACATTTAGCAGGGTCCTGATAGACACCTGTCCAGGGCAGAAAACTAAGGACAAGGAGCATCTCTGCTGGGGTACCACCCAACTGAGAATTTGTCCCTACCTATGGATGATTTTCCCAATACTGCTTAAAGGATGGTGGGTTTTTAGCCTCTGGTTAGGGCATGTCTGATAAATGTGAACTTTATGAGTTCTTCTTGACTGCTGGAAGGAAGGGAAGGTGTCTTTCCCTCTGTTCCCAGCACACCCACCCCTTTTGGAGCTCACATTTCCCAGTGAATATCACCAGTGCATGTTTCTACTTGGTCAAAACTTTCTCGGGTTGGAAAATGACCTGATTCTTACCCCTTTAATCAATGTCCACAGAGGTTGCTGTAGCAGTAAAAGCTACGGGGAGGAACCCTGGGCCTGGACCTTCACAAAGAATTGCAAGGGGAGAGGTCAAGCTCTCTGTGCATACGTATAACAAAGACAACACTCTTTGGAGTTAGTGTTAGTAAGGATATTTACACAACCATGAAGACTGGAGCTTTCTAACTGCTGTCTTTTAACAGAAGTATACATTCTACAATATTTAGTAACACAGGAAAAATTATACCAGCTTTGTGTGGCTTTTTTCAAACCATGGACCAACGTAGACAATAACATTCTTTTGGTAAAATGGCTTTAGAAATTACTCTTCCCTAAGGAATTTAAATGGAAAGTCTAGCTGCCCTTTGCATCACTGTTTTGTAAGAGTAGGCTGTAAACATGTGCAACCAGAATTTGTTTCAGAGCCAATTTAATCCGATTGTGAGCTTGTTTAAATGAAGTGTCTTTCAGACATTTGTATTTAATCAGAGTATGCTGTGAAAGCAGCAGTATCTAGACAGTGTTTACTATTTGACAAAGGAAACACTTTTTGTAAATGAAAGAGTCTTGGCAAGATTTTGGGGTTTTATCGTTGGAATGTGAGACATGCTTCCCACTGGCCTTATGCTGCAGCAACCCAGACACTATCATTCTGTAAATCTATTAATGTCGTGGTACAATTCAGATTTTTCAGAGCAGTGGTGGCAATTTCATTCTTTGCCCTCTCTACTTTGTCCCCATCTGCCTTCTCTGCCTTTCCGTGCAGAGAACACTCTCTTTGCCTGTACAGAAGGGGATTACTTCTCCTCTGTGTCTGAATTCCAGTTAACATGGAAGGGATTTAGATCTCCCCGAGCTGTTGGTGTTGCCCATAAATGAAACTGAATGTTTTCCTACATTACTCAAAAATATGTCTGATAAAAATGGGATAAATATATGAAGGAATGCAGTGAACTGTTTAATAGATTTTTTTGTAACAGGATTGAGGAGGGTTGTGGGATATTAATTTTTTTGCAAAAAATATTTCTAGCTTTTTCATTTGGACTCCATTGCATTTCCTATTTGTGAGGCTCATACAGAAAGTCCTAAATTGCAATTCCTCAGCTGAACTCAGTTTGCATTGTTCAACTCCTTCATTTCATTAACAAAACTTGGAGCTTCTGACTTAAAACGGTGATGTGTGGTTCCTCATAAGCTCTTGTGATAAAAGCAAGATAAAAATATTGCCGGAGTCTTAGCTGGATGTTTTAATGCATTTAGTGAGCTGAGGGTTGGGACCAACATTTGCAAAGAAGTAGGGAGTTATACAGGATTTGAGAGGCAGAATATATTTCTGTCCTCTGCGTACTGTAGTAGAGGAATTTGAATTTTCTGTTAAAAATTTCTTCTCTCCTGACTATATAGTAGGACTTCGTTCAAGGGGAGGACGGGATTAGTTTTTTCTTTATTTGTGTTCTGTAAAAAGTAGCGAAGATTATTTATTAGCTAAATAGAATAAGCTTTATCTAGTATGAAGAAATCTTTTTTTAAGATTGTGGATTTCAGAGGAGCAGCAGGGTACACACCCCTGGTAATCTGACTGTTAGTACCAACATCTGACCATAGGGCACACACTGTTACTCGTGTACTTGAAGATTTCCACGTAGTTGAGTTGATTAGACTTATCTGGGTATAAGAGGAACGTAGGGATCTTTTTTCAGACTTACTGTGCACTCCTGTGATCTGAAGATAAATGCTAGGAAACAGTGATCAAAACAATTTGACTGTAGTTCTGCTGCTGGAATAAATAAAATATAGATGTGTTGGTCTTTCTTAGAGTGGAGTTTCTGAATCTCTAATTGCAGTCTGCATGCTTTGGATGGTTAGGAAGTTAGGGAACATTTAGCTATTATGAACTTAGATTTATTCTGTAAAGTTTCTTTGTTAATCATTCATAGAACCGAGTTTAAAACTAGGCTAGGGTGTGTGGAGCTCACAGCCTGTTACATAAGGTCTCATAAATATGATATGTACAGCCAGGACCCTTTGATTTGACTGCAGATGTCTGTGTAACAGGATGATTAGAAAGTGACTTAATCAGAGGTTAAGCATTTTTTTTAATGAATTTCTCTCTCAATTGGCATTACGATTTTATTATTGTTCCTGAAATGAAATGAAGAGCAGCTTGGTTGTTTGGTTGAAGCTCTGTGCTAAGCACTGCAGTTTGTTTTGTTCGAGCCTAAATGTACTCTGGGGTGCAATAAAGACACTAAATGCTCTTGGGACTGCTTCAGATTTAATTCCAAATAAGAATAAAATGCAAATTACTAAATTAATTTTTCACACATACCCCGAATGCATCACTCATCTCCCTCCCCTTTGCCCAACAGAAGTCCTTATGAATCCAGAAATGCAATAAAATTCATAGTCTATGAATTCATTCTCTCATTTCTCATCTTCATGTCTTGCTGCACCAACTGTAAGAATCTTGATGTCTGAGTGTTCATTTTTGCTTTTAAAAAATAACAAGCTAATATTAAAAAGTCTATTTTTACTGAAATCGTTGAAGTAAAATTCTAAATTCAGGCATTTCAAATTTCATTCAAAGAGACACTGGTGATAAGGCATTAGTTCAGGTTCTGGATTTAGTTCTCATTAGCTCTGCTGGCATTGGCATTGCAAGAAAATGCCTTAGCCTGGCAGGATATTCTGCTTCACTTGAAGAATCCTTTTTCTTGGCTGAGAGGCCATATTTGGTACCCTGTTCAGCTGTCATCATCTGCAAAAGATGACCGTGCTGATAGTTACTGAGTAGATTAAGGGTTAAACAATTAAGTTCTTGGTACTGGCACAGCATAAAGGCTGCAGTCTTACATTCCAACTAGCAAAACTGCGTCATCAGAAACACACAACTCTAATTGTAGATCAATAAGCTTTCTATTAATACTCAGATTAATCCTCCAGAGCCAAAATTCAGGCTCAAGATGCCTGTAGTTTTATAACACATGGATAGTTGGCCATGCTAAACCTGGCATTGCCCTCTATTTCTCATTTCCTCTCAGTTTAATCTTCCGTGAGGTCTCTCTGAAACTAATGCACATGAAATAAAACAGCTGTCCTGATCCACTTTCTTATCAGCACTTTTAGTCTGTCTTTTTCATCCGAGATAGTGAATTAAATATGAGATCTGATTTGACAGAGAACAAGAGAAAAACACCAAGAGACTTTTCCTTTTAGAAACAATACTTTTTTAGGCTGGAGGTCTTTGAAATATGGATGTGCATTGGTATAAAAATTGAGTGGCTGTTTTAGTAAGTATAACACTAATTTCCGTTCTACAAGTGCAAAAGAGAGAGGTTAACCTATGTGTGTTTGATTGAACATGACATCTTTTTTCCATTTTCTTTAAATGGTTCAACAGCTGGGTTTTGGATAGGCACTGTCCCACCTGCAGAAAGTACCCACAGTACTCACTAGGACTGGAAGCTTAGTCTTTCTGGAAGTTTTATTCTGACTGAAACAGCCCTCTGTTGTCAGATTTCAGAGAGCAGTTTCACCACTAGTCATTAGAGCACCTAAGGCAAGGTGAGGGCTTTATTTCTCTTCTACACGGGGATTTAGATGTGGTAAATAGATGCAAAGGTCTTTCCCACGCAGGGTGTCCAACTGTATGACTGTCTGCCTATGGCCCTCTCTCTCTTATTTTCAAATAAGTAAAAGGAAAGGGAGGGGAACATGATCCCATGAGTCCCAGGGGTTTGTAGTAACCGTGAGAGAGGTGTGCATATAAACATAGTCTACAGTGGACTGGATTCAAGTCACCTCCTTACCCAACTGTACCTTTTAATTTGTGAATCCTGCAGGAAAGGATGATTTCAAACTGTGGGTGGGTACGCGGGATGGGTGACTAGAGGCGGAGGGGTAACCCTAAGCAGCGTGCTCCCTGGCTGCCCTCGCCAGGCATTGACCTCTGAACTGGGACAAATCTCTCCTGTTTGAGTAAAGAACCTTGCTTTGTACACCCCTATTAGCAGACTGATGTGGCACCATTGGGGTGCCAGGGAGGTTTGCGGTACGTCTGCCATTCTGTGGAAGCTCACTGAGCAGAAGCTGAGGATGTTGTTGACTGTGTAATGTGGGGAAAAATTACGGAAACAATCACTTGATACGCTTATTGCTGTGACATTTTAAAAAATATATTCAGCTGTTCCTCTGAAATATTAACCGATCATGAATAATGCAAACTGAGGATGCTTAGAATTCAAGAACAAACACAACTTTATGTTCTGCCAATTAGGTTTCAATTACATTCCAGTGTTACTTTCACCCCTAGAAAAAAACACATAAATTACAACTTTCTGCATTTAGTAACATGCGGTACATTGTATGCTCTGTCTGTGCATGGAGAATAAGGTGTTAACAGTAAATACATTTTTACTATCAGGGGAAGTGACATTAAACCATTCTTGTTGCATCAAAAAGCATTTTAGATGGGTCGCTAATGCTAGAGGCAGTTCTGGGGGTTTTCGTTTGGGCACAGTCATGGTGAGCAGGAGTTACATTGTTTTCAGTTTGGGGCTGACTTAGATGGTAGAGATCTGTCAGGGTGGGTTTAAATAGGTGATCAGAGTCTTACGTGTGACAATAATACTGAAAAGCCCACTTGCGTGTGGTGTCCAAGACCTTTTCGGTGTAAATACAGTGACTGCATATCTGTGTCTGATAAGCAAATACAAACATTGCTGTACTTGTGCACTCAATCTCTTTTATAAAACTGTCCTTTAATCTTTGCAATAGAATGAGGATGCTAAATACTTACTGTCTTGACCCCAGTAAAAATTGTATTTTAATTTACAAGGTATTTTGTAAAACACTCCAAAGATAGAGGAATTTCAGGACAGAAAATGTTAGTGTTAATCTGTGACTTGTGATATTGGAGTTATATTCCTCCTTTTACTTTTACTTATTTATTTATTTTTATTGCTGTTTTAGTGTTGTGATCTTGGATACCACGCTAGCCTGAACAGAGCCCTAAGAACATACCTTTCTGCAGAGTATAACCTTGAAACTTCCAGGCATGAGGGCTTGGACATCATTGAAAATGCAGTTGACAGCTTGGAGCCACGAAGTGACAAGCAGAGATTCATGGAAATGTACCCCACGGCTTTTTGTCCACCAATGAAATTTGAGTTCCAGTCTCATATGGGTGATGAGGTCTGTACACTGACAAGTATCCCCACGGTGACTGTTTCTGCTGCTATATACCAAGAGAGAGAATTTATCCCTTTTTGCAAAGAGTTTGATAAAAGCTGTTATTGCTACCCAAAATCAAGTGGATCAGCAATATTTTGCAAAACTGGCAGCGCTGTTCTGAGCTTCTTCAGAGTTCTCAAGTAAAAGCTGCTGTGTGTTATTATATCCTGCATGACTCACAATGGCATGGCTGCAGATTTCCTGGCCAGCCTGTGCTCAGCCCAGCACTGATAAAAGTAGTGGTATACGTCTTCGCTTCTACCAGCCTCGCCCGTAAAAGAGCTTGTCCGTGCTATTTGAGAGCAGTTGCACAGCTGCTCCAAATTTTACCTTCTGAAATGCAGCCTTTTCACCTTATTCCTCACCCGTTATATCATCTGGAGGTTTCAAGCATACTGGGTACCCCAGCTGTGCCCTGTTCTGCTACACCAAAGTCCAGTAGCAAAGCAAAATGGCCCATAGACATTGTAATTTGAAGGTAACTCCAGGGTTTGCATTTCTGTGTGACAGAGAAGCAACACAAAGTAGCCATACAACAAGTCTGTGCTCTGTAGTCACAAGAGGTGGTATGTAGTTCCATGTCTTGTGACACAGAAATACTTTCAGTTTAGATGGACACGTTTCATTGTCTATGAAGTTTTAACGTCTTTGGTAGGAATTCACCTAGTTTTAAGGAGACCATCTGAAGACTATTGACCGGATTATTTCTTCTTCGCATCTTACAGCTCTTTTTGATTCTTTGTTAGGTTTGTCAGGTCACTGCCCAGCAACCTGTGCAAGCAGAGCTTATGCTTAGGTACCAGCAACTGCAGTCACGATTGGCCACACTCAAAATCGAAAATGAGGAGGTAAGATCTGTGTCTGTGTGGGCTATGTGTTGAACATAGAATCATAGAATGGTTAGAGTTGGAAGGGACCTTAAAGATCATCCAGTTCCAACCCCCCTGCCATGGGCAGGGACACCTCCCACCAGACCAGGTTGCTCAAAGCCCATCCAGACTGGCCTTGAACACTTCCAGGGATGGGGCTTCCACAACTTCTTTGGACAAACTGTTGCAGTGTCTCACCACCCTCACACTAAAGAATTTCTTTCTAGTATCTAATCCAGATCTTCCCTCTTTCAATTTAAAACCATTACCCCTTGTCTTATCACTCCACTCCCTGACAAAGAGTCCCTTTCCAGCTCTTCTCTAGGCCCCCTTCAGATACTGGAAGGCTGCTATAAAGTCTCCCCAGAGCCTTCTTTTCATTCAACATCATTTTCAGGAAGGTGCAGTGGTTTTTACTTTGATGTAAAAAAAGAGTAAATGACCCTTTCCAAGGTAAATGACCCTGAAACTGCTTCAATCTGTATAAGCTCTTTCAATTTTAGAAATGAAACACTGGTGAATATGCTAAGGTAGATCCTTGTCTGCCTTATAGAGGTTTGGAAACAACTTCTTTTACCTCTCTATACATTACTGAGCTCTGTGGTTTGCAGATGCTTAAGTAAAAACTTGTTAGAGCACTTATTTTTAAAGTTTTGTGGCAGAAAGCCAGTGAGCACAGTTGTTGTCTTCTGTGACCACCCTCTTTCCAGGCCCCAAATTGCTACTTCTGAAGTACAGAGGAGCTTGGATGGTCTTTTGTGGTAGCTGAGTCAAAATCTCTTGTGCTGTCAGCTACAGCTATTTATATACACGAGTAATGAATGCCTGTGATGGGAATAGCTCACCTAGTGAAATAGCATGCTTTTTTTTTTTGGTAAAATACAGAAAAGCTATGCTGTTCTGTTTCCTGTTGTCTAGCAGGAGGCTTCTAGTCAGTATAAATTGCACTTTTATCCAATTTAAGGCAGTGCTACAGGCCTTCAGTTTAAACAAGAATCTGTTCTGAAGTTAGAACATAGGGATAATTTAATTTCTTGGAGCAGTTTGATAAGTTTTCAGGATTCCAGTTGTTGGGGTTTTTTATTCCGTGTTATGTGCTGAATGCTTAGAACAAAGTATTAATGTCCATGAGAAGTGTACAGTAGTCTTTAAAAAATCCCACTCCAGAAAGTATCTCAAGGCAAAAAAGACAAAAGGAAGGAGAAAGATTATTTCTTTCAGTAAAGTAAAGCGCAAGAGCGTATAGGGAGAAAGCATGTTGGCAGGCACAGAAAGGTTATTTGCCTGCACTAGAGATGTATGTGGAAGGGTGCATGATTCAGTCGCTCTAATAGAGGCTCTTCCAAAGGAGAACTGGAAGGTAAATGACATCCTTGTGAATCCTGCCAGTTACTTTATTTCATTGCAGACACGCTGCATCCCCTCTTCCACTGCCTCCATGGCCTGTTTCCCACTATGAGCGATTGTGTAGCTCGTGGGAAGTGCTGTGAGGCTAATGTAAATTGTTCTTTCTCCAACCCCCTCCTCCAGCTGTGTATTCCACTTCTGCAGTCTAAACATCCCTGTGCTCCACACCATAGCACTCCACAGAACAGTGTCACAGGTTTTTATCTTGGAAGAACATGTTGTTCTGGCGGCCACGTCCTTGGAGTTACACACTTAATCTAACATGTTGACCACACATGGGAGAGTTGACCCTTCAGAGTATTGTATCATCTCTATTGCCTGTTGTCCCAGACTGGGGACCAGAGTCAAATCATGTGACATTTCAATCCGAATTTCAGGAAACAAATGCTTGAGAGTGCTATACAGTCAGTGCAAGAGTATGTCATGTTTGTGGACTGTACTCTGGTAAAGCAGAGAACTAGATAGGGATCCCAGTTATATCATTTCTCTGCTACATATTTTTCACATTGACACACCAGTTTATTTAGAGAGTGTGCCAGAGAATTATTCTGACTAATTAACTTCCCTTCTAAGCTGTTCTGGTACGTATTTATCTTCCCACTTGGTAAATTGTACTTTTTAACACCAGGTTAAGAAAACAACAGAGGCTACCCTGCAGACCATACAAGATATGGTCACCATTGAAGACTATGATGTGTCAGAGTGTTTTCAGCACAGTCGCTCAACGGAGTCTGTGAAGTCCACAGTCTCCGAGACGTACCTGAGTAAGCCTAGCATTGCAAAAAGAAGAGCTAACCAGCAGGAAACAGAGCAATTCTATTTCATGGTATGTTGGTTGCTTCTTCATTCATGTGATGCAGACCAAACACCTGAAGTAAACTTTATGCAGAAGCTCCTGGATTCTATGTCACATACATAGTAACAGATTTATCTGTATCTCTACAGAAATTCAGAGAGTATCTGGAAGGTAGTAATCTCATCACAAAACTTCAAGCAAAACATGACTTGCTGCAGAGGACACTCGGAGAAGGTAAATATTACAAAATAAACTGAAAAGTGATTCCAGACTATGCAGTGAAGCCACTGAAATGCCAAAGGTGTGCAGGAAAAAAATTACAAAACTTAAAGCTTAATTGTCCAGTAAGCACAGATTTTAATTTTACCAGCAGTGCTAAGACTATGCACTATAAATTGGTTTTATTTCTATAGCAGATACTTATTTCCACTGAGCAGACATTTAGACAAGTGACTATATTTGGAAATGAAGCTGTTGAATGAAAAGTCTCGTGTCTGAAAGGACAGCTGACACAGTCAGTGCTGTGACACAGAGCTGTGACAGATGTAGTGTTTCTACTTCCCAACAATTTCTGTTGACTTGGGGTTTTTTCTAAGAGTTGAGGGAGAGTGGTGGGGTTTTTAAGTGTACAGAATTACGCAGGATGCATCTCTTATAATAGACTCAGTAGTGCAACATTTCTGACACATGGACATCAGCATCCTTCTTGCAGCCTAACAACTCGGTGGGGCATTTATGAAATATAAAAGGTGAAATCCTGACCTCACTACTATCAGTAGTGAGATTCTTATAGGCTTAATTTAATCTTAGGTTTCTACAAGGTATTTGTGTGTTGTGAACTGGAATGAATAAAAACTTAATAGTTCTATATCTATTGATTATCATTATTGCATAAAAAAATAGTGCATTACAAAAAAAAACCCTCATTGCACTAGAAATTGTGATAGCAGAGTATTATCCATTGTCCTGAGCACTCTCCACAATTGTTAAAAATACATCTTAACATATAAACCAAATCAGCAGATGTCCACAATCAAATGAAATAAAGCTGAATTAGGGCAGTAATGAATCAGACACTGTGCACAATTCCAGCCCACCTCTTACCAGCTCTCCCGACATGCACTTCCCCATGGACCAAAGGGAACAGGAGAATCACACTGCAAGCTGTGAGGACTAACCACACACAGTGTTACAGGCATGAAAGGAAGTGAATTACACTGCAAAGAGTAAAAATCCTCTCCTGAAGGTTAAAGACTGTAATTCAAAGTTCAGACTCAAGAAAGGAAACTTCTTCTCTAAAGAGTGTCTCTAAAGGACGTGTCAGTTTATTTTCTTTTTACTGCCAAAAGTCTGTTGTTACTCAGATCTCTTCTTGCTTTTAATACAAAAGCCCAGATCCACAAATTCGGTTGTACAGGTGTCCGTGGAGCTATTAACAGTTCAGTGGCTGTGACCCAAACAAAGCCCCTGTCCAGGGAGTGACTGAGACTGGGGGTAGGAAATAAATGGTGTTTTCTTGCAAGGCTGAACTGTCGAAGATGGTGGCTTTTTCTAGACAACTAACTACATTATGGTCTTTCTCATGGAAATTTTCACTTAATAGCATTGGTTTTTAATGTGCGCGTTGTGTGGTTTATTCACACAAAAAAATGTGCTGCTGATGTTAGTCAAAAAAGAGGAAAATTCTCCTCCAAAGCCTCACAGAAAACGTATTTGGATAAATAAAGAGAATGTTATTTGGAAGCCCAGTAAAATGCATGTTCATTTACTGAAGGGAGAATGATAAAAGGAACAGAATCTGTTGGAAAGAAATAGGAAAGAACTGTATGAAAGGAAATACAAATAAAAACTTCTTAGCAGAGTGACCTAAGTGATAAATTGCTGTCAGGCTCTGGGCTGTTCTGCCATGCTTAAACATGTCTGAACCGTTCTCTTCGACCCACCAGCTGTAACCCCAAATAGTTAATCTGTGTTGCCAGCAGTGGTTTTGCTCATAGTTGTTGTCACATCATCATAGCGTAGCACGTACAAATAGTACCCCAAGCGTACATGTTTACATTCCAAGCTATATTTGATGCAAAAGCCATCATTCTTAAAGGTTAAAAAGTTTGAGTACCCCTTTCTGTTGAGGCATGTCCTGATGCATGTGCCTGGATGAAGAACCTGGTTTGTCTATATTCCTTGAATGGGGATGATTGGAAGAATAGAATTGTGGTGGAATGATGAACATTATTGCTGTAGCTAGTATAAAAATCAATTTGTAAGCAGTTAACTTCTTGCCTGCTCCACTCAAATGTCCTTTTCTAGAAACTTTCCTGTCAGCAAGACAGCAGACAACTAACACAAGGTGCTGTATTAAGTATTGCAGGGGAGAATGAGTGGAGAGGAAGAGGATTGTCTGAATTGCAAGTTTTCCTTTGGCACTCTCTCTTGCTTTTATTGAGACCTGTACAGTCTAAGGATATAGACTGAATAAATCTATATTCCAGTCTGGCATCCCCAATGTTGACAGCATTCGGCTTCTGTTCTAGTTCATCACCTGCCTGTGACAGTTTGTTGCTGTTTGTGGGCACAGCAAATGCACAGAATCATAGAATTATTTGGGTTGGAAAAGACCTTTTAAGATCATGAAGTGTGACCATTAACCTACACTGCCAAGTCCACCACTAAACCTAAGTTTAGTCCCTAAGCCTAAATGTCCCTCAGCACCACATCTACATGCCTTTTAAATACCTCCAGGGATGGGGACTCAACCACTTCCCTGGGCAGCCTGTTCCAATGTTTGACAACCCTTTTGGTGAAGAGATTTCTCCTAATATCCAATTTAAACCTCCCCTGGCACAACTTGAGGCCATTTCCTCTTCTCCTCTCACTTGTTACTTGGGAGGAGAGATCAGCACACACCTCACTACAGACTACTTTCAGGTAATTGTAGAGAGCAGTAGGTTCTCCCCTCAGCCTCCTTTTCTCCAGGCAAACTGTTAAAGCAGCCTGTCCAGATTCCTCTATAGAGCCTTTCTATGCTCAACCAGATCAACACTCCCTCCCAACTTGGTGTCATCTGCAAATTTACTGAGGGTACAGTCAATCCCCTCATCCAGATTATTGATAAAGATGTTAAAGAGAACCAGCCCCAGTACCGAGCCCTGGGGGACACCACTTGTGACTGGCCACCAACTGGATTTAACTCCATTCACCACCACTCTTTGGGCCTGGTCCTCCAGCCAGTTTTTAATCAAGTGGAGAGTACTTCCATCCAAGCCGTTAGCAGCCAGTTTTTCCAGGAGAATGTTGTGGCAAACAGTGTTAAGGGCTTTACTCAAGTCCTGGTAAACAAAATCCAGAGCCTTTCCCTCATCCACTAAGTGGGTCACCATGCTATAGAAGATGATCAGGTTAGGCAATCAGGACCTGCCTTTCATAAACTCATGCTGACTGGCCCTGGTTGTCCTGTATATGCCATGTGATGGCACACAAGGTGATCTTCTCCATAACCTTTCCCAGCATTGACATCAGACTGACAGGTCTGTAGTTCCCCACATTCCTGTTCCACCCCTTCTTGTAAATGGGTACTGCATTTGCTAACTTCCAGTCAACTGGAGCCTCCCCAGTTAGCCAGGATTGCTGATTAATGGTGGAAAGTGGCTTGGTGAGCACCTCCACCAGCTCCCTCAGTACCCTTAGATGGATCCCATCAGGCGCCATAGACTTGTGTGCATCTAAGTGGTGTAGCACATCACTAACCATTTCCCCTCAGATGATGGGGGCTTCATTCTGCTCCATGTCCCTGTCATCCAGGTCTGGGGGCTGGGTACCCGGACAACAACTAGTCTTACAGTTAAAGACTGAGGCAAAGAAGGCATTAAGAACCTCAGCCTTTTCCTTATCCTTTGTCACTGTGTTTTCCCCTCGCATCCAATAAATATTCACGATCTGCACGAGAGATAGATTTAGCTCTCTAAGCTGAGTCTGCATCTACAAATTTGGAAAAGTAAATGAGAAATACTCAAATGAAATTGATGCTAAACATAGGAAGTACACTGATACTCATATTAATTGTGACCCAAGGCTCAACTGTTGAATGAACAAATGAACAAAGCAAAGAGAAATGCAAGAAACAATAAGCAGTTGTAAAGGAAATTGCCCCTGTGTCCCAGATGGTTTTTGCCCTAATCTGTTAAATATCAGAGATGTGTTTAAAGTCCCCCAGGTTCAGATTTGTAACATCTTTTGTTTTACTAGCATTTATTGTTGGGATTGTGAGTCTCGGGGAATTTTCCTTAGTTACGTGAGTAGGGAGCAGTCCCTGTTTTTTTCTGTTTTAGGCTATTTTGCATATTCTTATTTCATCCCTGTTTTTCACCTCTCTGAAATAGATGCCGACAGTCTTTACATGTCTCATTAATGCCAGAGATTTTGTCCAGATCTTATTCCTTGTGCCATCTTCTGCAGATCCCCACTCTTCTGGTATTAGAAAATATATTTTCAGGTTAGGATTTTCACTACTCTGCAGTATTTCAGGTGCACCTAGACATTGTCACATAATACTATGATTTGCCTGTTACTGTTTTTCTTTCTTTCTGCAGTCTGACAAGCTTTTTCGGTGTCACTTTCGAATTGAGCGGTGTACTTAGACCTAGTTCCAAGTGATGCTCAGAGTGATTTTCAGAGTCAGCGTAATTATCTGTTGTTCTGTTAGCTGCATAGGCGTTTAATTATTTCTTCTCTAGTATCTTACTTGAACCTGTCAATACTGAATTTCATTTGCCATTGTGTGTCTTGTTCCTTAAGATGGTTAAAGCCCTCTGAAAGGCTTCACAGTTTTGACAGGACTTGATACAGGACTTGATACTTGATCTGCACAATATTCTGCCTCCTTAGCTGCTGTGATCTCCCCAAGACATTGATAAATGTATTCTAGATTATGTAAATGGTCCTAATTGGAAAGCTTGAGTAAATGACTGTTACACTTTTGTCATGATGAAAAAAAAAACATTTAATTCCACTAGATTTCCCTTTTCTTCATTAGTTTTTGATCAATGAGAATATTTTGCCACTCAATCCATGGCTGTTTAGTTGCTTTAGTCACCTCCTGTGAAGAAACTTAGCAGTAGTCCCTTTGAAAGTCTGAGTAAATTAATTCAACTGATTCTCCTTTATACAGTATTTTACTGACACGTTCAAAGAATTCTAATAAATTAATAGGGCACAATGTCCCTTTGCGAAAACTAGGCTAGTTGGAACTTACCATCCATGACCTTCCTACTGTTTCATTATTTTGCTTTTCATTATCGTGAGTTAAGATGATGCACATGACTAACTTACTGGTCTGCTGTTCTGCAGGAACTTTTCTGGAATACAGTATTTGCTTCTTTAAAATTCCCTGCAGTTCTCTGTGATGTTTCCCAGTGGTAGTGTCTTATTTTTTTCCTGCAATACACAGACAAAGGAGAGGAAAGAGTCTCTTTCAATAGCAAGCCATTGGCATCTACAGCTTTGTGTTTTCAGCACTGAACAGGTTTAGGCACAAGGGGAGATGTAATCTAATCTTGGCACAGCTCTGTTTCCATACCGATGTAACCACTAAAGCACATGAGCACAAACAATTGATGTTGTTTGGAGTTTTACTTCAAATTATTTACAGTATCAAGTGTCTTTTCAGCCTGTGAGCGGGCTTCTTAAAGTTGTTCTGTAACGTGGGTTGTGTTTGTATTTCAAATGTAACTGGAGATGGTAGATAACTGCACTGCCCTGTTTGTTGTGTAAGTGTGTATCTTTTCCTCGTAACATGAAAGTTAGGGTTAAAAGTAATTTGCCAAGTGTAATCTGGATACCAAAAGTCTACCTAAAACCTGCAAATGATGGTTTCCTGTTTATTGAACTTTTCTAGGTCACAGGGCTGAGTACATGACAACAAGGTAGGATATTTTTCTTTTACTTGATTTAGAGTTGCAAATGTAATAAAATCTTAGAATTTACAAATTTAGAACAAGTTTGTAAGTGTATATAACATTGTTATTGCTGTTGTTACATAAATTATGTACAGATTTTGTGTGCTTTAACATTCAGCATTTCTGTTTCTGCTTGCTGATGGGTAAAGGATCAGAGTGTTCATCTTCCCCATTCTTGTGAGCTGCTTAGGCCGGTGTCAAGAGTGGGACAAACTGGAAGATCCTTAAAAATATCTCTGAATCACACGTCAAATTTGGAAGTTGCAGGAAGCTTTTTGGTGCTAGAAAAGAAATCTTTTTCAGTTGCTGGAGATGTCTTGCCTCTCGTGGTTTGTCATTCACTTGGTCAGGGTACACAGTTGGGAAGAACCTGATACAGAAGTGAATTTAGGGAGTAGGTTGAATGTATGCTAGCCTAGCTCTGGACAGGAATACCCGCCCCTTGCAAGTAACCCAGCATCCATGTGTTACTTAAATAGGTCTGTGTATTCACAGAAGAGAAGGGAATCGGTGTTAGATCTCTCTGCTTTGTGCAGCACATACTTTTTCAGTTGTGTAATGCCACACCTGCAAGCTGCCTCCAGACACAAACACAGACAGGCATGCAGTAGCCCTCAGGCTTTCAGACCGTGGGGAGCAATGGCAACTGTTTGGATTTGCAGCTGCCACTTTTGTGCATCACTGCTACTGAGCACCATCCTTCCCCTCCTGGTGACAGCAGGAACATCCAGACCCGTTTTCCTGGTATCACTTTTCTCTTTCCATGCAATACGTCCTTGCTCAGCTCCTTCTCTTTATGCTTTTTTGCATCCTGGACAGGGATGGTCTTGCCACCACCCCTCATCTTTGGATTGAAAAAAAGCCACAAACAAGTCTTGCCCTCATGGCTGAGAAGTGTGGGTCCAGCTCTGGCTCTGGCTTTTGCTGGACCGCTTGGTTTTGTATAATTTCTTATGCCCCGTATCCTTGCCAACGTCTGTACAGACCCAGAGCTCCCTTTCTCCCATCACTCCACGGTCCATTATAGCTCTATAAAGCTGGACTCAGTCACCTTCTTTCTTCTTATATGATCCCAGTTGAAAACTAGTAACAAATCAGTGCATTCTTCCCAATTGCTGCCATTAATTTTGAGAGTTGTGCCTTTAACTTTGGCTCTGCCCCCCAGTGCTACCAAGAATGCATGGAAGTCAGCAAAGTTATTTCTTTGTATAAGAAGAACAATTTTCTTGACTCTAAAGCAGGTGACTCATCAGGCTCACATCGTCCTAAATTCCCTGCTCTGTAAGCAGCTGAAAGAAGATGATGTATTTAGGCAATGATTTTACCTTAGTAAAGTGGGGGACCAGTCTTAGCTCCTTAGCACCAGTTCCCCTGCACCGGCTGGGACCTGCCTGTTGCCCCAAGGTTATGTTTCCAGACTGTAAGACATGCAGTCAGAAGTGTTCTTCAAGGTCAAAGTTAAATTGTAGAAGGCAAGAGGGTATCTTTAAAGATGAGTTTAAGATAGCAGGTAGAACCCAAACAGACCAAAGTCCCACCACATAATGTTCTATGCATTATTGTTCCGCACTGTCTCCTCCAAAACATGTGATTTTTCAGTAATTTTGGTGGAAAAAAGACCTAGAGACATTGGACTGCTGGTGCAAGGGAGCTAAGGAAGCTGTTGGCATGCAGAGTGCCCTAGAGATCACAAATTTGTGACCTAGAGAACAATATTTATTTCCTGTAATCTCTTTCAGTTGTAGTCATCACATGCCTAACATACTAGGTAAACATTTTGCAAACCAAAGTTTTGTGTGCTCTTCCTTTTCTTTTTTTGCTTTATGCTGCTTTTGTTCATTTGTTTCAAGTTGATGTTACTCTTTTAATTCCTTCAGCTAATTTGCAAGGTGTTTCTTTTCCTGTACGAAGGTATCGATGGTTGGATGTGGAAGGCTAAAGCTTTTTACCCTTCCCGGCTGTAGTTGAAAATGCAGACAGTTTAGTTTTAAAGTATCTTAGGAGTCTGCTAAGCAGCTTTAATTTGCACTTGAAGCTTCTCCAGCATGAAGCAACTTTTCTGCTTGATAAGACGTGCTTCGAGTGGCCTGTGTTCTGCCGCGGCTGGCAGGATGAATTCCAGTGGTTGCTGCACATTTCATGCATGACCGCAACAGAAAAGGCCATTCCGATTGTGCAGCGCTTGGAATAAATGTATATGGTAAAACTGCGAAGCAGGGATTCATAATGAATGTCAGTATTTATCCATAAGTAATGCACTTTTAAATGGGGGAGTTCTCCACTCTTTAATCACTATGTTACACTGAAATTTGATGGAACGTGTTTATTTGCTAAGTACTGTGTTTATTTCTCCCCTTATAATGTTCTGTTGTTTTGCCATGAGCTTACAGACATTTCATTTTATTGTGTGACTTAACTCTACCTTGCTCAGTAATCATATTCCCTTCCCTTAGGCCTCCAAATCTTCCCCCTAAGCCCCAGAAACACAGGAAGCCCAGACCCCGATCACAGTATAGTGCTAAGTTGTTTAATGGGGATTTGGAGTCATTCATCAAGGTACTGGCACCAGCCACCCCAGTGGCTGATCTCAACGCTTCTTACGATAATGGTCACCACCTCACGTGAGCTGAGGCAGACCATTATGTTGAAGTCTGTCCTGGGGCTCTTTTCTTTCCCGGTTGATCAATATAATACTTCCTGAAGTCAGAGGGAAAGAGGGGGATTCGTTTCTCATGTTAGCCTCCTTATGATTTTGTTAATCGAGTAGGGATAGTATTGGCAGCCTGGTTTTATTAGGAAACTTAGCATCGTGTAGAAGATAGGATGTAGTGCATCCCACGACTTAGCATGATTTCCTGCTGGCCATTTTTGCTACGTTCAGTATGCAAAGACTGCAGAGAAGCAGTATTGCCCTGGGTTTGACATCCAGCTTCTGATTTCCTATGACTTTAGGAATTTATTATATTGTGTGAAGTTGTGATCACCGCTATTCTGGATCTTGTGTCTTTGCTGTATTTACTATCTTCTTCTTTCTCGTACTTTTATTTCTAATAATGCTTCTAGCCGAGGCCGAAGGAACTCTCACACAAGACATCAGGTATAGTTCTGGTGACAAGAGAACCATCTCTGCCTCACTCTCGGGTTGCATTCACACCTGGCTCAAAATTAGTTCTTTCAAAGACCCGGAGGGAGAAGTTTGCATTAAGAAAAAGGTGTACTAGTACAGCAGGCAAAACTGAACCAGAGCACAACTCTGATATGATTGTAGGCTTAAATGATGGATATTTCCTCATTCGTTACCAAGCACCTGCCCACCACATTTAATTAGTGCCTCTGGACACTAGCTGACAGAGCTAAAGGAAAAAAATCTTCAAACAATATGTTTATAAATACAGTGAAGGAAATTCCTGACTGCAAGCTCTGTGAACTGGGTTTGAATGGTACAGGGATTGGGTTTTTTATAATTCCTGTGCAACATGGCTATCAGCAGAATATTTTGCAGAACAAATTCCATGCTCAGTGTCAACATACCAGTTTAGCTGTCTTTGAATCAACGTTTCAGCAACACTTAGTACAGCTATAGGGGACAGTAGTATGATTAATATGTAGGTGGTGCTGTGAGGTGCAAAGACTTTCAGGAAATCTTCACTTGATGCAAGAGATGGACATTTTCTTGCTCGAGGATGAAAGTAAGCAAAGAAGCAAAAACTCCCACAGCGAAAAGCCCGTGGGTTAGAGAAGCAAAGAACAAATCAGGAGAAGTGGTACCCCGTCATTTTCCCTCACAGAGAAGAGGGCTATGCTCCATGGGAGTGTGGATGACAGGGCTTATGTGCAAGTGGAGAGCCCTGCATAGTTAGTCTTTCAAAAGAAAAAGGAAAAGAAAGCTGGTGGCAGATTTGCCAGTATGGGAGCCAGCCAAGGAAAGCATCCCTCTCCAAGGACCGTGTCATTCCTGATAGCGGTGAGTCATTTTGACAGGCAGTAAAGGATTACAGCTAGTGAAATACAACACCAAATTGCTTTTTGTTACATTTTGCATCATAAGAAGTGATAATTAGTCCCAAACATACATTCGCTGACTACACACATCAGATTAAATTCACAGCAGCGGGAGGGTCACTGTTCATGACACTTCACCAGCACAGATTGTTACTTCCAATTATTTTCCCGTCATTAGATCCAAAATTCAAAACAGTTAGTTAAGATTATTTCAGGGTATTACTTAACTACAAAGTTGTGCGTGGTTCTGAACAGATTCTCCAAAACCAGGTATGAAAGTTTGTTGCTTGTTTGTGTTTTTTTTTAATTTCTTACTGCAAACACTATCTTTTCCGAGGCTTTATATTCTTTGCATGAATCAGTGTACTAACAGGAGATACGGGTGCATGTTATGCATGTTGTCTAATACTTTGCTTTTTTGGAGGGCCAGGCTGCTCAGTGTTGGTGAAAATGATGATATTCCTGGTTTTAGCAGCTGACCCACTGGGATTTTTTAACTCGGCTGTTACTGAATCATGACACGGCTCAAACAGAAAATACTCATCCAGACAGTGCTGATTCTTGCCTAGCCAGTCTTTGCTAAGTTTTAAATTAAAAGGCAACCAAGTCACAATTTAAATAGCATAATTTGCGGGACAGTCTTTTGTAAGCCTCACTGAAACAACATAGAGCACACAGAAGATCAGGGGTTAGGTTATCTCAGGAAGTGCATTGTTTCATTGCCTCGCTCTGTGTTATTTTTCAAACTTTTTTTAGCAGTTGGCTTTTCTTCTACTTGGGCTTAATTCATAAACTTCCCATCAGTGTAATTTAGCATGAAAATGAAGGACTAGTTTGTAAGAGGAAACTTGTATTCTGAGATACAGGGTGCTTTTGAATTCATGGTTTTGTAATACAGCCTGGGTTTATACTAAACTCTCAGATGAATTAGTCAATTCTCTGAGCACTTGCATATTTGAAATTCATTGGAAAGAAAAATTACAGCTTCCAAGACAAGAATTTCAAAGATACCTATTATTTATGAAACAGCAATTTTTCCAGCATAAGCACGAACTTTTCTAAATAATTTTTAATCATATGATTTGTGCCCTTAATAGATATTCGAGGACTTGTAATCATTAATGTGCTTGGGGTAAAACATCCATTTTTTAAAAAAACACACAGATGAAGGACTATGACGATTCTTTTGGAAAATCAGCAGCTTAAAAGAAAAAGACAAATAACTCTGAAAATTAGTGTAGAGTCATCTTCTCCCTGTACCATCACAAGCATTTGTCTTTTCTCCTCTATTAAAACACCTCTACTTAAGTGAAGATGTAGCATAGCTATGGACTTGCTGCTCTGTGATGACTGAGACCGGGAGCTTTGATTCCTGAGCTCTGCCGGTTGCAGGTGTGGAGATGTAAGCTGTGACCTCCCTTTCCTAACACCTTCGTTGCCTACAGAAGAGGCAGCTGAACCAGATGCTCTGCTCCAAGCGGCTGCAGTTCAGCACCCAGTGTATTACCAGCTAATTAGCACAGCCTGAAACAACGTGCCAGGCCATCATCTGCCCTCGGTTAGGACACGCAAATCCGTAGAGCACGTAGGAGTGCTCAGGTCAAGAGGGGGACACCTGGTGTACCCTGTGCAATGTCACGTGGTGACTTTTTCTCTAAGAAGTTTTCTGATAGTCCGAGAGATTCAGAAGAGGCCTTGCCAACTGTTTGTGACCGACATTTTTTACCAAATAAAAAAAGAAAAATAGCACCTCGGGGAATTAGGCCCACGTAGAATTTTCTCCGCCAGGAAAAGACAGGTAAGTTAAATGGATGCAGAGAGACCATCTTCATCAAGAGTTATTATTTTTATTAACAAACGTTTTAAAAGTCAAATTCACTGCTTTAACTCATTTTGCTTCAAAAATCTAAAACACATGCATGAGCTTAGATGTCACATACAGTGTTAGCCAGACACAGTGGCAGAGGTAGAGAGTTTCTTGATTTTCCTCATTAAATCAAATGATTTTAATGAGGAACCGTAATCTTTCCTCTTCACCTGTTCCTTTCCCTCCTTCCCTAAATGGGAAGAGAACTCTGTTAGAAATGATGTTTTCTTACGTGTTTTTTTGCCAGCACTGTATGTCCATCTGGATTGACAAGAAAATGTATTTTCACATTCAGTCCAGAGTAGTGAGGGTTCCTCTTTCTGGTCTGCAGTTCGCTCTTTCTGCTCTTGTTTTTCCAGGATTCAGGACAAGTCATTCCTCTCATTGTGGAAAGCTGTATCAGATTTATCAATTTATACGGTAAGCTCTCAAACATACTATGTCATTTCATTATTGCCCAGAGTTTTTTGTTTAACTTGTGCATAATGCATTTACCACCACAGCTTTGTTTCTAAAATAGAGATTTAAAGTGCTTTAAAAACTAGATTAATTTCTCACCATTGTCTCCCATTTTTGCTGCAGGTCTTCAGCATCAAGGAATTTTTAGAGTGTCTGGTTCCCAGGTGGAAGTCAACGATATCAAAAATTCATTTGAGAGAGGTAATTGCATTTTCATGTATTCAAGCACCTTAATATCTGACATTTAAAAATCTTTTAAATTCTAATTATTTCCTTGGCTTTCTAAGCAGTGTGTATGCACTTTGTATGCTGCACCTAAAACTTAGCACCATTGTATGCTTAAAGTATAACGATGACATGTGTGTGTTTTTCCCTTGTTATGTCCTAGAAGCTTGAAGTTGTTTTTCATTTTGTTTAGACAAGGCATATGTTTTATTCCGAAGATCCTCAGAAAGGAAAGATTATGCTTTTTAATTAGATTCAAGAGACTACTTAATGTAATTTGAGAACCCTGTTACTTGATATTCTATAATACAAGTGCTCAACTTTCTGGTCCCTCTGCCAAAGTGGCACCACAATCAATGAGAATACGGGCTGTGAAAAGGTCACTCCATTTTCAACCACTTATTACAAGGAATTGCAAGAAAGATACCAGAAAGTGAAAATAGCTGTTTAAACATGAATGACTTGCAATCCCCTAATTGTTTAAAACAAAACTAGTTACAATTTTTAAAAAAATCTTACATTCTCTTTTCTTGCATTTTAGAAGCTGTTTTAGTTTGTGGGAAAACCTTTTGCAGATCATCTGTGAATGAGAAAACCCTTAGAGCAATAAGTCTTGTGACTAAAAGCACAAGAAAATACACACAGTATTTTTCTCCCCAGGACTAGTTATATATTGTGTTAAACCTGATCTTGTCTTTGACAAGATACGTGAAGTAGCTGGTATACATGATAATTAAGGCCACAACCTTCTAGTCTCCACCTTTAAAATCTGCCCTATTGCCAACTTCTTCTCCTAGCTAGTGTTATTCTGGAAGATGCATACATTTTAAACTATTTCAAAACAAAGATTAAGTCTTTAAAATTGCACATAGTTCAGTCGTGGCCTTTAGGGTTTCAGTTCCCATACAGTGTTTTCACAAAATGATTGCACATATTTCTGAACATTTTAGTTTTTCAGAATGAAGACAGATTTCCATTTCAAAGAGTTGTCTAACTAGATTTGCTTTATGCAAGCTCCCAAAGAACAGCCTGAGAAACCCTATCCAATAAGAACATTTGGCTTTTTTACTTTTACTAACTGTAAATCATAATGTATCCATAAATACTTAGTTGGAAGTTCAGGACCTAAGAGATCACTGGGTTATGTAATTTAAAGGAAGCTTTATTTAGGCTGCTGTTTTTAGTTTAATCATAGCTTGGGATTTCTAAATCAGTGTTTATTATCTTACTTGAATGCTTGCATTGCCACCTCCCACACACTAAAAACAAAAAACCCCCAAAATGTCACTCACTTGTAAAAATGTTCTGTGCAAGAATGCTCCTGCATGTGTGTTTCATTCACTTTATTTACTTTTTAAGGTGAAAATCCTTTGGCAGATGACCAAAGTAACCATGACATTAACTCAGTTGCTGGAGTACTGAAGCTCTATTTCCGAGGGCTGGAAAATCCTGTCTTTCCTAAGGAAAGATTTAATGATCTTATTTCTTGTATCAGTAAGTAGAAATCTCTATTTCTTTCTTAACCAAATTTTACTTTCATATATACAGTAGCGGCTTGAAAAAAAGCAAAAAGAGCTAACTTCACCGATTTTTCTGAGACAATTTTTTTTGCCATCTGCAGCAGTCTGGGTCAGTTATTAGTCATACTTGCAGCTGTGGTTGGTTGTTCCCTTTTTTCCAGTGGGATTAATGTACAGTACCACTCTTTGTTTAATAGGGCAGGAAGAATACCTTCCTGTGTACAAGAGAGAGTTAAATTTAAACACATCATTATTATTATTTTCCTCTGTGCATGGGGGCAGACAGGAGAGGATGAAGTCATGACTGTGCAAACAGAGTCCGATGCTTTCCACAAAGGTTTTCATGCCCCGCAGCTTGGAGTCAGCACTGGTTAATAAGTAACCAGCTGCTCGACCTTGTGTGGTTCTGGACCTTTGTTGTGCTCAGCTCAAAACCCCTGGTCCAGCCGGCAGGAAAATCCTTCAGCACAGGAATGGAGGGGAGCAGCTGAGTGTTGGTTGTTGTCAGAAGAGCCCAGTTTGCCTTCCAACACACGAGCATGACCACGCTGTAATGGGATGCCCAGGAGGAGCACTGCACGCATCTGTGCACTGCTGGTCTTCAGAGCCAGACACAGAGAGGCTGTAGTAATTTAGGAAGTTCTCAGTGGATGAGAGAACTGCTCTGGCATGCAGAAAAGCTCTTCCAGTTCACAGATCCCTGCAGATGTTGTGGAGGAGTGAGACCAAGCCAACCATCAGTAGGCTCACTGTCCCCCATGGGTCCATTATGAGTGGTCAAAGGTGCTGGCTTTTGTGGAAGAATTTGCAACCCTGCCTTTGTAACTTGCCTGCTTTAGATGAATGGAGAAAGAGAGGCAGTTTCACAGGTAATAAGGGCCAGTCTTTTGGGAGTAATAATTAGGGCAGGCTCTCTTCAAATGGTGTTACTTTGGCAAAAGGGTCTCAGCCCAGCAGTCAGGACCACAGATTGATGTGTACACAGTGTCCTGGCCAGCAGATGGGCTTTTCTGCTCCCAGCCAGGGGAACCCAACTTGTGTGGTTTCCTTCTCAGAGAGGGAGGATTGCAGTAATTCAGCCTGGAGGCTACAAATTGCTGTCACCAGGTCTACGTGCAATATTTTGTATTTTGTTCTTTTGCAGGGTTTTCTGCAGCTGTGGCTATTTACAGACTCAGTGGTTCTCAGGTTTCCTGAAGGACCTCAAAGCTGCAGTTTAGCAGTTTGATCTCATGCAGATGGGGATGCTGAGGGGGACAATGCCCCATCCCTGGAAGTTTTTAAGGCCAGGCTGGATGGGGCTTTGAGCAACCTGCTCTAGTGGGAGGTGTCCCTGCCCATGGCAGGGGGGTTGGAACTCAATGATCTTCAAGGTCCTTTCCAACTCTAACCATTCTATGATTCCATGATTCTATGTCTCTTTAGGAAGCATAATCTTGGTTCTGCCTGAGTTCAGCTTTAGCTAACTGCGGTGCCACAGCCCAGAAAATGTCTGCAAGTTGTAGGAATTGAAATCTAGAAAGGGATCGTTTTGACTGAATGATTTTCTGCATGACAGGGATGATGGAACTTTACCTAATAATCCTGTGCTGATTTCCATAACTTCTGGATGAATTAAAGCATGTCTGCTGGAAAAATTTATTGATTTAATGGCTTCAGTTGACAGAAAGTCTACTATGTTCTTGGATAAGCTGTTCAAATGATTAATCACTTTTGTCATTAAACATTTGTACGAGGTTTCCTTTTCAAAGTTTCTGCTGTCAGATTCTGCCCATTGGATCACTTCATGACTTTATTATTTTGACTAAGCATAAAGTAAAATAGAAATGGTCATTCTTCTATGTGAAGATGGTACTGCACGCAGCTGAGTTAAAGCGCTTTAAATAGGATTGTAAAGTACCAAGAATGAGTTTTCAGCCTACAGAGATTTTACACGTGAGTGCTTAGGAGATGCAAAAATATTGGTCCAAAGCAATCTTTTAAATTTATTCCCAGAATAGGAACCTGGGAGGTTTCAAAAAGTTTCCGTTCAGTGGTGACACTTCTGAAGACAGGATGGGGAATTTGGAAAAAGGGGCAGAAGTTCAATGAGCCGAGTATGTGTACTTGGCACCTGCACAGAGGGGAGAGATTCACCAGCCTCTCAGAGTATCACTGTTTGCGAGGGATCCAATTCAGTTATCCTAAAACGGTTTCCTGTTACTGAGAACTTCAAGAAAAGTGGCAATGAATACAAGGTCCCTAGCATTAGGCCTCGGTTTCCTTAGAGGATGTCCAACTATGCATATTATAAGGGGATTATTTTATTGCAAAAGAGTTGACAACCTGTTTTTTTTTTTAAGCAGCAGAGATGAAATCAGTAGCAGTCAGCAGCCTGGAACAAAGTCATTGCTTCTCCCAGCCACATTTTTAAATGGGACAGTTATTGGGAAAGAGATGTCGCCATCTGATCCTGCTTTAGACTGGCTGTTCTCTGAGGCTGTCAGAAGTCTGGATTATCATCTCTACGACAGCTTGTCAAAGCGAGGTGTAATGACTGAGCAGTTTTGCTAGGTTTGACTTCTGCTGTTGCTGTTACAGAAGAAAGCAGGCGATTTTCTGCCTGATATTGTGTTGTAAGTGCCTCAGATCTGTTTCTGGCAGGTTTTGGAGGCAGCCAGGAAGAGGATGATTTTGTTGTTGTTTGGTTTGGTTCCCACAAGGTTATCTTTAGGGGCACTTTGAGATGGCATTTCAATGCCTGCCTTCGATGGAGGGAGGAGAGGTAAGTTTGGAACATGACAGGACAAAAGAGCTTTTCTCTTTGAACTCATTGCTATGGGTTTACTTTGTCTTGTCACAGTGGGGGTTTAGAACATGGTGTGAGGACAGAAAGCAATAGCTCTAGTGCCTTGCACCCACAGCCAGCCCCAGAACTGCATGCTGGGGACAGTGTGTCTGCATCTTCTGATTATCTGAGAAAACTGAGATGGAGTGTTTTTACAGCTGTGTACCTAGTCTATGCACTTCATTAAGTGGTCCACTACTTCTTGGGAATAAGATGACTTCCAGGGAATAAGATGGAGTGTTGGTTTAAAAAACAAACAAAACAACAAAAAAAAAATCCAATAACAACAACAAGCTAGCAATCAGCATTGCAGAATATACTGTCTGTTACAGTTTAGTTTTAATAACACCTACGTGGCACGTACTGTCAAAAACTGTCTCAAAGACCCTTCCCATTACTATGTTTTCATCTTAATGTTTTGTGTATCTTGCCTAGGCAAGATTTTTCTTCTCACTTTAGACTTTGAACCTGTCTTAGTTATCTTAGTTTCTTGTTCTGTGTTCATGTAGCCTCACATACTAAGTATGTTGGTCTTCATGTTAATGGGAGCAGGGCCAGACTCCCTTTCCTCTGTGAGAACACACGTTACCGTAACTTCTTTAGATCACAATTGATACATAAAGTCCAGAAAGCGTTCATATTTTTAAATAAGAGGGTTTAAATACTCTTAATTCTTATTGCATTCACTGTCTGATAAACAGTGAGGAAAGGGATAAACATTAAGTTGTTTTCAAATATTTTTTCAAGATAAATGTCAGTGTGTTTTTTTTAATCGTTGGCAGAAATTGTTCTTAAAGGGGGGAGGGAGAAAGCAAATTCATAAAGTTAATGTTCCCATAAAACTGTAAAAGGGCAGAATGTCACACATTGTATATGGAAATGTAATGTTGCCAGTGAAAAACCCCTTGAAACTGAAGTACTTAGTTATGGATGTCAAGCATAATTGAGGCTACAGCTGCAAAATGAACCTTTCCTCAGTACAGCCACTGAGGAATTCCTTTGCATATATGCATATATTTCCAAATGAAATAGAGCATTGTGATTTAATGCTTTCCCTTTTGCAAATACAGTAGAAACAGTGTAAAATGACTGTGACTTTTAGGGCAATTTGTATTAATTAGACTCAAGAGAACAAGGTTATTCTGTTTCAGCTTATGAACTACTTTAGATAAAATTTGGGCCAAATTATGACTTCTGCAGAGCAAGCATGAAAGGTAAGACAGAACGTAAAGAATCCATCTGATTATGGGCCATAAATCTGCATTCTCAGCAAAAGAAGTGGCTACAATTGCTCCCAGCAGCACTCAGAAATCCAGAGGGTCGAGTAAGCGAGAGGCGTGTTGCACTGCTCTTCTGCCCTCTTGTAGAAAGAGGTAGGGCAGAAATATTTGTGACAGGAGTTAACTGGAGGCAGAGGGTACTGAAGCTGTGCTTAGGGGCTGGCCATAACTCAGCCCCACTGCTGGGGGACTGCGGTTCCTTTCCTGGTGTGAGCTCTTATACATCTGAATTACAGTTCATTTTTACATACATGGCTGTGCAGTGCAGCAGCAGACACATCTCAGCTACCCAGACTGCTTAGCCTCTCCTCACACTATTGTAATTCTTCTCAGTTTCATCTCCCTTGCCCTAAATTTGATATACCAAAGTGCCAGGATGGATGAAAACTTATATCTGATGCTCATCATTTCTTTCCCTTGCTGCCAGAAGTGCCTGTTTACCTAAAGGCATAAATGTTATGAAAGGAAATTATTTTATAGCTTTCCACACTATTTCCCATTACTTAAAAAGTAAAAAAAATCCCCTATATTCTGAAGTGTCAAATCTCTGAAAAAGTTTAAACAAAATAGTAACTGTTTCTTTCCCTAAAGGACAGTGGAGGCTGTAGTGTTTGCGCCCCTGTGATGCCCTCTTAGATAGATCTGAAAGAGCTGTAAGTGGCACCGCTGAGTTAACGTATCTTTGAGTTGGATTGGTCCCATCTACCAAAGTGGAAAGAGGCACAAATTGTTAACTTCAGCGCTAATACATATTCATGTAGATTACTTGTCAGCTGCAAATTGACCATAAAAATTACATCTGCAAGTGTAACTCAACCCCATTTGATGTTCAGCAGGTGTGTAAAATATGCATTAGGCGTTCATTCTGTAACTAGTAGGCGCCACTCCAAGTGGAAGCAGCAAACAACCCCCACACAGAGATACTACATTGCATTTTATCTTTCCGAACAGTGGTCCTAAAGGAGAGAGAGAGCTTCCATTACCATCGTCTGCATTCTTCTTCCTCCTCTGTGCTACCCTTGCCTGTGAAATATGCTTCGCTTGCAGAGCACCGGCTGTTAGTGTAGCACAATTCATTCATTGCTGACACCAGGTTTCTCCTTCCACGTGTTCTGATCAATAATATCTTCCCTTTGTAAAACGCTTGCGTTTATATTGTTACCTCTGAGAATGGCCCAGGGAGGCTGCCTGTTAACAGAGGGTAGTAGAATAAGACACAGCCAGGCTGGATGAGGCAGAGGGGATTGGAACTAGATGGTCGTTAAGGTCCCTTCCAACCCAAATTATTCTATGATTCTATGAACCCAGAACGTGTGTTTCTGAACTCTGACTGCTTCCAGGTGGAATCTTCTCTATGTCTCGCCACCAGTGCAGGAGAGGCCATGTGTAGAACCACAGCCAGGAAAAGTACATTGCTTTTGTAGCGTTTTTAACCAAGACAGAATGACAAAGGCATGTAGCAGTCCACTTGGCCCAAAATATTTTGGAAACACCAGCAATGTGTGCCAAAAAGTCTTTTGTTCTCCATCACCAAGGTGCTGCATTTCTATATTTGAATATTTATTGCCTTTTACATGCTACGGTACGTCAGGATTATTGCTTAATTAAGTTTCAATTTACCTTTTCCTGATGTTATTTAGGATAAATGCATCCCTGTCTTCATTTATAGTTTAGTTTTGTTTTATTTGTATCTCGTGGCTTGTGTTAGTAATTGTGTTCTCTCCCCTCTCAGATTTCCTTTCCAAGGTAGATTCTGTTTCACTTTAGAATCTGCCTTTGCAAAAAACTTACCATGAGTCATCGTGTGGTAAAAATGTGTTGTTTCTCATGGGAGAGAAAAGTGGACATTGACTGATTCTGTGTGTCTCTGCAGTACACAAAGGTGACCCCACCTCTCCAGAACAGGTTCTTGTGTTCTTGAAGGGTGAAGATCACACCTTTTGATGCTTGAGCAGCTAGGAGTTATGCCTATCTCATGCTATTGAGAGCTGGTCCTTAGCCCACGGCTGACAGAAAGGCAGCTAGCTGATAAGTAGTTCTTTCATTTCTGCAATGACATTAGTCTCAGCTGGATTCATTCATCCAGTTCAAGGACAAGGAGAGTTTGCAGAGGAGTTCTGTGAGAGGTCGATAAATAAATATTTTCCAAGAGCAATGCAAGATTGCTCCCAACAAATTTCCTTGTGGAGGTTGTGATCCACCTCTTTGGAGGATTTTATGAACAGGTTGGACAGACATCTCTCAGAGGTGGTTAAGGTGAAGGCAAAGGGTGATACTGTAGACTTAAATGATCTCTGAAGTGTCCTCCAGGCTCTCCATTTTTCATTTTTTTGTAGCAGCTGGTGCAGGCTTCTTAGATCCCTAACACCTCTGATGCTTAGATGCCTAGATAATTTTATGGATATACAGAAAACCAAGCTCCTTATATTATTAGGGTGCCTTGCTCCATTAGTGTCTGATAAAAATGCATTAATAGTTCTGTGCACAGGTGCCTGGCTCTTCCACAGAGTGCTGTAGTCATGAAGCCCCAGAAGTTGGCCTCTTTCCCTTCTCTTATCACCCCATAAATGTCTCCTGTGCTCTGAGGTGTGCTGTAGCTCCCCTTTGACGGGAGCACAGTGCTCCCACACCAGACACCTTCTGATCAGGCTGGCAGGAAACTGTCCTGCTTGTGGGTTTGACCCCCATGGCTGAGATGGGTCTGGAAAGCGTGTGTGTCAGACCAGAGCTCCGTAAGTTTTGCTCTGCTCTGAGAACAGGGAACCAACATTCTCTGCTCTGAGAGCAGGGAATTATTATTAGAAAATAATAACTATTTCTGTGGTATTTACCTGACCGTGGTCTTGATGTGTCCTTCACACAGATCTCCCTTCCCTCCCTCAATCCAGAGTCAGAAAAAACACGTTAGTTCTCAGTGTGCTTGGCCTTGCCAAAGGCTTGTCCTGTTGCTGGTGTTTGGGGATGTGACTCTCATCATGTCATTAGAGTAATGAACCAGTTTTCAAATCCCCTGATTTCTATTGCTGCTTGGCAGCTAATTGCATTATTAGGACAAGTCGTGTAATATCAGTACTTCAGTTTTCTTAGCTGAGAAATGGGTAATACCTCACCAGGCGCTGGGGTTGGGCTAATGACAGTTCTTGAAAATCAGAGTAATATAAAGAGGGCCTCCAACAGAAGTGCTGTGAGAGGGGAGATGCAACCAGCTTTCTGCAGGGTTGGAACTGACAGTGCTTCCAGTTTGTAGCCTGGATGGCCATTCTGCCTCAAGGCTTCCTTCAGAAAATCCAGTGGAGGCAAAGCAATGATTTCTCTTCCCTCTGCATGGGAAGCAGCAGAGCTGTAAATTCTTTCTGTCTGGATGCAAAAAGATCACTCTATTCACTCCTTCCTTCCTACATACCCAAATACTCACCCGTGGCATACAGAGAAGAAACTATGAAAATTTTCTCCTCATTTAAAAGCAACACGCAAATACATAACATCATTACCCATCTCCTTTAAACCAAATAAGTGCTGAGAAAGAAAAACAAGCCTTTGGAAGTTACGTGGAGAGCACACCAATTTACCACTTGGCAGTGGTTTGGATTTTCAATAAAGGGGCTTTCATGGAAACTGGGACGGGGTTACCAGGAAGGTATTGAAAATGCACACACCTCATTCCTGCATGTATAGTGTCTAACTGCTTCAGTACAGAGGTGACCTGCTAGTACTTGAACTGATCGTGTTCCTAGTAGGGCAGCCGGGATACCTCAACACGTGGCCATACAGCCAGACCCTCTGTACCTACTCTGCCCTGTCCATACTGTACTGGGACCAGTTCCTGGCTCATGTGTCTTGTGAGCCATGTCTAGGAACTGCTTGGAAGAGTTGCAGTTGGCACAGACCGCAGGCACATTTGAGAGTGTGATATCTGCCTCGTGGTTGCTCCCTGCCAGTGTCCAAGACTGTGCCCCATCTTGGATTAGCTCACTAGCTTAGGCAAAGCTATTGCATCCAGGCACTTCTAGAATGAGCTGCTGGACCCACCTGTGATCCTGTCCAGTACATTTCTCAATTCTGATTTGAGGTCAGCAATGACCTGGACCTGGTCCAGGGCCGGTGTCCAGAACTGGCTGGATGAGGCAGGTCTGCAGCACGAGGCATTAGCCAGGAAAGTCTTTAACACAGAAGGAAGGTCCTGGTGCTGCGTCACAGTTTCCCTCCAACATCCTGGATCCAGCACACCGGGGTGGAAGGACTGGAGAGGAGCTACGCCACAGCACCACACAGCAGTGCTGCTGAGGCTGGAGTGTTGAGACATGTAACCAAAGCTCCTTCAGACCTTCTTCCCTCAGCCCCACTCCATAGAAAATCCACCTGCACAAGCACACACGGGCTCAAAACCACCCAGTCCTACAACTCTGTGACAGAAGCTCAGAGACAAGCTTCTCAGGGAGGTGGTCGGCTGAGCTGGAGACTCACAAGAAGCCACTAACTTTAAGAACAGCTCCTTTTGTTGGAATGTGAGTTTTGAAGATACAATCAGGCTCCTTACACTTAGTTTTGGAGTGTTGCTTAACTTAGGCAGGTGGAGAGAGGCCTTCCTCTGAAACTGGTGTCTCTGGGCTGTGCAGAACAGCAGTGTGGTTCTGCAGTGCAGAAGTGAGAGTCTCTGGGATTGGCCTTCCCAAGATGTGGTACAGAGAGGGGAACTGTGGTTGCTCTGCAAATCCTTGCTGTGCAAGGAGCTCCCAGGCTTAACACATCCCTGCCATGGACTCTGGTTCTTAATGAGCAACTGGGAATACTTCTTGATTCATGCAGTCCAGGTTTAAACAGAAACATAAGAATAAATTTCAAGTCCCAGACTCCATTAGAGAAAGTGTAATGGCTTGAACTGATCTTTCAGCTACAGTTTGGGTTCAGTGTGACTCATTGGGTTATAAATTATACAATTTGTCAGCAATCCTTTTCCCCTCCAGCTTCATGGCAGTCAGTGGCATCTCACCAGGGACACTGCTCCAGCCTTCAGCTGCTCTGCTGGAGAACAGGACTTTACCTCCCACAGGAGTTTCACTTTGCTGCTCCCACAGTAAATACCACAGTCCAAAATGGGCTTCTTTCATGCAAGCAGTGGTGGGCTGTTCTTATGTAGAAATTCTCAAGGGGCTGATCTTCACCCCATCCAAAAATCTTGAGTTCCCTGTCACACTAATGATGCTGAGCCAGTGGTATCTCCTGTAAATGCAGGTGTGGGATCAGGTTGTCCCACTTAGTTTACCACAGTGGCATTTTCTAATGAAGTACAGCACTTCCATGTGGTAAACAAGTCTTGCTGCCCTCAGGCTTTGCTTACGCTTAGGTCTTGGTACCAAAATACTAATTACTCGACACCAGTTGTTCTTCTAAGAATCGTAAATCAACACACATTTTGCATCTACAAATAAATATTGATTGGTAGAAGTAGCCATGCCGAAGAGCAGGAATAAACACTAGGAACTCTGTTTACAGTTACTACATTTTTATGTAAGTCATTACTTTAAATGTGTGCTGTTAAATATCCCGTTTGATGGTACAAATGGCTTTTCAGCTGTTGGAACCGGTTCCTGTTTCTCATTTCCAGATTTTTGAATATCCACGTCAGTGCCACTGGACAGTATTTCTGTAGTTTGCTAAGATTCCCCTTAGATGTTGTTTATTGCAGCATTCTTTTGTGGCTGATGTAGAAAGCACTGCTGACATTTTAGGTTGTTTCTAGCAGTGTCATTTACACAGAAAGCACATTGAGTAAAAAATGGAGATGCTACTTATTTTGAAAAACAATTTATCCTTTTATCCCATCATTACACCACTTGGAGCCACATATTCCTTCTGACCAGCACAGGAGATAATGCATCCTTATTAGAAGACATTAGGAGCTGATGCCTTTACTAAGCTGACCTTGTTTTGCTGCTTCAGAAGAGTTTTGGTGGACCGCTATAAAGTTTTTTGAGAAAATACATGTGATCTTTGTGTTTGTTGCTTACACGCTGTAAAACGTAAAGCCTTTCTCCTATAGCTGCCTATTTGATTAAGAAAACTCATTAGAGAAGCTGAGTGATTGGCATATTATATCTGATATGAACATTTAAATAAAGAGAATGAATGTGTATTTGATACTGATGGCAAACGCCTCTCCTTGGTTCCTTGAATTTAGGTACTGGTGTTGTGGTTTTGAATGCTGTGTAGCTCAGCAAGTGGCACAGGGTTTGACTTAGGCAGATTTATGACTTCTTGTATTTAAAGATGTTACTTTTAAACTGTGGTTTCAGTGAGAGGGAGAAGGACTTTGAGGTCTTCTAGTAGGCCAAAGTGAGAAGGTATTTGCTAGGGGCACGTGATGGCAGAGTCAAAGTGAATGGACTAAACTGACTGAATGCTATTTTAGACCATCACATGAAAGGGAACTTAAGATACTTTTTCTGTTTGCAGGAATAGACAATCTCTATGAGAGGGCTCTTCACATCCGCAAACTCCTCCTTACTTTGCCCAGGTCGGTCCTTATAGTGATGAGATACCTCTTTGCCTTCCTCAACCAGTAAGTGCTTTATCATTCCCCAATCTACTGTAACTTTGTCTGCCTTTCTCTGCTGGTGTTGAACTTCTTTGGGTTTAGTTATACTCTATGTAGAATTTACATTTAAGCTCCATGCAGCAGCTGATCTTCTAATTGGCAATGAAACTAGAAGGAAAACATCAGTTCTCATTCAAATTAAAATTCCGGTTGTGCAAAACTGAGCAAGGTTGTAATAAGACAAATTAAAGTGTTGTCTGAAATGGGGAGTGCATTAAAGCTGATAACAAAATAGGCTGATAAGAAAAATAACAAATACAAGCTGTAACTACATTAAAAATAATTTAGGTAATTTAAAAGTAGATTTTTTTTTTTCCTTTTCTCAAGCTGATTTTAATCTTCTGATGGGAAAAACTAAGTAATACATTGAAGCAGCACACGCACTGCGTGCTACCTATTTGATTCTAGGCACTGCCAGGGTGAGACTTCGTGTGGCTGCCTCTATTTTCAGGTAATAGGGCTACTAGTGTAGAGAACATACATCCCCTGGGTATGCTTCGATATGAAGTAGCTTGGTTCTCACATGGCAAAACACAAGCAGCTGCTGCAAGGAGGGTTGTGTGAGAAGGGGAAAGTGATGTTTACATTTTCATCAACCCTGAAAAACCTTTGCATTCTCAAAGAGAAAACAAAAGACAGGACGGGCAATTGCACCATGTTTCTCCCTCTAGTCCTTCACAGCCCTCTCCAGTTTTGCTGACCCCAGTATTTTCACTGCAAATTTTGTTTGTTGTGCACTTTGCCCCGATTCTAACTTTTCTCTTTCTGCTGCCATATTCTCTGTTTCCTGTTGTATCTGTTTTTATATTGCCCTTTTCCCCCCCTTTTTTTTTTTTTTCTAAATTTGCCCTCTGCTGATTCATTATGTCTTTGTGACCTTCCCCATTTCATCCGTCCTGTCTGTTCCTATAGAAACAAGGTCCTTGCAGCCAGGTTATGCATGTGTGCCTGTATCAACAGCTGTTCCTGTTTCCTTTCTTTTAGTAATTTCTGAACCACTTTCAGGCAATCTTTAAAAGAGGGGCAGAGATCTAAAGTTTTATGAAAAGAACCGCTCATTGCAAACATTAATTCATACCTCAGTGGTGACACTATGTAAACATCTCATAAGCTTATCCTGCAGCTTCTTCTCTACTTAGACATACAGATTGGCCGGAGTTATACAACATTGTGCTTGTTGCAATGTCACATTGGCTCCATCTGTGCTCTCCACTGGAATGCCATTCAGAAAGCAGGCTCAATCTCATATGCATCCACAGGAAAAACATTCCTATAGTCTGACTTGCTGCAAATCCAGTTCTGCTTTTCACACATGCAGTTACGTCTCCTAGGCCATGTGAAGTTATCAGACCTCATGGCTTGAGCTCATCTGTTCTAGTCTCCTGCTCAAAGCTTCTAAAGTTAGATGAAGTTGCTCAAGGCTTTGTCTTGACCTCATGAGCACCAAGGGGACAAGGAATAATCAATTCCCTTGGCCTGCTGGATTTGCTTTTCTTAATGCAGACACATATGTAGCTAGCCTTCATTGCTGGAAGACACACTGCTGAATCACATCTGACTTCTTGTTCAAAAAGTGTTTTTCCCAGTGCTTCTCCTTGGGAGAAGAGTCAACTCCAGATTGTATCTAAGAGTCAACTCCAGACTGTAATAACACATGGGGTTATTTCAACCCATTGCCAGGACTGTATTCATTCTTGTTGAACTTGATGAAATCCATGTTCATCCATTCCTCCGTCAAGGTTCTTCTAAATGCTAACACTGCCCTTTAGCATATCTGCTGTTCATCACAGTGTGGAATCGTCTGTAAACTGGCTGAGTGTGCACTCCATCCTGTTGTCTGGGCCATTCATAAAGATGTTGAATAGTATCAGCTGCAATATTGAGCCCTGTGGAGCATGACATGTTATTTCCAATCACCAACAGAACTTTGTGTTTCAGGATGCTAATCTTTTTTACACATTCTTGTACAAATATAATAAAGACTGAACCACCTTATAAATCAGGAGAACAATATGTCTGTAATTAACACACAGGATATGATAACAAATCATTGCATAAGAAAGAAGAGAGCATGATTAATTTTACAAGCTAGTTATGGAGTAATTTAGAAGGTTTACCTCTTCAGTTTGTAAAGTTTTTACATGTACACTCTATAAAATTCCCTTTCTAAAGGGAATATGATGCTGTACTTAAACACAACCAGACATACTAACTCATATGCTGCTTTAGAGTGCAGAGCAACACTGAGGTAAAGGGCGTCCCAGCGCTTTAGGTTCTGTTTGACTGGCCCTGCACAGAACCACTCAAAAGCCAGCATTTCCACTAGAAATGCTAATGTTTTTTAATAAGGGAATAAAGAACAACTTATCAATTAAAATCAAAATTGGAAACTAGTAATGTTGAATTTCCTGGAGGAAAGAATACCTTGCAGAAGTTGGTTAATAAGAACAACCAAAGCCTTTTGTTTGGTTGCTTCCAAAATGAAACCCATATGGAAGTTCATGGGCAGAAGGCAAGGCACTGGGAGGTTTGGGTTGTGTGGTGAGAAACAGAAACCAGAAGTCACAGGACCAAGATCCAGGAACTTATCTGAAACCAGTTCAGTCTGCTAGAGTGAAATAGCTGATTGATGGGAGAGATGCATCAGGGTCTGATGAGAAATGATAATCATGATCCACTTTGGATCCAGTGCACTTGGGCCTCCAAGGATGAGCACTGATGAGATGGAAGCAGCAGACATTGATGCATTTTACAGTAGCCCATTAAGTCAGTGTACACTAAACACAATAGTGTAGAAACACATCTATCTACATACATACAGGCGGTATAAACTCACTTTACAATGTGTATAGCCTATTGAAGAAATCCCCCTTTTGTTTGTTTGTTGCGTTAATTGGGATTAAGTATCAAGGAGAACAGGAAATCTCCTAAATTGTGATGGAAAATAAAGTTTCTCGGTTTCTTCAGAATAAGGTTAATCACAGTGGAAAAGTAAATTTTTCTTGATTTCTCTTTTATAACAGCCTTTCACAGTACAGTGATGAAAACATGATGGACCCATATAATCTGGCTATTTGTTTTGGGCCAACCCTGATGCCTGTTCCAGACATACAAGACCAGGTGTCTTGTCAGGCACACGTAAACGAGATAATCAAAACTATCATCATCCATCATGAGGCTATTTTTCCAGATGCTAAAGAACTTGATGGCCCGGTGTATGAAAAATGCATGGCTGGAGATGACTACTGGTAAGTCAGAATATCACCCTTCTGTCTCCTTAACAAAAATCTCTAGACTGGTTGTCTGGATAACTCCTGTGATACAGGATTACTCTTGCACACAATAGGAGTATAAAGATAAATGAGAAGAGCATTTAGGTTCATATAGGAAAGTGTTAGCTGTAAAAGACATGAGGCAAAGGCAAGTACAATGAGGTTCCCCGCAACGTTTTGTGGAGGAAGCTACTCTTGTGTTCAGCCAGACACAGCCAGAATTCCAAGCGTACAGTGCAGAGCACACAGCCAGAAACTGGCTTCCTGACTGTGAACCATTTTAACAAATCTGAGTTTATGATACCTCTCCCCTTCTCCTTGCCTCTCTTAGCAGCACACACAGCCTTTTTGTAAGTGAAAAGATTCAAAGGTTCTGGGAACTTCCTAATAACTGAAAATGCTTGAAAGACGGGTGTGTAGAGTTCTTCAGTAATTATGCATTCATAGCATAAGATTTATGTTACACATAACTTCTTAACATTGTAAGAATAACTTAAAATAATCTCACGGCACATTTTTGATATGCGTGGAGGACATCAGTTACCCCCAGTGGACCGGTGGAAGAAAGATTAATTTAATCTTTCTGGATTTAACGCCCACCGAAACATCCTTTTCATGCTGTGGTTTCTCTCTGCTCAACATTTTGTTTCCCTTCAGTGACAGCCCCTACAGCGAACATGGTACATTAGAGGAGGTGGACCAGGATGCCAGTACAGAGCCCCACACCAGTGAAGACGGTATGTCTCTTACATTACTGTGCCTTTGATAGGATTAAGTTTTACAGGTGTTTCATGAGGGAGACCTTCTTCCTTTCCTAATTGTGTCTAATTTGAAAAAAGGGGATTTCAGTCCTGGTGGTCTGTAGCAAAGTCAACTTCTTTAATCTCTGTTTGTGTGCTTTTTCACTATGATTCATGTGTGTTTGACCAGCTGTTTCCTTGTTCTCTCCTGATTTGTCCAGTCACAGGAAGGGCAAGAAAGAAACTATTTCAGTCAGCACATATTATTTTCTGATATAATGTTACATTTTTAGAGACTCTTTATCTTTTGTCTGCAAAAGCTAAACTTGCCAAAAGTACGTCTTTAAATATTTCAACTAAGGGATATTTGCCATTCAGTGGGATGTATTTTGTTATAAATTTAAAAGCTGTTCCATCTAATGGATTTAAAACTACTGAAAAACATGCATATACCAGCCACAGTGAAACTTCATATATACTCTGACAGTTCTGGGTACAATAGGTATCTATGAAAAAATTGATGTATCGCTATGATATCAATTCTTTTTAGCCAAATTTCCTAAAGGTGTATTTGACTGTGATGAATTTCAGCTGCACCATCCTTCGTATGTCCCTCCCGGTAGCTTCTGCCCAGTTTCAAGCAAATGTAACAGACGGAAAGAGGTGTCAAAATTGCTAAATAACTACCATTTTGCTGGCAATTAGTAGCCAGCTAGAGGTGAAGGATTAAAAATAACAATTCCTGTAGAAAAGAGCTACAGTGTGAGCTCACTGCCGGTGTGGCCAGCAGGCAACCCAGACAGAGAAGCACTTGGCGCAAGCAGAAACAAAAGCTGTCCCTTGTCCATCTCAGAGGATGTGTGGAAGGAGGAAGAGGAAAAGGAAGAGGAGAGGCAAAAAGGAGGAAAGGGGAGGAGAAGAGCTACAGCAGGGAAGGAAATTTATATTTTTTTTAAAGGGGGATGTCAGAAGCTGGGATGGAGCTGGGATGATTGCCATAGGGGAACAGGAAGGTGTATCTGTAGGAAACCTGGCCACGCTGGTCCCATTGCACACAGAACAATGTAAACCATAGTTCCACTCTAGCTGTGCCCGTCCGCTTTGTCACGTAGACAAGCTGTCAGTGACAGATTGCCTGTCTCTTCCCCTTTGCCGTGGTGAGGAGGGCCAGACAGTCTGTCAGTGCCATTGGGTGGGCAGGCATCACAGAAATGGGGAAAAACTGAGGATGGGAGAAAAGTCATAGTTAATTTTCTCCCTGGGGTATGCACCCAGCCTGCACCCACAGCAACGAATACTGACAGTTTTACAAGTCAGCCTGTACATGGGTTCCTCTTGACGAGCTCCATAGAGCTAAACCCACCCTCTTTATATGACACAACTCCACTAAATGATATGAACAAACTCATAATTGGAGTTTATTTTTCCAAGACAGATTAGCTATATTTTATAAGACCTCCTTCTTCCATTGGAGGTATGAAGCAAGAGTGGAAGCTGAAGAAATCTGTCTCTCAAGGGGAGACACAAGTGAAGTAGTGAAACGCAGGCAACACACCAGTACAATATACTGGGGCCAGCTTTGCGGTCCTGAGGCCAAACTGAGAGGTAAAGGCCTGAGTGGACATGGAAAAGAAGTGCAGCTTTTCATCAGCAGTCAAAAACAGTTACTTCAAAACCATGCTTAGGAAAGATTACACCAACGGGATCCAGAGGAGCAGGACCATGGCATTGCACAGTGCATCGTTTGTGCCTTGATAATCATGGGCTCTCTCCCATCACTGTGTTGTCATAACAGTTCTACATTCCTGTTGTGGTGCTACCTGTGTTAGGACTGTGTCATGGGTGGAGACAAACCCTGAAGAGAGGACCTGTCAACAGGACAGAATTCTGTTACAAGATTTAACTGGCTTTTTGTTCTCCAGATTGGCCAGCAATTTAATTTGAGTTGCCGCATTGCACCTTTTTAATTAATTCAGTGCCAAAAGGAAGCAGGCAGTTGTGTTTACAGCAAAATAATTGTTTGCACAAAAATATTTGTAATCTAGGGAAGTACTGCTGCAAAGATAAATATTAGGAAGCCTGCATCATGTGCAGACCAGTGTTAGCCTCTGGTTCTCAGCCTGCAAGCTATAACCCTTTTTTTTTTTCCGTGGATGTGGCTTTCCATTACAATAACACGCTTTTCTAATGTAGGTTACAGGCTTTAAATTATATACATTCACCATCTCTTTGCACATGCATTCATGTTTGTCCTTTGGACAGTTCATTTTATACAATGTTCTTAGTACCAATATGGGAGTAGGTGAGAATTTTTCAGTTTGCATATTGAACTTCATGAGAGTCACTGATTGACCTGTGGTAGACAAAAAAAAATAAAAGAGTTTCCACTAGAGAGTATTTTGGGGGTTTAATGTGGTGGATTCATTGATTATAAACGGGATGCATCTCGGCCAGCTGTACGTGGAGAGAGAGAAAGGGAGGCACAGCATTGCTGCTGTATTGATCGGACACATGGTACTTACGTGATCCCCTCTGTTAGAATATGGAAGAAGCAGATTCTATACATGTAATTTTTTTTTCTTTTAATGCTGAAAATCTGATTAGTTTTATGCTAAAACGTTGTATGCATGTGCAAGACCGAGAAGCTAACCTCATAGGAATTACAGGGTTGTTGAAACATAATCCAGAGTCTATGATCAAGAGCGCAAGGATTTATTTTTCTGTTTTAGTTATTGTTGTTATAAGAATTGCTTGTTGAAAAAGTTAAACTACCAATGAATATCTCTCTCTCTCTGACTACTAGAATAAACCCATCTGTAGAGTCTATCTGGCTTAGTAGCACTAGGAATCATGGAGCTGTCAGTTGGAAGGGACCTCTAGAGACCATCTAGTCCTACTCCCCTGCTAAAGCAGGATTGCCCAGAGCACACCACTCAGGACTGTATCCAGCTGGGTCTTGAAGGTCTCCAGAGAAGGGGACTGCACAACCTCCCTGGGCAGCCTGTGCCAGGGCTCTGTCACCCTCACTGTAAAGAAGTTTTTTCTCATCTTTGAATGGAACTTCCTGTGTTCCACCTTGTGCCCATTGCCCCTTGTCCTGTCACTGGGAACCACTGAGAAGAGTCTGGCTCCATCCTCCTTCAACNTAGTTTGTTATCTACCAGATACCCCAGCTCCTTCTCTTCAGAAGTGCTTTTCAGCAGGTCCACCCCTAACCTATATTGGTGCCTGGCATTGTTCCTCCCCAGCTGCAGGACTCTACACTTGCTCTTGTTGAACCTCAGGTTCTTCTCTGTCCAGCTCTCCAGCCTGTCCAGGTCATGCTGGATGGCAGCACAGCCCTCTGGAGTGTCAGCCAGCCCTCCTGGTTTGGTATCATCAGTGAACTGGCTGAGGATACACTCTGTCCCCTTGTCCCAGTCATTGATGAATATGTTGAGCAAGGCTGGACCAAGTATTGACTCTTGAGGAACACACTGGTTACAGGTCTCCAACTTTGTCTCTGCTACATTAATCACAACCCTCTGGGTTCTGTCACAGAGCCAGCTTTTAATTCACCTCACTGCCCCCCTCATCTAGCACACACTTCCTCAGTTTCCTCATGTTTAATTACGATATAGAAAACAATAAGACTTTTCAAAATTTTAAAAATAATTTATATCTGCAGGAATAAAATCTGGTAGCTTGGGGAAAAGAAGGCTGGAAATTATAACTGAGCATATAAGTACTTCATAACTGCTTAATTTTAAGCATATAACTTGTTGGGTTTTTTTTTTCTAAAGTTTCTAGTGTTCACATATTTCTGTCAGTCACTGGAAAGGGAAAAGGAAGGAGATTCATTCTACTGTAGCATTTTCGGTCTTTTTTAAATGTGGACAAAGAATCCCTACTAAGGAAAACACTTAAGTGTCTTCATTCTCCTACATCTAGAAACGAAATTTAATTTGTGAAGTTCCAAATATTTTTACTCAAGCTGGAGCATAAAAAAATCCTATCTGTAATTTTGCTGCAGAAAAACCTTTACCTGAAAGTGTCTCTGCGGTAAAGATTCAAAGGATATTGTTCATGTTTTGCTGAAGCAGTTTTTAGCATATTTCCTTTACCTTCAGTTTAATGGAGATTTTTTATTCTTGTTGGAGGCATATGGAAAAGGCAACTGTGTTTGTTTTTGAAGGACATAAGAGAGAATTTCCTGAGGAAGTTAAACAGATGGGTTTCTCTTGGGAAAACGTACATACAATTAATATCCTACTGTTCATAGATATCTAATAAACATAGGGTAAAAACTGAGGTGGTAGTTCTGCTGGAAACAAAAATTAAATGGACACACGAGGCTCTAAAGTTATTGTGTCCTCAACACATAATAATTTTCCTGCTTTTCAGTAGCACATGCTGTGATCAGCGCTTTTCCAAATTCTCTTCTGTCAACACCTTGCAACGTTTCTTTGCTTTTGCCGCTCCCCAGTCAGAGCGATACTGTCCTGAGGACAGGACTTAGAAAATTGCAAAGCCACTGTTCTCTCATGGGATGCAGAAGAGAATAAACACACTGGGAGGTAGTGTCTTCCCAGGGAGTTCGAGGACATACTGTATTCCTGAAAGTCAGAGTTCATCTGGGAGAACTGAGGAAGCGCAGAGCATCAGCAAAGTCCCCCAGGAAGCGCAGGGGATGGTCTCCCCTCTTTTCCTTAGGTCCTTGTGCCCTGAGGCACGGATGGCAGGATGGTGCCACTTCAGTGCTGTCACCTCTGTAGGGAGGTTGGTGCTACATCTGGTGCTCCAGTCACAAAACTAAAATTAGCACTTATGTTTCCTCTGCCCCTTCTGCTCTCCCAAGCTGTTGGATCTGGACAGCTCTACTTGGCACCAAACCTTGATTTTTAAGCCCACTGCATCAAAATAATGTGTCTTCAAATAACAGTAAATAGCCATCACGAACTTTAGCTGTCACGAGTGAGACAGTGAGAACAGAGCTGGCTGATAAACAGAGTCCCTAAAGCTTTTCCCACAGTTCTGCAGTTTGTCCTAATTTTTCACTTCCATACCATTGCCTGAGTCACTAGAGATGATAGCTGGTGAGAGTCTGTATGTTATCAAATACTTCTTGCTATTGTGGGCGAATGCCCCCCGGTATGGACCGAGCAGTGCAATTACGTTTCCCTCTGAGCTGTCAATTTTACTGCCAGACATTCAGTACCGCACAGAATTTGAGTTACAGATTCCAAATTTAGCTTTCATCACCTTTTCTTTTCTGGAAATGCTTGTCTGTCATTCAGTAACCTTGATATTAAATGGCTTATCTTTTCAAAATTCATTTATTTCTAGGAGTAACTGTCATGGTACTTTAGTTTTAACTATTAAGGCTTGACCTGTAACAAGGTGAATTACTATTTAAGTACAGTCTCTGTGCTGTACTATAGGAAGGTTCTCTCCATGCAAAAGCTATGTTCAAGCAAAGACAATGCCCCTTGCAAAACAGTAAAACCCGTCTGCGCTTATTTCTGGTTCCATTAAGAAAACTGTGTGAGATCTACTGGGAGGTAGGATTTGTTACCCAGGCAATGTAATGAACACATCTCAAAAATCACATCCATTATGGGTACATTACCAATTCATGCAGCTGCTTCCACTGGGGCAGCTTCCTTCAGACCTCTGGGAATGTCTGTGGGTCTTGCAAGCAATGGAAGGGTACAAAAAACAGAGTCCCCCCATGCACCACACTTAGATTAGTGTAATTCCACTGAGGGAGATAGAACAATTTATAGTTTAGTCCATTAATTTGTAAATAGAAAGACTTGTATACTCAAATGAGGGATACTGTATGGTCTGTTGAAATTAGCAGAGAAACAGGAAATCCCACAGCTAATCAGTGCAGGAGTTTATCAATCAATCCAGTACCCATGACCATTATCAGTTAACTTCAGAGAATGTCAAAGAAAAATATGTACAAGAAATTTGGGATTCTCTTACTGTAAAGCTTTTTTTATTTGATTGGAGGGTTCTTTTTGCATTTTAAAGTATTACCTGTTAGTGAGTGTCTGGGAGCTTTTGAATTCTTGACGGGCTCTTCCATAACCCGTAACTTCCCTGCAGTCTGGGAACAGTGTGCTCATACAAACGTCTGCTTCTCCTCAATCCCCCCCAATCCCACTAATACCTTCTTATAATGAATTCCACAAGCAACATACATGATACGTGTAAAAACTGCATTCTTTTCTCAGAGTTACATTGCTACCATTTGATTTAATATTTTCCTCCTAAACACGATGCAAGATAAACAGGCATGTTTAGTTTTATTTCTTTTCATTTGGCAACAGTGTCTTTCCATGCCTGCAGTTGCTTTCTCACATCTGTACTTTCTACTAGAGATATACCATAGATAATCTAGAAATGAAAACAAGGTTGTGTATTAGAATGTATTACTAATATATAAATACCAGCATTAAAGTTTTCCTAGTCTTCCAGAATGTTTCTTCTGATATCATCCTTACATTGCTTAAAAGCTTGAAACCAAGAAGCCTGTCAGCCCCTGCCCACCCACCAGGGAACACCTGCCAGCGAGCCATCTGATCGCGGTGCATTTTCAGGAATTAATACTGTTCTGGCTAGATCCTTATTTGCGTTTTTTGTAATCGAAGTAATTTCTGCCAGCGTTCATTACTTTTGCATTTGTAATGGTGACTTCCCCAACCCACTGTGTGCCATCTCTGGAAAGTTTCTGAGTTTGTAAGTCCTAAACACCCTGCAGTTCATCACCCACCGGTGGGTGCTCTTAGCATGACTGCAGAAGCAGAGAACAGCAAGACAGCCTTCTGCAGGCTGAGCCAGTTATTAAAAACACCAGCTGCAAACTATAACCTCAATAAAGGTGGTATCATTATGTTTTCATGCTGCAGGATGAAGTTAATTTTAAAAAGACGTTCCTGCACAAAATGTTGTCATGAAGGGACAGTGGATTTCATTACAAGCCTGGTTCTTTGGGGAATTACAACCTCAGCAATTTTAATTTGCACCAGACAGCAAGCTGCTATGCTAGTCATTACCCCAGATGTTAATTTCCATCTAAATATTGCTCTAATTATATAAAGAGATTTGTCATTTCAGGGACTCTGCGTTATTGGAATCTACAAAGTGTGTGATTTTTAAACGTGTATTTTTGCAGGTTTTTCTTTATGTTTTAAGACTGAGGTAACAAATTTTAATCTGTTTGAGCTCAGGTGCTTTTGGTTTTGTGCAGAAGACACTAGAGGTTGTTAAAATCACAGCTGTTTCCCTGATGCCTGGGCACAGCTCCGAAGATACCTGCTGGCAGACATTCAGCAGGGGCTCTTCACTGATATCAGTAGGTTTCTGACCCAAGCATAGATTCCAGGATGGAGTCATTTCTAGTGTAAGGCTGAATTTACGAGAATACCGAGGGAAGATTAACCAGGACTGCTGGAAACAATGTGTGACTTCAGAAAATACCAGCCTCCCCAACAGAAACCAGAGGAACTTGGGATGTTGGAGCAGCAGAACTGCCTTAGGCAACTTCAGGCCACACAGGGACTGCCCCTGTGGAGGAGTCATCCTTAGGCAGTCTGGAGCTGTCTGCCTCACTCAAAAAGGGTGTTAAAGAAGCAGATTAAAGCACTAGGCCTCAGTGTTGTGTAAAACACTAGGTTTTCACTTGGTCTGCATACTCCTTATGTCAACGACAGAAATTTCGTAGCCCAATTAGGCAGCACATGCACATGCATAGCTTATGCACAGGGGAATCCTGTCTGCCTGCCTTCGCCACCGAAGCAGTTAAAGGCGCTCCCTTTTCTTTGTCACGCTGCTTCCTCAGATCTCTGATTACCCATCTGGGTTTGTTCATCTTATTTTCGGAGGTCTTCGTTGCCTGGCCTCCATCCCACTCCCCAGCCAAGAAGGAGCCCTTGCCGCAGGAGGCCGAGGCCCCTCTCCCCGCAGCAGCTCTTGTAACGTTTGAATATGCTGTTATGTTTTCTGCAGTTCATGAAGCAGCCCAGATGTTTCACACTTGGGGCACAGTTCGATTGTGTTTCTTTGCAAAGGACATAGCATAGCTACTGCCTGCAGTCTGCCTTAGAATCATAGAATCATAGAATCATGCTCATCTCATCTCTGTCAGCTCTGCTCGATAAGAATGAGCGCTGAGAAATTGCAGTAAATGGGTTTTAGGAAACCAAAGTGAGTAGATAAGCCAACATGGGATTTGATATCCATTCTTTTTCCCTCCCTACCCAGAGTGCGAGCCCATAGAAGCTATAGCCAAGTTTGACTACGTTGGAAGATCTGCACGAGAGCTCTCTTTCAAGAAAGGAGCTTCCCTTCTGCTCTATCACCGAGCATCTGAAGACTGGTGGGAAGGAAGGCACAACGGAATCGATGGCCTTGTCCCTCACCAGTACATAGTGGTGCAGGATATGTAAGCAGTGTCTGATGTGACAAGGGTCTTGGTTGGGTGTAAAAACATGCTGAAGCAATTAGCAAAGGGATTTCCAAATGGGTCAGTGGTTTGAAAGTTCAGATAGATTAAACATTTTTTTTTCTATGCAGGATGCCTCTGTCTTTATTGTCTGAAATTGACTGCTCTTAATCAAAAGCTACTACTAGGCTAAGGCACTTTGTTTATGGATACGTTCCCAGTACATTGAGATGGGTATTGCTGCATCTATTTTAATTTGTCTGTCTCTTTGTAGCAATTGCTGACATTTAACTTCAGAGTAGCAAGGGCTGGAGAAATTCAGCCCTGAACGCTTGTTTTACAGTATTAAGTATGTGCTTTGCCAAGGATGACAAAGTTCTTTGTCACAGAAAGGTTGCCCTCCCAATGTAAAGAGCTCAATAAACAGAAGGATTATAAACAAATTTTAGAGATGTGGAGGGGCTGCAGCGCATTATAACATGCCTACTTTTCTTAAGGGGATTAAACTTTGGGAGTGCCAAGTTGCTCTCTGTCACACTTAACTCAGTGACTTCTCATCTCACCATGTGTGTTCTGTTCAGGGATGATACTTTCTCAGATACTCTGAGCCAAAAAGCAGACAGTGAGGCCAGCAGCGGACCCATAACTGAGGACAAGTCGTCATCAAAGGACATGAACTCTCCCACTGACCGTCACTCTGACATGTATTTAGGAAGGTAAGCTTGAGCATTACATGTTTTCAGTAGTACAGTTCACAGATCAGGTAACACAGCCATGGCTTCTCCATGTGCTTATGGTGGGTCACTACAGCTTGGCCTCTAACTGCTTCTTCATTGGTGCAGGCAAAGAAAGAGGTCAGAACCTCCACCTCCTCTAAGACGCCCCGGCAGGAGCAGTGATGGTCACTGCCCAGTACACCCACCTCACCCTCTCTCCAACTCATCCATGGAGCTGGGTTCCCCCAACCTGGCAACTCACTGCAGCCCCAGAGCCCTCCTTCAAAATCGCAACCTCAATGCAGACAGCCCGGAAAGGAGGCGCAGACCTGGGCATGGCAGTCTCACTAACATCAGTAGGCACGACTCTCTGAAGAAGATTGATAGCCCTCCGATTAGAAGATCTACATCATCTGGTCAGTACACGGGTTTCAATGACCATAAGCCACTGGACCCAGAATCAATAGCTCAGGTTTGTGTCTTTATTTTATATCAGTCTCTGATTTTCTGAGGAGCAAGTCTCAGTGAATAGCATAGCACAGAGCGCGTACGCTGCTGCAAGAGAATATCCTACTTAGATTTTTAAATAGAGTCTGTGTGAAAGAAGAGGTATTAAAGGAACCTGGATAGAGGCAGTGCAGGGGGGAATAGACATTGCAGGAGCAATAAAAAGAAATTATTTCCTGTTACACCACAATGAAATTGCCTCTGCCACCCAGAACCCTAGGACAGTATATGATTACAATAGCTATGTAAAACTGCGTGCTCGGATGAAGGCTGGCTTATTCTAAATTGCATGTAATTAGTGGTTAGTTATTTCTCAGTATAATGCTTTGCTGAAGAGTGCTCTGGCTGGCTAGGAGTGACCTTTGCCATTCTACGCATAGATTTAACATTCCAGAGTCTTGTGCATTTTGCAGAGTTTTCATATAGTTCACACCATATGTTGATTTGATGCTTGCTGTTGTGCCTGAGAACATGATGTGCAAGACATCGCACCTGCATAAATCATGGGCCGTCTTGTCCCTGTGTGAGCACTCGCCAGGCTCGTTCCTGGCAGGGAAGAGGTGGGAAGGACGGAATAGGGAGCGCCCCGACCATCAGATTGGTCTGTTGTACAGAGCTGGTAACAACCCTTGAGCAAATAGATACCGCTGTCTTCAGAACTCGTGTTTTGTCTGGGGAGTATAACATGATTGCTAGGGGCACCCTGAGGGTACAGTATGATTGCACAAGTGTTTTACAATAACACTGGCACTCATGTTTTAAAATTTAATGTACTGTTGATTCTTGCTTTCGCTTCCAACGAAGGATAGAAGGTTCTGTCATGTTTGGGTCAGAAAGCTGAACCTCGTATTAGAGAGTTAGAAAGTGTAAAGGTTGTTACTGTTTTATTTTACTGGAAGTTATTTATTTACTTTCCTGGAGCCACAGACTGTTTGGTTTAAGCTTTTTTTTTTTTTTTTTGGTGTATAGACTAGTGGTCATTTGGCACTGAGAGAACCTAAACTTTGTTGAAACTACATGAAGGTTACTGTGAGAAAGCAGGGAACACCAGATATTTAACCTCCATTTTCATAGAATCGTAGAATCATAGAATGGTTACAGTTGGGAGGGACCTTAAAGATCGTTGAGTTCCAACCCCCTGCCATGGGCAGGGACACCTCCCACTACAGCAGGTTGCTCAAAGCCCCATCCAGCCTGGCCTTGAACTCTCCCAGGGATGGGGCATCCACAACTTCCCTGGACAACCTGTTCCGGTGCCTCACCACCCTCAATTTTATCTCAGTACCACTGAAAAATCATAAACTAGTGTCTTGGTGCATTCTTTCAGCGTGTGTGCCAGAAATCCTGATGAAAAAATTTTCTTAGGTAATCTCACTGAACAGTGCCGTGCAGTTTTTTCTGCTTAAAATTTAACTCAGAGAAACAGGAGGAGAGAAGAGCCAGCAGACAGGCAAGCATTATTTCCTTACGAACCCTGGTTTATAATCCCTGTGAGGGAATACAGATCCTAAATACTTGGGGCAGTAGGTGAGGGGAGCAGGCAGCTAAGAGGTAGCAAATGGACTGAAATCTTTACAGCTGTCAGTACCCAAGCGATGACAAAAATCTTCATGATTAAAAATGCTGCTAATCAAATAGCCACTGTCCTGAGACTTGCTTGATAAAACAGCTTACAGGATTTAGTTTACTTGATTTGTTGAGAAATTTTTAGCTGAATTTCTACTCTGTCATGTGAACGAGTTAGATATTTGTAACGTCCAGCCAAAGCTGCCGTCTTGTCAATTGTAGCATCTTTCAAATAAATCTGGTGGAAATTGGCTTTAGCGCTGTAATATTCATTAAAGGGAGGATGGTCGGCAAATTAACTCGTGCATTTTTCGCCCCCTCCCCCTGCTCCTCCTCTGGTGCTTCGCGTTCGGTAGCAGTCGGAATGACGGGCCTCTTTCTCTGTGCTCTGACCCAGGACATCGAGGAGACGATGAACACGGCGCTGAACGAGCTCCGTGAGCTGGAGCGGCAGAGCTCGGCCAAGCACGCCCCCGATGTCGTCTTGGACACCTTGGAACAAATGAAAAACACCCCCACCCCTGCCACCTCCACTGAGTCGCTCAGCCCTCTCCACAGCGTGGTTTTAAGGAGCTCCGAGCCTCAGATCCGCCGTAGCACTAGTTCTTCCAGTGACACCATGAGTACTTTCAAGCCCATGGTGGCCCCTAGAATGGGAGTGCAGCTGAAACCTCCCGCTCTTAGGCCAAAACCTATTGTTCTTCCAAAAACAAACCCGAGCATCGGGCCTTCCCCGCCTTCCCAGGGTCCAGCCGACAAATCTTGCACAATGTAGACAGCTCAACCACCCACGGTGCCCGGCTGGGGTATGCTAGGGGAAGGGATGGATTAACGATAGAAGTCAGGGCTCCATGACACCCTTTGTTCATGTTTGTAACTGGAGAGGAGGCTTTGTTTTTCAGTGTTTTTGAATGTATTGTCTGAAAGTAGCAACATTAACATGGGCATTTGTATTTTGTATGGTTTCAATTAAAAGAGAAACTGGACAGTTGTGCATCATTTTAAAAAACAAACGTAGACTTACTTGAAAACTTGATGCTGCACCATTTGTAATAAAACCAACACGGATCACAAACAGCTTGCCACGTCGTACCATATTTCACAGTCTTACTGTAGCTATATAATAACAGATCCTGCACAAAAATAAGGTGGGGGGGAGGGGGGGGCAGTCAGGGGAAGTGGGACCTCTTATTTCTGGGTCACCAAACCAAATCTCAAGCGAATTAATAAGAGCTGAAATCTAGCATGTGAGGATTAAGTGTCTGTGTGGAATGCCTAAGTCATCTCAGGCCAAGTTTCTTTCTTAAGACACACCCAAAAAGCCACCAAACCCTCACAACCCTCACAATTGGCACCGAGTTTTTGCTTTCTTGTTGGCAGTCTCACAAGAGACAGGCGCTGGATGGATCTGGAGATCACATGGCTCTCACCAATAAAAAGCAGCATTCCAGCTCACAGCTAAAGCACATCTCCAGAAATTCCTTTTGCTGTCCTCTGTAACAGTGTACCTTTTCCCGTGAAACTAGACCCACCTTCATTCCCCGATACCGAATTTTTCACAAAAGCCAAAGTCATTTAAAATTCATGGTTGAGTGAGCCAGGCTCTGGGGAGTACGTGAACCTGTTGGTCTATTAGGCCGGCTGATAGGCGATTAAAAGGATCAACTACACAGTAATTCAGCAAAGTATCCCATTGACTTTATTGCTCCGTGTCCAATTAAAGTCATGATTTGAGCGGTAATAGTCGTAGATCTGCCCTGACCCAGCTCCCCCGGCTGCAGCACCTCGGTCACGCTGATGGCAGCAGGACGGAGACTCCCTGAGAAGGGACGGGTGCTGTAGGGCTCACTCGAAGGACAGGTTTCAAGCTAGATTCAAGCTAACTTAAAGTTTTCCATAACCACTTTTCCCGGCTCCCATTTTCTTCTTGTTCTTTTTAGATGCCAGAAATCAGTACCTTCCTTACGTCCGTGTGAGTGACGACTCGCCTTTGCTTGGCGCTCTGTTGTTAACCCTCATTAGGCGTGAAACTAAACCTGCAGCTGTTTTGCACATTGCAACAGTAAGCCATAATATTATTTCTGCGGCTATGCTTTCTGACATCCCATCAATAAAATGAGTTTCAGTGAAGAAGACAGGGCGGGAGGAGAGGGAATATCCATTGTGATCCAGCTAGAGGAGTACAGCCAGCGTGGTGTAAGATCTGTCTTTCCATGTCTTATTTTAAAAGCTCATTTTTGGAAAGCTTGAAGTTGTACCAGTACACATAAACAATTGAGTTTGGGAGGAGAAGAGTGATAAAGATAAATAAAGAGTGATAAGATTTGATAAAATTACTGAGGCGACGAGTAATTTTTTCTTGATACTGGGAAGCAACTTCCTCCTGCTCTGGTTTACACCCTGTAGATAGGTAATGCCAGGCCCCAGGTGTGAGAAGTACCCCATGAACCACCCCCGAGAGCCAAAGCGCTCCTGGTGTTTGCAACCCCATCTCATTCCAGCCACGGGCTTCATCCCCATCTCAGTTACAGGCAAAGTCTTAATCCACCCCAGCCGACTGTGCAGCGCCCGTCAGTGAACCCCTGGTCCCGCCGCCAGGCTGGCCCCAGTTGCAGACCAGTTGCAGCACTGGGCCACAGGGTCCGTTTGCTTGGTTGGGACCAGAGATATTTTCAAGTCGTAGTTCCCCCCTCCCAGTTTACTAGAATCGGCAGAACAAACTGGAATTTCAGCTTTCATTTACGTGCGGTTTTAGTCTAGCGTTTTAAAATTAACCCACCCGGCATAATTGAGATGGATACCTGTATCTTTAAATTGCATAGGGAATTTTGTATGTTTAAATAACTGTACTGGACTCCGTAATGCTTATATTAGAAATTGTTTAGCAAAAGAAAATATTAGAAACAGTGCATTTAGTGAATGCCTCCACTTTGTGCATTCACGCAGTTAAATGTGTAGTTTGATGGTTATTATAGATACTTAAAAGTATAGTAAGTGGATGTGTAACAGGAAAGACTGCTACAACTACAGACGTACTAAAGGGTAACTCCTGCACACCTAATCCAATCAGTATTGTTCCTTTACTGTCAAGTTTGATAAATTGCAGTACTGGTAGCTTCCTGCTTGTTGACTGTTACCTAATTGTGTCAATGTACATCTGTAGTATGTACATGTGAAAGTGCCTTTAAATTTTAGAGGAGCTTTAGCCTTGCTCTTGTACTGTTGCATTTCCATGGCATCCTTCCCTGTTCGTGTATGGCTGCATTCCCATCGCATTCCTTCCACTCTCGAAGAACAAATAAAAACATGGAAATTTCACGGTTCTGGAAGAGAAATGTACTGTTAATCTGTTGTGACAATGCACTTTTATGTATAGTACTGTACATTTTTGGCATGTACCATTACAAGCTTCAGTATACATTCAGGTTTGTTCCTCATAGTGTATCTTTATAATAAAGAAGATAGTTCTGTCTGCGTGTAGTTTTCCTGGGTAAACCACCGTGTCTTCTAATGTGGATTGTTAAGCTACCTTTACCTTTCACATAAAGGGAAAACAATTAGCATTCCCCAGCCACATCCATCCCACCCTGCAGCAGGTCCCGTCACACTCTTGGCCTGAAGAAGTGCATGTTCCTGGACAGGCTCCTACCTAACTTTCAGACCACCATCCCTGAAAGCTCACACAAGTCCCTCCATACCTGAAGACCCCCATACAAAGAGCCAGCAGCCTCTCGTGGTTCTGCCTGAGCACCCACTGAGAGTGGCCACACGGCTCCTGATGCCTATGGGAACCCCCTGCCACCCCACTTAACCACGACATCGCCACCGCCTTCCCACTCCCCACAGGAAAAATGAGGTGGAAAAAACCATTCCAGCTTCCACATTTTAAAAACATGGTCCCAGAGTGAAAAGAAAAAAAAAAAAGAAAATGTTAGCCTGGGGGCATCTCTTACAGCAGAAGAAGGGATGCCATGGTGCTGGGCAGGGGCAGGAGTGTCACAAGTAAAGGTTCTCTTTAAAGCCAAGTGATGGTGGCAACATACATACCTCCGTGGCTGACCCCAGGTATCGAGCAGCTACAAGCATCAGGCTGATGGTTGCATGAGAGGTGGTCAATCACGGATTACATGCTGTCAAAGACAATTCCTGGGCTTGGACTGCAGGTGCATGGACAGGTTGACCATGCTGCCCAACTTACACATGTTTGGGGGGAGAAAAGCTACTTGGAAACCCATTTCCAATCCTTGCTTAAAAAATAATAATGAGCAGGAGCTGCAGCTGAAGGGGTCTATTTTAAACTCATACCTGGTTGGGGTTGAAAATCCCCATCTGCCCAGAGGGGAAGAATGGGATGGGTGTTAGGAGGTTCCAGGCATTACGTTGGCCTGCCCCACACTGGGGACACTGGCTCGGAGCAGGGCTTTCATTCCTGCTGGGAAAACACAACAGTTGGCTACTGGGCTCATCCATCAGCCCATGGTGGCAGCCCTTGTATCATAAAGTCCAGTGACCTACTTTGGGTATTTCTTCTTGTCCCCTACTGCACAAAAGCTGACTAAGACATGTGGAAGGGGACACCAAAGGTCACTCCTCATTCAAGGTCCTGTGCAGCCCAGAGGACACATAACCCAGTTCCCACAGCCCATATGCCGGTGAGGAGAGAGGCTTCTCTGTTGGCTTTTAATCTGTCTTAAAATAGGTATGAAAATGTAAAAAGAAGGGTGTCCTCTGTTGTGTTGCGTTGCTCTGCACTGAATTCTTAGCTTGCGTCCAGGTTTTGTAGTGGAAGAGTGGCTCTCATGGAACCAGTCAAAGGTTTTGGCAGGTGACTGGGGAAACGCTGACTTTACTGGCACTCAGAAAAGCAAAGGGGTGATGAGCTGTTTTGCTGAGAAGAGTGTATTAACCGATCAGAAGATGAGCAGCAGTGGCAGCGGGATGTTTAGCTCTCAGGCCACGGCTGAAAATCACTGATTCAAGCCAATTGCATCTCCAGGACACGGCACTGCCTGGCCTGCACAGACACCTCTTCAGCCAGAGTAAGGAAACCATGGGGACTTAGCCTAGATTTTAAGTTCCCCTTGGTAGAGACACAAAGTTTATTACTTACTCTGATGCTAAGGGGCACTTAACCGGCCCAGAAAGATCCACAGTCACTCTGTTCAGTCACTGCCACCCCATAGGATGAGTCTTTACGTTGATCTGGCTGATAGATGGGGAACAACTGAAACTCACCCTGGTATTAACTAGTGATGGTACAGGATTAAAGTACCATTCTTGTAAGCAGGAATATTGCTTTTTGCATTAACTTGAACCTTGGGGTGGTGGGGGAGAGAAACCAACTCTGTAATAAATTATAATGAAAGGCCAAACAGGTCAGAAGAACAAAACTTGTGTGGTGGCACTAAGCTGGACTTCAGGGAGAAAAGAGCAATCTGTTTCCTTACCTTCTCACTCACATGCTAGATACAGTGAGAGCCAGCAGCCCCACATGCTGGGAGGCAACACACTGAATTTGATGCTGAATGAGGAACACATCAGGTGAGTCTTCTCCCACCACTCTCAATACATATATGCAAATCATAGAATCATGGAATGGTTTAGGTTGGAAGGGACCTTAAAGATTATCGAGTTCCAACCCCCATGCCATGGGCAGGGGCACCTCCCGCTACAGCAGGTTGCTCAAAGCCCCATCCAGCCTGGCCTTGAACCCCTCCAGGGATGGGGCATCCACAACTTCTCTGGGCAACTTGTTCCAGTGTCTCACCACCCTCACAGGAAAGAATTTCTTTCTAGTATCTAATCTAGATCTCCCCTCTTTGAATTTAAAACCATTACCCCTCACCCTGTCACTATGTTTCCTGATTAAAAGTCTCAATCAAAAAATGAAAACCAGCAGAAATACAGTGTTTATACCTAAGTCTAGGGTAAGCTGAGCCTGTGTACCACAGCAGCACGTGCATCCCCAGTGGTGCTACTGCCATTGCCCAGCAAATTCAGGCCACCTTGGTCACCACAGACACCCAAGAGTGGTTTTTTGGTCCAGAGTTAGAGTTTGGGATTTGTTTTTTTTTTCCTTTTTTTAATTAACAAACTGTATTGATTTTCTTTATTCAAGAAGCTCAGTAATGGAATAAAAGTGGGAAGTACAAGGCAAAACAAATTCAGCTGTAAAACGTGAAGATGGAGAAGTCATGCTGTGCAAAGGAGGTCAGACACTTGCGGGATGGAAATCGATAGCAGCTACACTTCAGAACAGCAGCACGGATAAACCCAGCCCAAACCCTGCCTGGTCTGATTTCCGTGGAGCACATCGATTCCTCCCTTAATATCTGCCACATGCACTTTCATCAGCGCACACTGACATCTATAAACACTGACCAAACACCACAGAACAGTGGTTTACATTTATTTGAATGAATTACCCTCTGGGAGGGACAAATCACAGGGCCCAGTGCTCCTCTGGGGGGAAATAAGACGGGCACTGAAAGGGTCGTTGTTCTGGCAGTGACTTCTTGATTGCCATGAAATAGCATTAATGTGGAGATCCTTACGAGAGCCATAAGCAGTGAACTTAAGAGTGCTAAAGGTGGAAAAATGCCTAAAATCCTTCATGACTTTGGCCCAGAACTGCTGAGTATTGTAAAGTGACTCAGTGCAACACGTATTTTAATTGGTTTTGGTCCCTGCCTACAATGTTTTCAGAGCGAGCCATTAGAGCAGCACACCAGCAGCCCCAGGAACCAGCACTGAGCTGAGCACAACAGGGTTATCCACCAATACCTGCAGATTGAAGTCAAATTTCCTTTTGGATGGTTTTCACAGCTCTTTAAATGCTTTTTTTCCTGAACGCTGCTCCAAGAACATGTCAAAACTTAGTTTCAGAACTAGTGCCACACCGCAGGGCTAAATCAAAGTTGCTGTGAACAAAATCGGTTCAGGGACAAGGTTTCAGCTGGGAATTAAAACGTGGCAAATCTGGGGCTTCCGAGCCACGTAGTTAATTTTGAACTCTCCTCCATTCCCCTTCCAAAATTACAAATGAATAAAAAAATTTTTAAAAGCACACAGAATTTCTGGAAAGCGTAGAGGCAGGTGCGTTGCAAAATTCATGCTGTGTGCTTTATTTATGGTTAAGAAAATGCAGTCTTGCAGTTTCTTGCAGGAGGAATGCCCCAGGCAGGGTACCCCCTGAACTCGGCACTGGTGAGACCCCACCTCGAGTACTGTGTCCAGTTTTGGGCCCCTAACACAATAAAGACATTGAGGTGCTGGAGAGGGTCCAGAGAAGGGCAACAAAACTGGTGAGGGGTCTGGAGCACAAATCTTATGAGGAGAGGCTGAGGGAGCTGGGGTTGTTCAGCCTGAGGAAGAGGAGATTGAGGGGAGACCTTATTGCTCTCTACAACTACCTGAAAGGAGTCTGTAGAGAGGTGGGGGTTGGTCTCTTCTCCCAAGTTACAGATGACAGGACAAGGGGTAATGGCTTCAAGTTGTACCAGGGGAAGGTCAGGTTAGATATTAGGAAATATTTCTTTACTGAAAGGGTTATCAGGTATTGGAATGGGCTGCCCAGGGAGGAGGTTGAGGCACCATCCCTGGAGGTATTCAAGAGAGAAGTTGACTTGGTGCTCAAGGATATGACTTAGTGTTGGGTGGTGTGGTGTGTTGTTTATGGTTGTTGGGGTTTTTTAATTTATTTTTTTTCCCCCCATTGGTTGGACTAGATGATCTTAAAAGGTCCCTTCCAACCTAGGTGATTCTGTGGGAGCATGGGGGGCGGGCAACAATACGGGGGACACAGTGCATCCCTATTGGAAGGACCCCCATTTTCCCAGCCCCACAGGAGCACCCCCAGGCCAGCAGCTCTGTGGGTGGGTCCTGCCCAGCTTTCTCCAGCCAGACCGAGAGCAACACTTTCCTCAATGCTGTCGTTACACCTCAATCTTTTGAAATGCCCCCACTGTTAAAAAATGAATTTATTTTGTCAAATACTAGAAGTTTAGGAATAATATGTTTTCTTACCTACTGTACACCCAAATGCTATTCACACCTGGATACATCCATGAGACGTGCACATGAAAACGTATATCTTCAGTGAAGCAGCAGCTAATTTACAAGCTTTTCTATAGAAACCCAAGTTCCTTCTGAACCTGCATTGTAATTTTGGGTCTCTGCTTTGACCTCTGTGGAAATAACTTGATTTTCTGTTTATGGGTCACTAGTGTTGGTATTTGTTCTTTTATTCTCATTACTTTTTCCTACTTTAGAAGCACACCAGCAGGCTCAAATATTTAAATGCTATTTTTGTGTGCACTACAGTTCCATCTCCAATATCAGGTACATTTATTAATACTCTAAAGTAAACTCAATTTTTCCAGAGATCTATTAGCAATACTCAGCATAGAATAATTCAGTTATGCTTAATGTGGTTTTCATTCTTAGTTAAACAAAATTGATGGGAAAGCAATTCCTGCAGATAATATCACTTTTTTTTTCCAGTATTTCCTTTTCTGGGTGAAAAAAATAAGAAGTTCTGTTCAGGCTTACCAATTTCCCAGCAGCTTACAGCCGAGAAAGGAGCCCTGCTTGAGGGTGCCTGTGCTGGGTGGCAGCACTTCCCTGGTCCCTGCACCGTGACCTCCAGCGCCCACCCCACCAACAGCTCTGGTCATAGCAACATCTGTCAGACGTTTTCCCCAGTCTGTTAACCCGACTGAGAATATTCATGAGAGCGATCAAATCTATACCAAGAAGGTCAGTGACATCCTGGGATGCATCAGGAAGAGTGTGGCCCACAGGTTGAGGGAGTTTATCCTCCCCCTCTACTCTGCTCTTGTGATACCCCATGTCGAGTACTGTGTCCAGTTCTGGGTTTCCAGTTCAAGAACAACAGGGAAGTGCTAGAGAGGGTACAGCAGGTGGCTACAAAGATGATTGGGGGCCTGGAGCATCTGGCTTATGAGGAAACGCTGAGGGAGTTGGGGCTTTTTAGTCTGGAGAAGAGAAAACTGAGGGAATCTGATCAACACCTGTAAATACTTAAAGGATGGGTGTCAAGAAGATGGGGCCAATCTTTTTTCAGTGCTTATCAGTGACAGGACAAGAGGAAATGGGCACAAACTTGAACATAAGAAGTTCCATCTAAACATGAGGAGAAGCTTCTTCGCTTTGAGAGTGGCAGAGCACTGGAACAGGCTGCTCAGAGAGGTGGTGGAGTCTCTGTCCCTGGAGATGTTCAGAATCTACCTGAACACGGTCCTGTGCAATCTGCTTGAGGTAGACCTGCTTTGGCAGGGGGTGGTGGACCAGATGATCTCCAGAGGTCCTTTCCAACCCCATATCATTCTGTGATACATCTCCTCTTCTGCAGCCTGAACCCTGTGTGACATGGGGTGGCATGTAAAGCAACATTCAAACACTGTAGGAGTCAATCCATACCTTGCTCTCTTGGAGTAGGACTGAAAGCAAATGTATGGCCTGTGTCATCCCCACAAAGGTACTGAGTGTTGGGTGTCACCCCTGAGGCCCTTTGCTAAAGCCAACGCAAGCACCTCCAGTGCCTGCAGTGGCTCAGGTTCTCCCCTGCATCCAGGGCACCCGCTTCTTCAGGGCACTGGGAACAGTCATGCCTCAGCTGATTAAAGGAAAGATCCTCATATCAAAAAAAAAACCATCAGGCAGGACACACATTTGTGTATGGCAGAAATCCTCCTAGAATGAGATGCTGCAATTCTGTGAAAGGAAATATAAATCATTTTGCCCTCACGCTTACATGCAGGAATATTTTTCAGCGTTGCTTGCAGTATCCTGAGCAACAGCCAGGGATAATCTGGTTTGTTCTTAACTTCTGTCAAGATAGTGCTGAAGTGAGATCAGTGCTCTTCTCTCCCTGGGCATTTGTAATTTGGTCCCAATCTCTCAGAAATGTTATTTGTTACATCTGCCGGCTGAGCAGGGATGGGCATCCTGTTCCCCGGTTAGCTGGGGGAAGGACCAACTATAGGATCAGAAGAGGAGTTGTAAATGAGGACAGAGCACCTGATTGCTGTGGAAAGAGTGGTAAAAATACGGGACAGTCAAGAAGCGAAGGTGACATGTTGCCAATTATCCATCTGGGGCTCTCCTCCTCCACATCGCTCCTACAGCACTCAATAAAACGGGTACCTATCTATGGCCAGCTGCCCTACTAATGCTTTTAGCAGCTTTGCTTATCCCCAGACAAAATGTTAGAGAGAGAGACCAATATAAACTGGACAGCATCCACATATCTGCACAAACAAAAACATAGCTGATACAAATATAATTTAAAAATTTAAAGAACAAAAACACATCTGCATGCAAGGTGCACTGAAACTGAGACATATTTCTATAAGCTGGTAAAGCCAAAGACTGTGAAAGCCATCCCCTTGGGTACGCTGGTTTATTCCTCCAAGGTTTAGGAGTTTTCATAGTCATGTCCCTTCTCAGAGACAAACAAAGGAAAGAGAGGGGCTGGGGAAAGAGAAGCCGCTTTCTAACATGGTAGCCTGTGATCTTGCAGCCAAGATCTTCCACTTCCAGTGAGACAGGGACGTTTGAGACAGCAATATGGGAAAGGCCCTGAGAGCTGAATGGTGCCTGGACAGGGTCCAGGCTTGATGCCCAACCCTGCCTTCCCTCCTGCCCTCATCCTCCTCCCTGTCCCACACCACCCATCACCTGGGAAGGTAAAACAAATGGAAAATGCCCTTATGCTGAGATGCTGGGCAATGCCTTGTTCAGCTTTCCACAGCAGCAAACATTCCCCCCAGACAGCTCTTGTGTGAGCCCCAGACTCCACTCCCTGTTTCTGCTGTGGCCTCTGATGCCGCAGGAGCCCTGACAACAAAAATAAAGTTTCTGGACCACATTTCTGGTTTACTGCTGATTACTCAGCATTTCTGTAGAGGGAGGTTATTCTGCTTTCTGTGGAAGGTGAAACAAAAGCTTTGATGAAAGCAGTCAGGGCTTTCTGTGGCTATACATTCATTCAGAAAGAATTTTTCATTTTTCAGAAAAAAAAAAAAATTATCAGAGGCAATGAACCAGGTCTTAGTTGATCCTGTGTACTCAATGTTCCAGGAGCTGCTTTGCATCAGGGTCTCATCTCTGCAAGGATGGGGGGAAATTGCAGGATGCTTAAGCCAAATTTTCTCTGATGTTTCAGCACTTAAAAGATATGGGAGGAAAAAAAGAATCACTGTAATTCAGGTGAAAAGCAATGCTTTCATTCCTGTCAAGCTTCCTAGCCACCACTAGGTCTTTTGTGCCCGTTACCTTGTTTGAAGGCAGAAGAGACAGCTCACGCTGCAGTGGGGCCACCAAGGCCATGCAAAGAGTCTTGACAAAGAGGCACTGGCAGGCAATTAAAGGAACCACCAGTTTATTTCCCCATACACAGATCCAGTACAAACCTATTTCTCGGATGATTATTTGCAAAACTGCCCTGTTTAACCCAAAGCAGAGTGTCCTTTGGAGACTTCAGTGCCCTTTGTGTATCATTACATGCATTACTAGGAGCATAAAGTCATTTATTTCAAGGTCTAGTTTGTACCTCAGGGTATCCAAATATTAAAAACTCACGGTTCAGTTCATAACAGTTGCTCCCAATTTGTGTGGGTTTTCTGTAGGTTTTCCCTTTTAAGGAGAGCTGAACATGTATTTCATGGCAGGAGTGCTGGTGTCCAGCCCCCACCACGTTGCACAAGAGCCCACCCCAGCAAGTGAACCCCTGTGGAAATATCGGACCTGTCCTCCAAAATACACAGGTTGGGTTTTTATAAGGGAAAAAAAAAACCTCTAGAAGGCCTAACCCAAACTGTCCAACAGCCCCTGACTGACTTCTGCTTTAATTTGACTACTTATTTCACAAGTGACACTCATCCAGACCTGAATACCAACCCGATGGGTCCCACAGTCCTTTAGCAGGCTCAAGACTTACTGCTGCATCTCATTCCATAGATTAGATGTTAACTCTACATCACATCTTTATGAAAGTATTGTATACCTGAGTTATAAATTACAGAAGGCTGGACTATAAAGATATCATACAGCAAACAAGTTTAAGCAATCAAAAGGTCAACCAGAAACTAAGAAAACATTATGTCTTGCACAGCTGAACACCTTGTTAATACAAGACATAAAACAAAATGAAGCAGCGCAGAGAGAGAGAGAAAACAAAGCTGACTTGTAACAGGATTTTCCCTTTCACAGCAAATTCTACAAGCTTAAATACATTTTCCATAAGGAAAATGGACAAAAGAGTCTCTGTAACTTGTTCCTAAGTGAAAGTTTTGATATTTTTTTATTAATTGAATTGCTTTGTTGCAATTCTTTCATCCGTATGGGATAAATGCAACTTCATTGTAACATCTTCTTCAAAACAGTTCTGCTTTATCATAAGCATAACACTTTTTTTCTGGCCTTTCTATAACGAAATATTGCTAAGAAGCACATCTTCAGGAAATATCCTGGGTTTCACAAAGCAGCGTTTCCTGACAGGGCAACTTAAAGGAAAATTACTGGTCAGTTCTGGCAAACAGTTTTGGGATGCCTTGGCCTCCTCGTGCACAGTAACCCCCTGGGGCACATGGGGACACCCCCCCACCCCATTCCAAGCTGGGGTGCAGGTAGGCAAATATTGCATTCTTAAATATTACTATTTTTATTGCAAAGGAAAAGCTTACAGACTAGGAACCTCTGCTTGAGAGAGACAGATGAGAACTTTAGTGGCCGGGTGTTTTATAGAGGGAGTTCATGTCAGGGATCCAAGGGCATGGGAACACGATGGTGCTCCCTTCCTCCGACAGCACACACCACCCTCTGCTCAGCAGGACCCTGAGGAGAAGTAGTTCACCGGGTAAAATACAAGTCATATAAACTGAGATTTAAATAACACTCTTATTAGCGACAAGTCTCGCCCCAAACTTGAGAGTCTCAGCTCTTACCTACCTCAAACTTCCTCCTACCTCTTTCCTGCAGGACACAAACACCATGGAAAGCGATGGAAATTTGTGGTCTCTTGAACTCCAGCTGCTAATCATTCGTGGTTTGTAACTGTCCTGCAGCCACTGACTTTTCGCAAACATTACTCTTTTTTTATGCTGCTTTCTTTTAAATGAGCCTCTTAACATCAGGCATCCCCTGGTAAGCTCTTAGAGTGTTTTATAGAGAAATAAACCCCACATCTTCTTGTTTTAGCAGTCACTTGATTAAACTGCTACAACATCATTTTTCATTTCTCCCATTTGTTGCACAACCAATTACTTTTGGATCCCTGTAAGGATAAGATCAGTAGCTCTTGGTTTCTTTTTCAAGCCTTAAATACACACACACACACAAACTGGTCTCATGCCTCAAACCTGGGGGACAGGAGGTTTTCTACTCCCAAGGCTTTGGGAAAGTTCTCTAACATCTTTCCTCAGCCAACAGATCCATCAAGTAGGGATAACACTCCCCAAGTGTTTTACAAATCTACATTTATTTACATATTTAGGAAGGCTGAAGGGGAACAATGTCACAAGCTGAAATCCTCTTTGATGCAGCGTACCATCAAAACCAGCTCACCAGCAGCCCAGTTACCTTCACATGGATGGATGACTTCTACTCCCTCCTGGACTTTCTTTGCATTTTAGCAACCAGTGTTCTACAGCGTTTTCAAGGCAGACCATCGAGAGCACATCCTCTGCCCCTTGACTTAGTTCACAGAAGGAAGGAGTTTGGGCCACAAGGCCAGCTTCTTTTGGTAGTTCTTTGTAGCAGCTGCAACATCTCATTAACACTCCTTGCCACGTAAAGAAGCAGTGACGTACATATCGGAGGAGTTTCACTGCTGTTTAAAATTGCCTCCACTCATCTACTAACGGTAACAGTTTGTTGAACGTCTTTGAAAAACCTCTAGGAAAAACACTCACTCAGAACTTCTTATTAAAATATTTGCAGCAATTTCATAAACCCTCCTTCTAGCAAGAAAACACATTTCTGAACCAATGTTGTTCCTGTAAATAAACTGTTTCCCAAAGATGAGGGGGTTTGACTATCTAGTGGAGTTAGTTTAACATCATTAAAAAGTTCTCTCAGTGCTAATAAACCCTAAATTTACTCATTACCAGGCTTGCCCATGCTCTAATCCTGTGAGCAGCCTCCACTGTAAGAAGTTACTAGTGTGCCTTCAAACAGTATCCTTCATCTCAGAGAGCTTTCAAGTCTTTCAGCAGCTGAACACAGTTAAATCCACCTCTCTCAGGGTACAGTAACAGATACTGTGCCTTTCATTTAGGAAGAAGAGGGGAAGGAGCACTCAATAAATCTGGGCATAAATCTTCTAATCTATACAGTGTAATGCCACAGTTATTCTCGATTTCAAAAGCCAGATTTCTTTTATCATCAGAAAGACTGATCAGGTATATACACATATGTATAAAAATCACTGTGGTATGAGATTTCTTGAGGTCACTTGCCAAAAACCATGCACAATAATATACCTGCAGACCAACAATGCTGTTTTCAAATCTTCATTCACTGGCATGACCCGATCTGGGACCCAGCTGGAATCACATCACAGTTTATGCCTGAATAAATATCCAAATAAAGATCTTATGAAGTCTTTCATACTTCATTTATTTGTAATTGCCCTGTGACCGCAGACTTGCATTAACCCAAACAAAAGCAGACTGAGTGAATCCCAGCAGAGAGCAGGGACTATCTGGGGAGGTTTTGAATGGCTTCCAGGGCTGATGTAACACCTGAAGAACAAGATGGGCACTCCACTGGCCTCCCACCTTGAAGTTATGTCTTTGTGTCGGTAGGACAACTCTTGATTTAAGTCCAGCACGTAAGAGGCTCAAGCAAGTAAAAGCACAGAATATTTTGAATTAAAAGCAATAAATGGTAGGAAGATGGTACAGTGAAGGTGTCACATCTGCAAGACCTTTAATGAGATGGAGCAACATTTTCACAATATTTTACACAGCTTATTGTAAAACTACTGGCTCTGAGAGGCCAGTGTTAAGAAGCCAACCAAGTAAAGCTTGACTACAGGTCCATGTAGCTCCCTACCTCATCTCTAACAGGGACCCCTGGATATACCCAGGAAAGTTTGGAAAAATGGGACCAGCACATGGAGCTGAGAGTTTACCTCACCCATAGGATGCATTGGCTTAAATCAGTGCATGGGAACCACACAGCTCAGTGCATTTCTGAATTAGTTTCTTAGGCCAATGAGTTTAACATCATTTATGGGAATAATTATAAAGCTGTGAACAAGGAAATAAAAGAACCCCTCTTTTGTAGATGTCAACAGTGATGCTGTAAGAGCTGGACTTTGCTTAGAGGAACGAGAACAAGCGCTCCAGCACGTCTAGTCAATGGGAGCTCCTCACACTGGCCATATACTGAAGCACACAGCAATCAGAGCTTTTTAAAGCAAAAATTACTTAAAATATATCACAGTGATTATTTTCCAAAATCCAAAGCTGCACAGCCTCAAGTGTAACCCAGATTCCAACCCAGCACTGCACAGGTCCAAATCCCAAGGTGTTTCTGAGCCAATGCTGTTCTTACCCTCCCTGGCAACATACACAGTTCTGACGGCACCCCCAAGACTTACCTGCTAAAAAGCACAAGACAAAATAAAATATCAAAGACACATATGAAATATCGGTGCTATTAAGCTTGACATGCCAAATTCAGATTTTCCATTTCCCAGATTCCCAGGTGCCTGCAAATGACAGCTTATGAAAGCAGCGCATATGCCCTATTGGGAAACACCACAAATGCTATTTTTCAGGCTTTGTTTTGAGGCGTATGCTTTTGCACAGACACTTACGTGTAACAAAGGGTTTTGGGATTCTTGAAAGCAGATTGAGAGCAGAATGTTTTGTTTTTTAAAAACACCCTATATATTGAATCAAGCTGAACACGAGACACTTATCTTTTCAAAACTGAACGGTTGAATATGCTCTGTGCTGAAGGAGTGTACTTTCTTGCACAATTGAAAAAACAGCTGGTAGGTACGCTCTCCATTTCTGTAAGGGTAAAACAGGAGTTACACCAACTCTCCTAAGGAAAGGATCATTGAAAGCAATATAATTTACATACTGCGTACTTGCCCCATTGATGATCTATATGAAAAAGAGCCCCTGACAAGGAGGAACTGATGCATAGCTCAAGAGTAAGGGGAAAAGATTGTGCATTGCTCTTAAAGCCCAACAAAGAAGAGAAAGCAAAGGCTACTTAAATAAAAATGCATCTCTTTAGATGCATTTTCAAGGCAGAATACACATTATTCTGTGCTAAAATGGAGTATTTGAAGCAAATTTACTTCAGATCAGCTTAAAATTATTTTTTCAAATAGTGACCTAATGTCCTATTGAATTTTATTATGGGCAGATACAGAGGTGAAGAATACGCACAAGATGAAGTGTCTGGAAATAGCCTCGCTAGCAGAAATCTGGTTTAGTAACAAATCTTCTATAATAGTGCACATAATTAGGTTAGGCTTAGTAACTTATGGCTTACCAGAGCTGCTCTTAGTTTCCTAAATGTGAAAGAAAAATTTAGCGTCAAGACATGGAAAACCAGGCAACTGTTCTGGGAAGACAGGTACATCCACCAACTGCAGCGGGTGCAAACATTTCTACCAAGGAAAAGGTCCAAGGCAAATGGTCAAGTTCAGAGCCCCCCAGACGGCATCCATCACCCTCCTGCAGGAGCCTTCTGATGAAAAATTCTGCTCTATCGCCATGACAACTCGTGCTACATTATTGCCATAGTAACCAGTTGAACACCATTAGTTTTTAACCTCATGCACCGTGGCCAACGTGCCAATGAGGAGGAGCCACCACCACGGCCGGGCACTCCGCTCTGTCCCGCAGCTGGTCCCACCGCACCCCATTCTCCACAGTTTAATGCGACCTTCTTCCATGTGTCCCAGCCCTACACCGCCAGCAAAGCTCCTCACCACCACGGGCTCTCCGAAACCAAGTCCAACTCATCACCAGAGCACGCATTTTGTGCCTTCTACTGCTGCTTCTTTTTTTCTCCTCCGAGTGATTTATCAGGCTAAGATTAAATGTGAGCAGAAAATTTTCATCTTCCCGCTGAGTCATTGAAAATCTGTTCTATTAAACCCGCGCACCACGGGGTGGCTTTACACACTGCATTTGCATCCCACGCACGCAGTCGCAATATCAGTTCAAAGGCACCGGCCTGTCCCCTGAAGAGCCACGATTTCAGCATCGTCACGGCGAAAGAATGTGTTTGCTCTGCACCACCAAAAACCCACACGAGTGCCATTTTAATACGCCAGCTCTGGCCGGGCGGCTGCCTGCCTGGCAGAGTTCTCATCGCGTGTGGTGATGTAAAACAGCAGCAGGGGAAACACACATGAATGCTTTTCAAATCACATCAAAGCCCCAAAGTTCATGGCTAGATGATATCTTTCATCCAGATATGTTCCAACACAGAAGAAGGAAAAATAAATACAATTATTACTGGGGTTTGACCCAGCCTGGGGGCAGAGGGTGAAGCACGGGTGATGCACGAGCTTGGCCATCAGCACAGAAGGATGGAGCAGGTTTGGAGCAGTTTGTGGCAGGGGTCTGGGGACACCCCCCACGGCCCTGTGGCACCATTCCCACCTGGTTCCTGGGCACAGCAAGCCCACTGCCCTGCTGAACGCCATAGGTCCACCCTGTGTGCATTAATCATGCTGAAAGTGCCTTTAAATTAGCTTGTTCTCCTCTTAGAGGATCGATGGGAGAGGGCAAGGTCCCTGCTGCTGCTTTGGCCCTTGTGTCCCCTCCACTTTCTCTCCATTTCTTGCACCTCTCCTCTGCCTCCTGCAGCTTCTCCCAGGGGTTGATGTGGGCTGAAGCACTGGCAAAAATCCCTGATCTCAACACCAAAGGGCAGCAGTGGGGTGGTACAGGCACCTGCCTGTGGCCCTCACACGCGAGTGCCCGCAGCAGCATCTTGAAGGGCTTGTGGTTGCCCAAAGTTATCACAGCAACCTCAGCCCCGGCACCTGAGCCACCCAGCCAGGGACCTGCCACCCAGCCCCAGAACCGTCCTGTCCCTGCACCTCATCCTCCACTACTCGGGGCTGGTATGGTATAGCCATACTTTGGTTGGTACCATGTAACGTGTAACATGTGGTTACATCATTTGTGTATATATATATATACACACACACACACATATGTACATATATATACAGTTATATACCCACAGCAGCTCTGCTCACATTAGACTATCAAAACCCTCTTACTTTGCATGAGGCTTAAACCCCAGCCTGATGCTCCCTAAATGGACTTTAACAGTCACTTGATTGCACTGCACTGCCTTGGGAAAAACTAATCTCATTTTCCCACCATTTAGGGAGAAAAATAAAAGGAAGGAGGAGGAACCCCCCCCACACACACCTCGTCCTTTCAAAAACGGAATGCAATTTTAAGTGAATGGGTAGTTTTCAACAGAAAAATCTTAGAAGTTTTTTTATAGGGTTCTTCTTGCAATTCAATAAAAAAAAGTCCCTTGCGAAGAAGATGAAACAACATCATTTTAGTATTCATATATACATTAAGGTATGAAACTAGATACCTGCTATTGCTGTTTACAGCTGAAACAGTACTACATAAATCACTTGATGGGGAAAGAAGCCAAGAAGGCTCAAACAACCCTGTCTAGAGTAGTAAAATCTATCCCATGTTTATAAATGTGTAGGAGAGTATAAATTATTTTAGCCTGGAAAGAGACCAATTCCCAAATTATTTTTTTCTTATTGTATTAATACCACCCTCTAGTGGTAGTTTTTCTACTTTACTGAAGGAAAAATGTAGTTTAACATCACGATCTTACTCACTAAGAATCGGTACAAAAATTGCAAACAGCAATTTACTTACCTGCACTGAATTTAATGTCCATACTCTGCAGTCTCTGAATCTCTGCAGCTTTGGAAAAAGCCATATCTGGCTCATTTCAAACAATTTATGAAAATAAGTGCTTTAGAAAATACTAGTGTGGAAAGCACAAAATAATCAAGTCCCTGTAAAGCACAGTTGCAAAATAACCTTTCAGATGGGCAAGTTCCTCGGTGCTTGGTGAGCAAATTACATTCTGAGACACGAGCCTTATGCTGTTAACGTATTTTTATCTTATCAGCCCCCTGAAGATGTTTTTACTGACAGCTTTAAAGATAGATATGGCAAGAACTTGTGACTGTTGTGTCTCTGGACTTGAACCTCCTTCTTGGACATACTAAAAATTCATCAATAAGGTGGTGGGGGTTTTTTGTTTTGTTTTGTTTTGTTTTTTTACTGTTCTCTTACAATTTCAGTCAGAAATACCTAGAATTAGCTGTTCCCAATCTAGCAGCCATCATTTTAACAAATCATTCCTAAGTAGAGATGAGCCTGAGGCACCTATGGCACATTTAAATACAAAGAGCCTTATGTGTTCAGGAATGAGTGGATCTAGGGTATCATTTCAGTCTACAGGGACAGCAAGAAAAATTAGATAGTGCCACAAATCCCACTAGGCTGGTCCAAGATTTAGACCCATCTATTTTTATATCTAATAGAGTGAGTAACTTCAGCAATTCGCATCCTGCTTTTCTCACTGTGCAGTGCAGTCAGCAGGTCAGCCAGCTTAAAGCGACCAGTATGTTGGGAAAACTCAGCGTATGAAATTTTGGAGCTCTCCAAGCGAAGTCAGCCTGTGTGCAGAGCGTAACTTCAGCATGGAAATGGCTGATCAACTACATTTAAGCACATTTAATTAGCAGGCAAAGCGGTTTTAGATAAATTGTTTAGGATGTTGGGGTGGGGACTTGATTCATTGCGCTAATTCCCCGCTTCTGTAACAATACATGAGGAACAGGCTTTTCCCAAAAACCTATTACCCCATGACAGTTGAAAGAATTTACTCTTGCTCTCTCTGCACAGGGATGCATGAAGAGAAAGGGAAGATAGCTTTCACCCAGCTTCCACATCTTGCCTTCAGCAGAGCTCCAGGCTCTTTGTTCCGAGGCAAGCTCTACAAAAGGCTTCCACACCTCACGTGGGACTGAATCAGCCAACTTTTTTAAAAGGTTTGGACAGATTTGCAGCACCAGATGAAAAGCAGAAGGCTAAACCTGTTAGTGCTCCCAAACCCTCTGACAAGCGCTGGCATCTCTCAGGGTGAGGATATGGGCCAGCTGTACTGCTGGGGGCAAAAGAAGCCTCAGCTGTCCCACTGCAAATTAATGTAGAGCTCTCTGATGAAAAGCATGGTCTTCTCACTCAAGTTTTCACTCTAAATCTTGTGTCTTCCAAGAGTTCTATTTCCCTGTGATCTGGAGTCTCACACAGCTCCAGGCCATCCTTGGAGAAGCATCATGCCCAGTCCCCGAAGAACCTGACCCACCAAGTGCACTGGGAGGACACATAACCCCAGGCTGCAGCAGCCACCACTGATCCTGCTGAAGGCCATCGTCCTTTCACTACCGTCCACTGTTCACACGGTAACCCAGTGAAGGCTGCAGCCACCCAGAAAATAGATGAGTTTCTCCTCTTCAGCTAGTTTAATCTCTCTTCCCCATTGTTCAAGAGAATAGCCCTATACATGCCCTGGAACTTAATGTAAACTTCTGCCACGCAGCTGAGGCTGTGGCATCCTCCAGCAAAACCTTGAAGTGACAGGCCCAGGGAGAAGAAACCCAGCTCCCACCTGAGAGAGCAGGGAAATACCTGGAAGCTCTGCTGAACACCTGCACAAAAATGCAGAGAAGGGAGACATCAACTTGGATCCCCCTGGCCAAAGCCAACACTGAACTTGGTCTGACATTACATTAAGCAAATGCTTAAGAGACCATCAGGCTATTCCATATGGTGGGAGACAATGTTTCCTCTGCCTGAGCTGCCAGAGGACTAACTCCAAGACAAAAACAAAGACTGGGAATTGAGTTTGACACAGTTGTCCCTCATCTCCCTTGGAATCTCCCACTAGCCCTCCTCATTTTCCCTCTGGCCGGTATGAATGAGGACCACCACATCACCCCACAGGAAACTTAAAGGTCTTGGCTCAAGGTTGTACCTCCCTGTATGGGATCGTAACAGCCCAGCATGGTGATGCCGGCTCTTTACAGCTCTACCCTGAGGAATTTGACTTGCACACACTAAAAAACTTCTCAGTACTTTTGTAGCAAACGATGCATACACCACAGAGCCAAAATTTAGTGCCACTAAATATTTTATCTGATCAGCAGTGAGCTGCACAAATAAAGTACGACATCGTGCTGCTCTGAAGCTTTGGATGAGGGCTCATAACATCATGGTGGCATATCCCAGTTAGTAAGGGGATACAGCAAAGCCTGTCCTCAGCAGCTGCCCAAAAACAGCTGCTTTGCCAAGACTGTCGGTATCTAAAGATTGAACACTGTCGTCCTGGGAATCCTGCAGTTATTTTACAGCAGTCACATAAACCACGCAGGTGGAACTGCAGGCAGGGCTGAGCCCAGCTTTTGCAGGATATAAAATAAAATCTATATAGATTCCTGAAAAATTAGGCCAGCAACGCAGAGGGGCCAACGAAAACCTTCTGGCTCAGGGTCTGTCTGCATTGCAGTCCTTTCGTGCCTGTTTTCTCCCCGTCTGTCTGTCCCAGAGCTGTCACCCACCCCAGCCCATTTTGCAGTGACTTGCCTGCTCTCCTGCACTTTGCTATTCTTACCCGCTGCCACGTGTGGCTCAGGGACAGTCAGGTCTCCAAGGTGGAGAGCTCTGTTATTCTACCCTAAGCCCAGCAGCAGCAACAGTGAGTTGAAGGTTAGGAGGGAACAGAACTCAGACAGGCAAATTCTCCCAGAAAAGCTCCACAGCAATCACACAAACACGTCAGGCGACATTGTTGAAAGCACAGAGGCACAAGAGAGGAAAAGAGGCAGTTCCTGGAGGAAAATGAGCAAGTAGTTCAATGCTTTCATAGCAAAAGAATCCATTACCTTCATCCTCCCAAAAGAGACTTTATATTAGTCCTTCACTAACAGGAAAAGGAAATAAAGGTCCAATTCCATCTCGCATTTGGCTTCTTTATTTTGTGTGCCTGCTCTGGGAAGCATTACACTATTGTCCTTTGCCAGCATCTGCGCTTCCAGAGCCTCTCCTGCTTTTCCCACAAACAGCCCCTGCCTTTCCACAGTTGTAGCCCAAGGGCCATCCCTACCGATGCACAAGTTGTCCCCAATGGGCAGGACACTGATTTACTGCTGTTGAGCCGGAGGTGGAGCCCGAGCAGACATGCAGTGCTTGCCCCCAGTTGCATCCACTCAGGCAGGGCTGGCCCACATCTCCAGGAGTCTGAAAATGGAATTTCTGGAGAAAACAGGGCAGAAATACCAAAGTTTCAGCCAAGTTAGTCAGCTTAGTGCCAGCACTTCTGGAAGCAATCGCAGAGCCACCCATGAGGCCAGGACCAGCCACGTTGTGTGACACTCTTCTTGTTGAAGATACTGGGACAAAAAAACAAGACTTGAGGAATTAAGAGTACAGCACATTGCTCATTTTTTAAAGCAAAGTGTGGTTATGATTGGGACCCAGTGCAGTAAAAGGCAGCAGGCGTCGTAGACACACCTGCAAGGAAACCTCAGATAACTGATATCAAACAAAGAACAACCACTGGAACGATCACAAGTGTTTCAAAAGGCTCATATATGGACCAGAGCAACAATTAACTGCATGAGTACATTGAAATAATTTCCACTTAGAGTGAAGACTTTTCTTTTTTAATAAGTTGAATTAGATAAATACTGAGTGTTACCATTCAAATAAATATCAGGAATTTATGTTGCTATTAGTCATTAAAACCAGACTATATATGTGCATTATGCATATATTGCAGTCCTTTGCAGCGCAATATTCTGTATATTAATAGCTTCCCTTTCTGTTGTCTTCTCTGCGTTGTCTTCATGCAAAGAGGGGAGGAAAAGGAAAGATGCTTTATTCAAGGAAAAAACCTGGACACTGCATGTGAAAGAAAACAGCTTACAAGACATAAATATATGTGAGAGATCTGAGAATACATTTGCCGTCGAATTCACATTCCAGGCAAAGGATACTAAATTAAGTGTTCTGCCAAAATCCTCATGGACTCAAGTAAGTGATGAGGTATATGAAATCTGCTACAAGATAAGCTTCCACACTGCTGTTCTAAGCAATCTGAGTGGCACCAGGAATATCAAATCTCATTACCTGTTTTAAAAAACTTTAAAATCTGCCTGGAAGCATTGGTTTTCATGATCTTACCATAAACATCGTTACATCTTGCATTTAAAGCAATCATTTATACAAGACTTTTAAAGTACATTAGTACATTCAATCTTACTTAGCTAAACAGGTGGAGAGGAAAAGCTGGCAGATGGGATATCACCCAGCCCGACAAAAAGTGCATTTGTTCTCCAGTTCTTATAGTAAAGAGACTGATCAATCTTTCCAGTACTGAAGTTAGCAATGAATTTATTTTTTTGCCAGTTACTGAGTTTCTAATCATCTTTATTTACTCCACATGTATGTTCCCCTGTCCTTAATTATGCAGGTCTTCATGACTGGCCTAAGCGATTTTACACTCTAGATAACTCAAGTCTCCCTGTTACCTCATTTGTCATTTAAAACAAATTCCCTAAAGCACCAAAAAAGAAACCGTGCCATTCTGCACAGGCATCTATAAACAAATCTATAAACATTCACTCATCACACATACTCACACCGCACACACACTTAGGTTTTGGTCAAAGCAGACCTCAACTCTGCAAAACTATTTGATATCGATTCTAGTGTAGTTACCTCTCTTCAGCTTCACCCAAGCCATTTCCCATGGCCTGAATCTTCTTTATTAATTTATGGGTGAGATCTTACAACGAGAGCCCCAGAGACCGGACTCCGAAACCCAGACACAGCTCCACAAAAGTTTCTCTCTCCCACCATTCGTTTGCGCATCTCTTCCATTCCCTCCCATCTCACACCATGGAAGTTCTGGTTATGGCTCCCTTCAGTTCTCTGTCAACTTAAATATTCAGAAATTTTTATTTCTGAATAAGATGTAAGATGGCTCCTCTGGCTACTTTCCCAGAAAACCACCTGATGGGTGCAAAGCAAGTTTCACCTGCTCCTTCACAGAAACAGCACTAAGCATTGCTTGCCTGTTCCCAGAGACAACCACTCGCCAGAAACAGTGGCAGGAGCATGAAGTAAACCACCAGGTCTGCCAAACAGTCGCCTCCTTTTTCCTCTCCCCATAAAAACCATTGAGAACAGCCTTCAGGAATTTCAACAGCTGGTACAAACCACCAGTCTGCTCCAAAAGGCAGCAGGTTTCTCTTTCACCTCTTCCAGTGTGTCCCCGGCAACTCAGAAATGAGCAAGAAGGCGTCTGTACCACAAATGCCCTCTTCCTCCAGTCTTCTCGCCCCCTTCCCACAGGCAGCTAATGAGAGGGAAATACTGCAGAGGCAGACAGAATTTGTACACCACTTTATTACACTGCTGAAGACTGGGAATCAGTTCTGGCGACAGCCTCTTTTCTGTTACTTGGGCCAAGGAAGTCAGTAGTACAATGTTATTACAAGGTCACTGGCCCACAGAGGGAAGCACACAAACTCTGTCATGTCACAAAATGCTGCCATGCGCAACTCTGTCCTGTTAAAAGGGCAATTCCAGCCTCAGAGCCTAATGCTGCCACAACCAGGTGCCCCCCAGTTGCTGGTACATTTGCAACTCCTGTTATTTTCCAATGGCAAAGAGCAGATTCTAAACTTTTGCGAGTGATTCTGCAGTCAGCATAAGACCTTAGGTGAAAGGCAGTAGAGCAGACAACTCACAACAGACTAACATAGAATTACAGGAAAGCATGGAAGGCTCCATTTGGCACAAAGCAGAAAGTCAGAGCTTACATTTTGACAACAGAGCATGCTTACGTGGTTGTAAAGAAATCAGTACTTGCAGCAAGAAGCAAGACAGGTTACCATAATTTTGGGGGGGAGAAAAAGGGAAACAGTAAGAGGCCTATCTGCAATGGCATCTTTCATATTGCAGTCTTAAAAGAAATCAGCATCTTGACTTAAACTCCCTTTTAAAACAAACCTGATTGTGTTATACCCCACTCAGTGTCAACAAAGGATCTAATTTTACTACACTTACATATATCATCCAGCAGAACCATACCAGTCTTCCTGAATTCCCGTCAAAGTGCTTGCAAAACTGCATATCCAACTGTCAGAAGAATGATGCAATTATAAGGCTACAGGTACAGCCAAACTGACCCTTTTATTGTATCTGGAAATACTGATTTCCAAAATAAAGCACTTCTAGGGTAAGAAGAAAGCGTACTTTTCCCAAACCTGCAGCCCAGAAGTGGTGAAAAAGACATTTTAGAATGAGGTAAACATACTGCATAGGCTGTATATTTAAATCCAAATTCCAGAAGTGATTTGGCTTAATAGTGAAATTATTTGAAAAATAAAGAAAAAACTATATATTTATTAAAAAAAAAAGTCTGAAAACAAATCCAGGTTGACCCTAACAGCAAATCAGAAAATCTAAAGAAAGGGCATCTCCTACTGCCCTTTTTTTTGTGGTGTTTTGTTTGTTTGTTTTTTAAAGTTAGCCAGACAAAAGAAAATTTACAGACTTTTGCTGCTGTTCCTTCTAAAACACCAGCTCAGCCTCAGCCTGTCTCCTTCAGTTAATCTGAGCCAAGACCGGCACTGGAGACACAATATCACAACCCTCCAGTGAACACTGGCTTTCCAGCCCATGCTGCAGCTTTTCCTGCCCCAGCCTGACCATGGAGCAATGACAAAGCCTTATGACAGAACAGAGACTGGTGCTTAACCAAGAGCATCAGAGACCTCCATTATCATTTTAAACTGTTTGAAAACTAAGTTAAAATTAACAATAATAGCTTTTGTAATTTTTAAAGTTTTATTTAAAACTTGTCCTTGCAGGGTCACTTTTTTTTTTTTTAAATATTCCCTTGTATCAGTGTTTAGTTCCCAGTTTTCTGAAAAGACAGTATCTTTCATCCTCATCACATTTTCAATAAACTCTGTAGAAGAAGTCAATGATCAGACTAAGATAAAGTGCATATATTCCTTTCTGATACAGGCAACAAAATCGTGGTCTGAAAAAATAAATCATACTGAAAATTGAAAACCACACCCCAAAAATCCTACTGTGGCCACTTAGCAGCCTACAATTAAGTTGTCTCACTGAGTACTGCCCCAAAATACTTTTCTTCAAGTGTCGGTTAGCTTAAAAAAAAGAAAAAGGAACTTATAACATTAAAAATAATGGTTCCTTTTTAAATTAGACTCTGAGAATCATGAATTTATGTAATCCTTCAAAGCTACTGCTCCCCCAAGGCTGACATATTGCCATGACAGCTTCTAAGCAGTTTGTATTTTATCCTTTGGATCCAGGTTTCAAGCTTGCAAAAGCTTTGGAGTTCTTAAGGGAATGTGAAATTTCATTGAGAAAAGAAATAAAATGGTAGTCCCTTTCCGACTTCTTGGACTCAAAAATAACTACAATGGTAAAGTGAGGTTCAGGGCGAGTCAGAAAGTATGTGCTTTGGACTTTGTCATCATAGAAGTGAACAACTTTCTCCAAACTGTTGAGGTCAGAGGTTCTATCAGTCATAATCATGATTACATTGGGCCAGTGCATAACAGGCCTGTCGCTGGGCAGAGACACCACAGCAGGGTACTGATCCACTCCTTTGGGGGCTTCCCTGTAAGAATGGGGATGATGATAACCATGTCCTTGAAAACTTTCTGATCCACGATTGTCAAAAATTAAGGAAACATTGACAGCATCATACTTCCGGATGAAGCTGGAAATTTTTCCAAAGTAATCAGGATTTGTTTTAGCAGTCAAAGTTTTCATTTCAGATGCTGTTGTTTGACGACTAAGGGCCTCATGAAAGTAAAAGCTAAACTTTGCAAGGAGAATGTTTTTGAGCTTCATCAGCCAGAGGAAGAGGTGTGGAGGTTGTACAGCCTTCTGAGACTGCCCTCCAAAGAGATGTTTCTTGGTCTCTCGCTGTTTCTCAAATATTTGGCCCCAAGTCTGCAGCTTTGTGTGAGCACTGTGCAAGTTGACCAGGGATGGAAGGAACTTCCACTCTGAGATCTGAGCCTGAGCCTTTAAGAGATGTGCAAGGACATCTACTTCCAGCTGGAAACTGCTTTCGAGAGGACTGAGGATTGGATGATGAAATCTAGAAAACATAATGGTAGTTAAGACATGAGAACTGCTGCACACAACAGTCAAATATTCAGAAACCATTTCCCAGTTCACAGAGGGAAGATCAAACATCAAAGCAAAGCATAAACCAAACCCAATCTTGCTAATTTAAAAAAACAATTATTCTAACATATATAGGGCAAACGCTTTAATGAACATAGAGCACTTCACACTTGACAACAACACCTGTCAGACACTTCTGTATCGAACCATAGGAGTTATATTTGAACAGTTCAAGAACAATCACTGTTTATCCTGATCCATGAACTACTAGAACACCATTTCTCTTTAAATTCAGATGGCTTTATTCCAATTTAAAAATCCCTTCTGCTGGTAAAGTGTCTTGATAGTTCTGGAATAGCAGTAAGACAGTAAGATAAATCAAAGGAATTATGTTATAAATTTGCTATTTGTATAGGGAAGCTAGAAGCTATGAGGAAGCCAAGCTGAGCTTTTTCTTTTTTTTAAATTCATAATAAAATTGTGATGGAAAATCAGTCAGTAGAACCATGATTAACTATAGTTACCAATGAACCAGGTCTCAGACTTGAAACTTTGGTGTATTAAAAGTAATTTGGTAAGATTTCATCACATCACAATGAAAACACTGTAACAGCCAATTACTCCCACTAAAGATTCAGATAAAAATCAGCTCTCAATTTAACAGGAGTTTTAAAAAAACAAAAACAAACCACCACATCTACAAGGCAGAAGTGCCATCGCACATCTTATTCACAGGAGCAATCCTAGTGATTGCTATCTTATTCACATCTTATTCACAGGAGCAATCCTAACAAATGTCAATGAAAGGGAATTTTATAGATCTGCTCTATAGCTTTCTTACTTTATTTTTTTCTAAATGTCAGGAAAAAAAGACGACAGATCCAGCCTACCTCTCTTCCTTTGATACTCAAATTTCTTGTAAATTTATAGCATCGTCATCAACAAATACATACTTAATTCAAACTGTGCAACTGTGTTCCAGTTACAGAAGCCAAACACTTAACTTTAGAAAGTATAATGAGTGTTCAGCAAATGCACAAGTGACCTTTTTAATAAATGTGTTCATTAACAGGCATTTAGGACTCTTAAGGAGGTCCCCAACAAAGGATAACCAATAGTTCAGAGCAAGACTTGATGAGGTTTCCACTTAAATAAAGATCAATTTATCCCCTCGCTTCAGAAATTCATAAAAACATCCTGGGTCTTGTTACTACTTTAAAACAGAGATGGTTATACTGAATCCTTCTGACCTTTAACATCTCATCTGCAAAGGGAAAGACTCCACTACTCCCCTCAACTTTCAGAGCACAGTACATATAAGCAATTTTGGAATATTTGGTTCAAAATAGAAGCACTTAATTTTGTTGTGGAATGAAAAGAGAATGGGAATTTTAGGCTTGTCATTCCCTCTCCCTTCACTATTTTTTCTGTGACTTTCCATCAAGCTCTTGCCAAAACATTCGTTCTCAGGCTTGTGAAAATTGGCAATTTTAGCACTATTTTTAAGCATCTCTTTTTCTGACAGCCACAATACTTATCTTGAAAGGATCTGCTATTAAGATGCAAGTCCGAATCTATTTGAAGGAAGTGAAACCATAAATATCACAAATCAGTTGATGCCCCATGTTCTGCAAACAGGCAATGCTGGGTGATCAGCTACCTTCTGTACTCAGTACATATCAGCAACCATCACATCCACCTGCTATAGCAGAGATACAGCAATTATTGCCTACTCTGGTGGGCTAAGAATTCCAGAGCATATTTACACCTCTTTGAATAAACAAGAATCAATTAAAATTAATATTCTTTATAGTCAACATTACATATTTACAATGGTCTTAGTATTCAGCAGCAGAAGTTTTGTTGACATGTATTAGATGGGGGACAAAAATCATTATGCAACATTATTTGTTCCAGATAGTCCCATCAAGCGCACACTTTGCACAGTGGTTTCAACACATCTGCAGTCAAATCAAGAAGGTTACTCTTCAACCCTAAAAGCAATTAAAATATTCAGACTAAGGCATCCCCGCCAAGTCTCCTGGAATAACATTGTAAAGTACGGTTCCCCAATTCTATTTTTCTTCATGGCTCATAGCTATTTTCATGTTTCACTGCACAGCAGGATTTGCTAAACTGTTTTAATCCAAAAATACACACATCAGCTGAGAAGTTCGATATGACTGCAGAGTAAACTAACAAGTTATGTGCTCAGTATATCTGCTGCAATTAACTTTCATAATACAGAAGCATCTGACTGAGATCAGTATCAAGTAAGCCAGACGGATTTTTACAATATTACAATAAGCCAGTGTTAAGAACTTAAAAATACATTGGAAATTTGAGGTTTTTCCCTAATTATTCTGAAAAGCAGAGAGATGCTATAGTTTTGTTTTGGAGACCACAAAGAAGCCTCATCCTTTCACAATTTTTCACTTCCTTCCATAGATCATACATATATGCATATATATAAAAAAATGCTGATTACATGAAAAATATTTAATGCTAAAAATAATTATATCAAAATAGATTTACTATTTACTTATTCATTTTATAATAAGCTTTTAAATGATCCTGCTTCTGATACTGTTCTAATTATTTCAGTTAAGTTCCCACCCAAACCAGCAGTTAAAAAATTTACGAAAGGTTATTTCTCCAGCTGTATTCTACAGAAAAAAAAAAAAAAAAGGAAAAAAAAAAAAGAGGAAAATATCTAATATTGGCTGTGTACAAGTAGGCAATAAGTAGTGACAAAATAGCTTTAAACTGTTCAAGAGTTCACAATTTTTCAAATACTGACAATATGACTTGATTGTTGTCAAGCAAGCACTTGTTTGCTCTACATTATCTATCAGATATTTTTAGATGTAAAGGCCAGAACCTATCTAGAGAAAAGATGCCCTGTCTGGCCTTCACAAGTTGGCTGAAATAGTGGAACACATCCTCCACTACAAGTGAGCAACATATTCAGAGGCAAGAAACTGGCTAAGGACAAGTTCAATTGACCTTTCACCTGAGTGGGACAACAGACTGTAAAAGAGAAGGACCTTCCAGCCAGCACACATCAACATAATAGCCCCCAGAAGGGGTATGAAGAAACTGAAGGAAGGACTAAAAGAAGATATTATTATCCTTGCTTTTTGTGGAAATATGTGACTGGAGAGGACCGAACAGCAACTACTGCATTAGTTCTAGCAGCATCTTAGAAGGTCTGCTTCTTAGATATTCCTCATTAACCCAAAGCAAGATCATCAGTGTTTTCCCCAGGGAGACATTGCTTATTATTTATTTAAAGAGGTTATAACAATGCCTTAGAAGCACAGACATGTCACTGAAATCTATTTAAATAGCATAGTAAAACATTTCACATATAACAGCCTTCAGTCGCTTTGTCAAAGAATCAGTTTTGGTTTCCAGATTTTTAACAGTTCTCTTGACTAAGCACTTGCTCAGAACAGATAGCAATGGTTAGTGTACAACATAAATCAACTTCACAAAAAAAAAATTACCTCTCTAGTGTTTATTGCTCCTGGGAAAAAAAATTGTAAGTTTTGTTTCTCATTGGACTGACAGCCTTGATATTGTAAGGCTTCACAAACAAAGAACTGCAAAAAGAACCCCAAACACCAGTAAGATCATATAGCCTAGTTCTAATTTTCAAATAGCAAAATTAAGTAGCAATTTGCATAAGTTATTCCTGAAAAGAACAAGGGAGTCAGCTGCAGTGCTTAGATTTGGAATGTCAGAAAGCAGCACTGAATTATTTTCATTTTTCCTACATGTACACTTTAAAATCATAGCTGAAAAAAAAATAAGACCTTAGAATATTCTCCCCAAATGTCTTCGACATCATTTCACTGACAGGGATTTAAAAAAAAAATTAACCACATTCAAAAGTTAACTACCTACAACAGCTACCTTGTTTTGCTTTAAAAAAAAAAAAAAAGCTAGAATTTGAGTCTGTTGACTTTTTTTTCTTAAAAGAAAACCCTCTCTTTTCAAAACTACCATAATTTTCAAGGCTCACATGTTATATGTGAAACAACTATCCCAGAGTCATTTACAAACATCCTGGGATTCTTGTAACTGGAACTATTAGATCTTAACTTCAAGAAACCATAATGGCAGGGACCAAAGACTCGGAAGTGCTCCTTCTACTGGCTCTAATACCACTCAAGAGAAGTGGTCACAAGGCACCATGAAACTCTGCTAGTTAGACCAGATAGCTATGGTGTAGCTTTTAGAATTAAACAGACATGTATTCTAGCCTAAAAATAAAGCTGTCACACAGGTATCTGTTTTATCTATGTATCAATTTTACTGGAGACCAAATGGAATTAAGTCATTTCCTATCCACTACCACTGAAAAAGCACAAGACTTGCATCTTTTATAAGGAAAATGGCTACTCCTCTCTGCTGAAAATGAACATGCTGAGTATTAATTAAGGATTAGGAAAGATGGCTCCTAGAACATGATGAGTAGAAACACTTTCCCTTTTCTATTTTTCTTCTCCAGAGAAGTCATATTCTGAGACTTCACACATCCAATGCTGCTGATCTACATTGACTTCATGCACGAATTCATGCAAGGGGCCGAGCTGCTCAGAAAAGGACAGTAAAGTCTTTAAGTTCGCTTTGAACCTCAACATCATTTACAACAGATCATATGTCTGAGTACTTACTGCCAGCAAGTCAGCACTGACCTTGAGCTGTATTTCTTTAAGATGGATTCCAAAATGTTTACCAGTTCCTCAGAGTTAATGAACTTTTGGGTGCTGAGCGTGTACATTTTTTCATAGAAGTCAGCAATTTCCATCCGAGCCTGAACAAAAAAACAGAGCTGTTCAGACAGGTGAGAAAGCAGCTCTTCCAAGTGAGGAGCTGTTCCTCCTAGTGCATTGCGACCCGTCGCCACCACCTTCTTCAGCTCATTATGCAGAGATGTGTAGATGGTTCGGATGGAGTCCTTTCGGCTGAAGAATGACTGACCACCTGTTTAGATAAATATGGAGGTATTACCAAAATCCGGGGACAGCAAAGATAGATAGCAATACTGGAAAATTGTCTATAACCACGCTTGTTTTTCCCTAGGTGTTTTTAAGTGCTGTTTGATCGCAGTGTTTTTTAAAAATCAAGAAACAAACTTCAGCGTACTATTCTGCAAGTAACTGAATTACACATAGGATATACTCAGAAGCACTTCATGTAACTTCATGCAAGTTACACTTGTCCCAACTCTTATCTCAGCAGCCAATGACTGCTGCAAAACTTCAACTCCCTCACATCTGCCTCAGTTATGGTGTGACCTTTCAGAAAACAAGGGTTCAGTTAAATTTGTTACTGTGATACATAACCTGGAAATACTGTTATCTGTGGAAGTCAGAAGAATTAAGTCACCATGAAATTTTAATAGCTCCCACTACTCTTAATAACTCTAGATCTTTTCAAGAAAATTCCTCTAACAATACTTTTTCAATCATGAAGCACTCAAATTTGCAAAGCAACCGTGTGCCACTTTTGTGTACAACCCAAATGTTTAAGGTCCCTACACAATCTTAATATAAACTAGAATTCAAGGGGAAAACAATCACAGCTTATCTTGGTGAGACCACAGTGCAGGTTAATCCATAACTAAACCTAAAGGGGAGGAGGGGAGGAAAGTCAGTATTTCTCTCTACCTGCGCAACACTATGAGGAATTTAAAAAATGAAAAAATAGACAAAAGTAGTGGGTCAAAGTAAAAGATACTTAACTTTGATGCTACCAAAAGACTGCACAAAGGTATATAATTTCTTAATTTCTATTTACAGATGGCCTTATGGGCTGCTTTGGCACTCAAGAGCTGCAGTGGCACAAGGATCACAGGGCCTGAATCTGCAGAACTTTTAAAGAGATTCCTAATTTAGGTTACAAAATTTATACACAGTGTTTCAAAGTGTAATGGTGGATAGTCCTTCACACATCCATTTTACAAATATAATATTCAAAAGTGACCACAGTAATTTGTGACAGAAATGCAGAGAACTGGTTATCACAGTGAAACATCTACCTTCCTAAACTGAAAGTTGGCCCCAGGTCACGAGTCTGATGAAGAACAGTTTACTGTTGTTGTTCATGACATATATAAATAAACAAAACTTTGTCCCTTCTGTTGTCAATTTTGTCCTTTCTGCAAGCACTTTTTAAAGTCCACCTCAAAGAACGTTTTGTCTGTAAAGACCTTCTCACAAAATAGTTCCAAGTCACTGCTTAAACACCAAAGCAGAATTTTCTTGATGCTTTACTCTATTATGTCAGACTTATATCCCCTGATCCATTTTCCTTGCCAGTGTGCAGTTCAAAGCAAAAATAAGCAGCTTTGCTCAGAGGGCAACATGATGACAGCTCATTCTGTGCCAGTTTGGGATTTTTTTCTATTCACATACTGAGAGAATGAGAAGCAGGCAAGACTGCGGCCAAAACTTCTTGAGATCCTGCAGAGTCTGCACGAACAACAATTTTCAGGAGGCTACCTCCAGCCCCAAGTACTTACACCTGTACTTACACACAAGCAGCTCTAACATTAGGCCCTGAAACTGTGATGCGAAAAAGCCTTAACCCTTTGGTTACCTCACTGAGCTCACCTTTGCCATAACCTCAGCCAGAGCATCCCAGCACGGAAACGCTTCTGGCTGACCCTTAGGCACGGCAGGCAGGCAGCCTACCAGCTAATGAAGAGATGCACGGATTTGCATAGCTACTGGGCAGCACCTGCCCTCTCACTTATTCTGTAGGGGCAGCCCAAACGGCATGGCCGGTTTCTCGCGGGGCCCAGGGACCCTTCCTGCCCTAACACCTGCGTCCCAGGCGGGCAGACATGCACCCCACCGAGGCCGGGGTCCTCAGGCGCCTCGCACCGCGCAACTGCACGGCGACGGATTACCTCACAGGGCTGCAGCGGCCGCCTGCTCCCTACCGCGCTGCCGGCACCCATGGCAGCCCATGAGGGGGCCCAGGTACGCTGCACCCCCCGGCAGCGACCTCGGGAGTGAGCAAGGGGAGGGGGAAGCGGAGCGGGATCGGGGGGATCCGCGAGAGGGGGAGGCCCGGCGGTACCTAGCTTTTGGCCCAGGAAGGTCATGCTGTGGTAGGCCTTCTCGGCGGCGGCCAGGTGGGCCAGCCCGGCCAGCAGGGCCAGCCAGCTGGCCCCCGCGCTCTTGTTGGCTTCCCGCTCTTTCTCCACGTTGTCCTTGGCCTTGTCATAGGAGAAGATGCCCAGGTGGGAGAAGAAGGTCTCTAGCACCGCCTGCTCCACCGGCACCGGCGCCCCCAGGGGGATCGACTCCCCCATCCCGCCCGGCGCCGCCGCCGCCGCCTCCACAACGTCCGCTACTTCCGGGTCCGGCGCCGCGGCCGCGTGAGGGAAGAGGCTCGCACC